>JAULUF010000028.1:7837500-8437500 GCA_031834385.1 Semotilus atromaculatus
ATCTCCTTCGTCGAGCACATTATACCAGCCACCGGGTTACATAAAGATAATAATGATTTTATTATTATACAGCACCCCTAGGGCTGCACGATTATGACAAAAATCATAATTGTCGATTATTCCCTTGAAATTGTAATTGCGATTATTAATTACGATTATCATAATTTACATTGAATAATGTTTTAAATAGCTTCATGCCATTGTTTGAAGCGACTGCATGCCATTTTGTCATATCAAAATACAAGCTGAAAACACTCTTCCTGAAAAACTTTTTTTTTTGCTTTTCTATAGCATTAAGCCTCAAATGTCAAATGTATTGTTTTATTTATTTAAAGAAACCAAACCAAAGTAAAAAACCCTAAAGATAAGCTGTAGAAAACACATCTGTAAAAAACCACATCTTAAGCACACAGAATAATGTAAGTGAACTTTTTTTTGTAATTGCACCTTTAAAAATTGTGGCATCCGTAATTATAATCGCGATTACAAATTCGATTAATTGTGCAGCCCTAACCCATATAAATGTACAGGTTATATGTTGTTCAAATCCCTAACCTTAAGTATGAGCATACACCTAATTAAGACAACAAAATGGAAACAAATATGTTACTTAAAAACAGATTGCTTTGATGCCAGCCATCGAGAGGAAACTTTTGTCGAACACACGCTCTTAAAGAATATTTAAAACCCATGAGTCTGTAAATCAGAACTGTTCAGTCTGACTACAAAAGACTTGCTTCACCAAAAAAAAAAAAAAGACACCAGTTCCCTTCTGAGTTCATAACACACATGCGCAAAAATTAGAAGAGAATACTGTATTCACCAAAGCCCTGGACAATAACACTAGCATTTTCTGCAATTTTAATTAAAGCGCTGAATTCACGATCACTTCAGTTCTGGAATGTGAATGACAGCCCCTCCGGATCTGGATTTTAATCTAAATCCACATTCCGACACGTCCCTCACTCAGTTTTATTATTGTAATTGGAGATTTTTGACTCCTACCTACTCTAGTTCTCTGGTAATTCCTACTTAATATGAATAAATAAATAAATTACACTGCCAACAAACATCCCAAATTCCCCTGAGGAACTTCCACTGCTTGCAAGGGATAAATTTTGAATATTATAAGAGAATTAGTTTCAGCAATTAGTTTCAGCAAATGGCACAGAATATCTGTCTGATTTGAAATGGAAATCATCTGTGGACCACGGACGCTTGTTTTCACGCTGGTTAATTGATTATGCGATGGGCAGGGTGTTGGTTGAACGTGGCTGAACATGTTTGTAATGCTAAAGACGAGGCGCCGGGCCAAGAGCCGCCTCTCATGAGCAGAGTTAATGCAGAACATGGAGATTTATCAGCACTCAGGGTCAAGACAAGCACACTTCTTCCACTGTTTGCTCATTTGTTTTCCCACCCACACCCAGTTGAAATATTCATCCAGGATTTACCAGCATCTCATTAAATGAAGAGTGAAAGAAGGAAACAATGTGTGAGAGAGAAATAATAATCAAGACAAAACACCTTCCTTCCTTCCTTCCTTCCTTCCTTCCTTCCTTCCTTCCTTCCTTCCTTCCTTCCTTCCTTCCTTCCTTCCTTCCTTCCTTCCTTCCTTCCTTCCTTCCTTCCTTCCTTCCTTCCTTCCTTCCTTCCTTCCTTCCTTCCTTCCTTCCTTCCTTCCTTCCTTCCTTCCTTCCTTCCTTCCTTCCTTCCTTCCTTCCATCCTTCCTTCCTTCCTTCCTTCCTTCCTTCCTTCCTTCCATCCTTCCTTCCTTCCTTCCTTCCTTCCTTATGGCTTTTGTTCAACAAATAAATACTTTGGGTTTCATTCACTATACTAAAGGCCCCAATACACTTCAAGCTAAATTGTAGAATGAACTGGTGTGAATTCATTTTTTAATAATTCACGAAGTTTGTTTGGTTTGTTTTGGGATTTCGAAACAGCTTGCCAAAGTGACCTTCTGGAAAAGTTTGCTCCGGCTAGTAAGCCCCTTCGAACTACCATTGGTCTATAGCGATCATGTAATAGGTAAGTGTGGCTCTGAGGCTCCGCCTTCTTTAATGTGGAAATATTCTCCGGTTCATTTCTTCTGTTCACTCAGACACAAGTAAAACCTTGAACACACTGCTGCTTTATAATAGAAACTGAAGTAGTAATTATTGAAATTGAAACTGGCACTGTTTTTTCTTCTTCATGTTTAACACTGCAAAGCTGCTTGCTTTAAATAAATCTATTGTAGGCATCTGGGTCAGGCCTGCAGGTCTACATGACATAATCAGCAGAGATGCAGAGAATGATGATTACTGAATAAGAGAGGGTTTCACATTATGGGAACGTGATTCATATGTGAGTCCCATTGCATTTCCTCTCCATCACACCTGTACTGATGTATCTTTGCCTCATAGGTCTGACAGAAAATGTCACAACTCAATCCATCAACTCAGCTCTGATATGTTTTCCCATCTTCAGTCTCTATCTAATAAATTACTGACATGAGTGACAGACTGATGAACAGAGCATTGCATTCCTTTTTACAGATCTGACCAGAAAAAAAACTAATTGTTTTTTTGAAAATCATTGATTTTTGATTGAGTGCAAAGCAATAAAATGCCCCTTAAAGTGTATTCGTATGTCATGTTTGTTTTTGTTTTGTTTAAATGCAACAAAATTTGAGCAGAGATGCCAAATTTTTTTTAAAACAGCAAAAAGCTCCTTTACAGTGTCACAGAGGTGAAGGGAATAACTTCTTGAAAACACCTTTGGAGAAACCAAAGTACCCAATTGGGAGAACAATTCTCCTCTGTTTGGCCAATATAAAGTCCATTTAGAATTTCACTATTTTGCAAATGCATAATTTAATGCAAATTCGAGCAAACTTTCGCATTATTTGTGGCAGCTTGCATTTTTGTTTTATTTCCACACATTTTCCACAAAAGACTTCCTCTCATCGGGTCAAATTTAAAAAATAAATTAAATTAGGTGTTCATCTGATTTGGTCTAAGAACTTGCTTAAAACTTTTACATTTAAAATGGGAAGGTCCCACTTTGACCTTTGACAAGTGGCTTTAAGTACTATGTACTTACATAGAAAAATAAGTACAATGTACTTATTGTGTTCAGGTTGTATTGTAAAACACTTTTGCTGCTATTGAGATGTGATACGGGTACGGTTAGGGACAGGTGTGGTGGTATGGGTCGATTTAAGGGTAGGTTAAGGTGTAAGGGAAGGGTCAACTGTGTAATTACAAATGTAATTACATCAATTAATTACAGTTGTAATTACATGCAGGTATTTTCAAAATATAAGTACAATGTAAAAACATGTATGTACATAATAAGTCCATTGTATCAAAGTAGTAACTTCAATGTAAGTACATAGTACCTAAAGCCACTTAATATAAAGTGGGACCAATGGGAATATAAAAAAAAAAAATCCTACTGTGGAAGTCAATGGGGTCCATCAACTGTTTGGTTACCGAAACTCTTCAAAATATCATCCTTTGTGTTCAACAGAAGAAAGAAATTCATACAGGTTTGAAACAACTCGAGGGTGAGTAAATGATGACAGAATTTTCATTTTTAAGTTAACTATTCATTTAAGCTATTGATTGTTCCCTAAATGTTCACTTCCAATCTTCAATCTTATACTCTTTATCCAAAAAGCACTCAAACTGAACCCATCAAGTAGCTAAAAACACCCCTACTTATGTTAAATAATGATGATACTGTATTTATATCTCACGTGTACTTATCTATAAGCAAAATACTTAGAAAACACATACACATCATCATTCTACAAACAACTTTAGCTATAGAATTACACAAATACATACCAACATTTTTAATGATCCATTTACTTTCAACTTTCCAGTCATTTCTGAATACTAGATACGAATTTTTTTTAATCATTTTGATTCAGACCGATTGGGTAATGAATAATTCACACTGATTTGTGAAGCAGTTATTCAAAAGAACCAACTCAACAGAATGACTCGCTCACAAATCAACATCATAATAGCTTGCATCCAGGCCAAGAAAATACAATTGAATAACTCGCTGATATATATAAGATTTCTATGACTGTGGAATCTAAACAATACTCACAAATAAGTCGCATCACGATCGAAATTGTTTTATACTTGTAAATCAAGGTCAACATGCGAAAGTGAATTGGATGCTCCTAGTTCAAGCATCTGTGCATGTTTTGCATAACTCGAGTTTTGCCCTGAGTGTTTAGTGTTTTTGGATTAGAAATGCTTACAGGATCCACATTTGGGTCTTTGATGCTTTATAAGCGAGATGTGGCTGCTGGCTGTCTCTCATATAAAACAGGTGTTTGCGTTCACATGCAACATTTGTTTGTCCCGGGCCAGATGTGCAATCCCTTCTCTGTTTACATGCGATCCTGAAGAGAAGATCACCATTTTCACCCTGAAACGCATCTTTCACTCAATGTGTTCACAATTACGACACGGAGTGACGGTTGGTAAACAAGCAAATAAAATCTACTCTCACAGGAATCCAAACAAGCGATCTCACTGACACGTCTGTAAATAAACTAGTACATTAGCATGCACCTCAGGCGTCCACAAAGGAAATGGCAGAAAATTATGGGATAGGCAGCTTGGGATGTGAATCGTGGGGAATGTAATGATTCTGGATCTGATTCTAAAGTCACCATAAAATCAAAATAGACCATTCTTATTGTTAATGGAACATTGCAGTGTTTATTATAAATGATTTATCTGTACACATTATTATTTTTATTTTGAATTCAAGTGCCTTCGTAATCTTTAATCAAAATAACTTCCCCTCCCTCTTCTCTTCTCTGATGACTAGGGCTTGACATTAACTTTTTTTGCTCACCAGCCAATAGTGGCTAGTGGTTTTACAAAGTTACTAGCCACTCAACATTTTCACTGGCCACAATTTTGTCATCAACACCATGGGGAAAAACTGTCATATAGATATTTTTAATATTATCTCCTGATTTGGCAGAAGATATATTAGGCTGCTGTCACTTTAAGACCTGATACACGGATCCATTATACTGTTACACATGCGTTTTCTTTCTCAACTGTTTATGTTCACTTTAAACATAACTGAATGTTTAAATTAATACTCACCAAGAATGGCATTTTTACATTATTTTGTGTTTATTTGAATGTTTAAATCTAATAAGCAGTGAAAAGTACTACATCGCTGTCAGAGAGAGATAGAGAGAGAGAAAGCGCAGTTGATATTGTGTATCTATTCTGCGGAAAATTTGTATTGGAAACATTTAAGCTATTTCAGTGTCAATATGTATTGAAAAATCGATATACATTGCACTTAGTTTTAGATGCCTTTTTAAAAGACTACAACTTAAAAATATATATTATACATAAAATTCAACCCGCCAAAATAGCTAGTAGGGCTGACTGGCAGGTTGGTGGGTGTTAATATCAAGCCCTGCCGATATCGTTTATTGGTGCAGGGTCGGGGCAACCTGTCACTCACATGACATCAACCAATAGCAAACCACAACCAACCAACAATCCAATCAAGTCCCGACGGACAAAATCAAATCCCGGCCCACATTTTTTTTTTCTTTGTTCGAGAAGCCATTTAACTCAGATATACGTCAAAATAGGGAAGGAAAGACTTATCACAACTTCCATTTTATGACTTTAATGATTCCATTAAACTGAATTGAAATGTTTTGGTCTATTTCCTGGAAATTAAACTAAAATTCAACCTTGAACATGAAATGACTTAATTCAGCCTCTATGAACAACTTGATCCCTCCTTTAAGGAGAAAAGACAAAAAATAGCAGCATGTATTCACAGCAGGTGACCTAGCATCTCGGTATGTGTCCACGCACTCGTGACACACTGACATCATTCGCAACGCTGCGTGAGATCCGGCGTGACGCCCCGTCGCTCTGAGAGCGTGACCCTTGCGGACTGCTGGAGATGGCAATGCAAGGACACTTACTCTGGCGAGGATGCTGATGGGGTCGAGGCCGGACGGAAGCTCTGAAAGATTCTCTTCTCCAAGATAAACCTGCAGTGTCGTGCAGAGATGCCCCAGGCCTTCCTTCTTCTCCTCGCTCATGTCGGCTAGATCTAGACACAGAACACAGTGGTTTCAACCTTTAACAACAGTGATGCATTTGAATGAGCAGAAACTTTTTTGTTGTTTTTCTCTCCTTTTAGACAATATCACAGCTGCTGTATGGTATATATATATATATATTTATCAAAGTACCATGGTATTATCATCTTAAACTCTGACTGCACAAAGGTACCATATTTATGGTCCATGGTATATCTGTGGTACTGCAAACTTGTGTGGTAAACTACTGATGTCACCACACATCAATACAAAAGACAAAAGAAAAGTATTATTATAAGTACAAAAATACATGGTATTACTATGGAGTGAGACTAAAAGCAGTATTATCATTATTGTATGTATATGTCAGAAAGATGGTATTAACATGGCACTTGACAAAAACTTATTTTATTACCATGGTATCTGTCCAAAAACATAGTTTTAACATGATAAATGTCTAAAAACAGAAAACAAACAAACAAGGTATTATCATACATTCAAAAACATAATACTAAATTAAATGTAAAAAAAAAAAAGCATACCATGGTACATTTCTACAAAACATAGTACTACCATGGTACATGTTGAAAAAAGAGGCATTATCATGATACATATATAAAAACATGGTATCACCATGGTACTTGACAAAAAAATCATATATTACCATGATATACAGTATCTCTCTATATACTTTATATACATACATATTAATGTACACATGGTACTGCCATGGTATATGTCCAGAAAACACTGATTCCAACATATCAGTAATACAGTTTTGTCATTGTTAACTAAAACTAAAAAACTAAAAGTATCAATTGAAAGAAATCTGAAATTAAATTAAATATGAAATAAAAAAATCAAAACATAAAATCACAAAAATGAAAAGTGCCTTGGAAAGTGATTGTAAATAAAATAAGTTTAAGATGAATACTAAAACTCAGTAAATAAATAAATATAAATTAAAGATAGAAGTACTAACATTTTAAAAGCGAATTCAAAAATAGTAATAAATAATATAACAGTATAAAACAATGCAAAAACAACACTGGTTGGAATACCATGCAAATGAATAGGGCAATAATATTGTATGGTAATCATGTAATGATAACCATGTCCAAAAAAAAAAAAAAACATGAAAATTAGAGTACTAAAGTTCCACCTACAACATATCAATAAATACAATATCAAGTAAAATGTATTAACCTTGTAACTGTTCATAAATGACATTGGATGCAGACTTAAATAACATCAAGACTAGAAAAACAGGAAGAGAAACAAGTTCACATATAAATTAGCATATAAAATAACATGCTGATATAAACAACACTGAGATGAACATGGAAAAAGGTTAATGATGAAGCACAAAAGAGCCGAAACACAATAAGAAACCAGAGGAGATTATTATTTTTTTTATTATTATTATTTTTTTGTTATTTTTTTTTGTTATGTATTTATTTATTTTAATTTATTTTTTTCAGTTGATGTGTACTTTCTTTGGTTTAGTTTTAATGTAAAAAAGAAAAGTGTCAATTTGTAATCTATTGTGTTGTAATATCATTTGTTTTTAATAAAAAAAAAAAAAGAAACCAGAGGACGATAAAAGGTTTGTGTGTGTGTGTGTGTGTTTGTCGTCACCTTTTGGGTGCGTGTTTAGTTAATGAAGAAGATTATTAGGGCAGTTGTTTACTGTGTGTGTTCGTGAGCTTCGTATTTTCTGACTGTACCAGTACAATGGATGTTCGATAGTGGAGATTTTAATGTCTATTCAGAAAGAAAGAGGACTGATTGTGTGTATGCATGATATATGTCAGCTTTGCCAAACATATGGGCTTTTCCATTAACCCTCCTGCTCTGATCTCCTTTCTCCAAACACACCATCAATGAACTTCAGTGTGTTCACTTCTGCTGTGGCAGACTGAGTGAACGTTTGACCCGCGGCAACAGCTCACGGCTCGTATCTCTCGCTCACACAAACACATCCAGAATCGTAAACACACACACACACACACACACAGTAGTAAAGCTCTGCAGATTCAACACATAAATCTAGTGTGCCACGACCACGTGTAGTGCATTTAATCATCTCCTTGAAAATTCTATCTCTGAAATACAGAACCAAATAATCCTGTTTAGGCTTGTTGGAAAAACTGAAATTGTTAAAATCCATTCTTTGCATAACCACAATTAATTTTTTTCAAAATTATAGATAGACTGTAGATGATAGAAACCAAAAAAAAGCGGCCAGTAAACAAGCACCAGTGGGGTCTGAGCCCCCTCTCCAGAAGAAAATAATAAGATCTACACGCTTCCCACTTCTGGACCATGAGAGGTTGAACGTGAGCCTGAAGCCAGGTGTTAGTCTCCTTAAAGGGGAGTTTTTTTGGAACATTTATGCATCCTTATGTTGTTTCAAACCCTTCTGTGGAACAAAAAATAGATATTTTGCAATACAAACTGTGCGTATCCAAACAATTAAAAGGGTCATTAAATCAAAATCACCTTGACATTTTGAATATAAGAGGTCTTTAAAACATCTTGCAAATTTCATAGCTTAAAACGTCCTCCTCATAAACAAAGCATTTATTTAATCATTTGCATTTGCATATGACTGCCTCAAGAGCAAGCCATCGACAGATACTTAAAGAGATTACCCCTTGTGGTGAAAATCAAGCTTTAAAATGTTTTTAATGTCTATTTGGTGTTTTTAATTTAAGACAAACCATGTGCAAATGCGCAAGTTAACAACGTTGCTGAGTATTTTCTCCTTAAAACTGCAGTGAAAAAAAGTCTCAACTGCTCTGTCTCAAACGCTCTGACTCCCCGCGCCTGAGTCTGCCGACGGCAGTAAATGGCATAAGGCATAAAGCAAAAAGCATAAAGGAGCGTTCGCTTCGATGTGTCCAGTTTAAACAGCTCGTCTGCTTCTCTGGACAGACTTCAGAAGGATCCCAGCGTCAGAAACAAGGGATGCTTTATTTTAATGCTCTTCTGATACAGAAGAATGTATCACAAAAAATATTAAGCAGCAATACTGCTCTCAACACTGGTAATTTCACAATATAGCTGTACTCACAATAAAACTATACATTTACTATAAATAAATGCAGAGTTTTATTTCTAAAGCATTTAAAAAAATCGGACCCGAAATCTTTGATCGGTAGTGTTAAGCTACAATGGAAATGTATTTTCTGAATAAATTTTCTCTCGAACGCACTCTAAACTGCAAATAGATGATTTTATTTAAATGATAGATCCACAGTGGCTACAACAACCATTTCTATTCGGGCATAATCTGCCCCGGATGTGGCGATTTCTTTCTCTTAAACGCGTGCAATGAAAACGCAAATTTGCAATTTAGATGGGAACATATAAGTATAATGACATTAATGTGCCATGACCACTCATAATCGACATAAAACCTGTTGTATAAATTTTTGGGTGAATGATTCCTTTAATTTCTGCAATTTTGCATGTCTCATTTGCTACCATTAAATGGTAATATATACAGTTTAACAGGATTAAATCTTAGCCACTGCAAAACCCATCGTTCGACCACTAGCTGAAATCACTCCGACACGTGAAGGAAGGAGATCAAATCAAATGCTCTTCTGTTTGTCTAAAGGAACTGGTCTACATATAAATCTCAACATAAATCAGGACAGTTGCAAAAATGAGGAGCTGATGGATTTCCTGAAATAATACATAAGCCGATGAGACCTTGATTTTGAGGTGAGAGCGAGGGCCGTTAGTGTGATGATGAAGCACGAGTTCAGATGGGGTGCCGACTGCTTCCATAAGGACTATCAGCGGGATTACCTCTCTAATGGCTGCACATTACTTATGACTGAATAGGAAAGAAACGGGCCAAAGAAAAGTCAGAGGCTCTTTGTGACAAAATAGCCAATTACTTCTGAAAAGCCAAGGGCCACGGGCAGGTTTCACAGAGCCGCACAGAGAAAGAGAAGAAAATTCATAATGCTATAATAAACTCCTGCCAGCCCAGAATATGACATTTATTCACCTTTCATCATAGGAAATCCAATCTTTCAACTTTACAGGATAAATAAGTAAGTGATTTTTACTGCCGCCCATTAACAACACAGCCTATTCTGTATATTACTTTTTTATAAGGAAATTGGACATTGTCCATTTCTGTCTGAAAGGTCTGAAAGGCAACTTCAAATGCTCTAGATTTCAAAAGTGAGCTTTTATTTTAATTTAACGCATTAAAGTGACTTACCATTAAGACCAGAAATGATTTTCGTTTTGATATCATAATAATGAGAAGAATGCATACACAGCACAGTCGGGTAGGATGCTGGATTTCTGGATTAAACTTGGCCCAGGTTTTGTTTTTGAAGACTACTGGGTCTGAAAATGTTATAGCTTTACAAATTAAAGTTAGTACACAACAGACCAATCAGAACACAGTTTAGAGGTGGTTTATAAATCGTTCTAGTATTTCCTTACAGAAAAACATAAGCTTGTTCGCTGGTCTAAGTTAGCATTATCTGGTTTAAGACGGTCTCCCAGACTGAGCAGCTGGAAAAAACAACAACTTTAAAACCAGTCTGACCAGACAGAGAGACCAGCCCACCAGTTTTTGCTGATTTTTCACCATTAAGATATTTGTAAGATAACATTTTTAAGTTTGTTTTTTTAAGGCCTGTTTTTGTAACAGCACTATGCTACTCTAACAAAATTTAGTTAAAGTTTATTTCGAGCACTTTCAAGGACATACTTCACAGTCCTTGAATCCATAGTTGTGTCCCAAATGACGCACTATACTCAACCATGTAGCGTATGAACTTTATAAGGTTATTTTGTCATTCAACATTGGATACTTATAGCGTGAGTACCCTGTGTATGAAACACATGATTTTATAAAACATTGGTTCAGCCCTGGATGCTGACTGATCAACACAGCATTCCAGTCGAGCTAAAATACGCAATCTGGCAACAACCACTTGACCTGTGTCAGTGCAATGCAAATACAAATCAAACAGGAACTTACGTGACTGGTGTTCAGCTATCGAGTACAGCTCCTCTTGGTCACTTTTTGATTGGCTGAGCTGTAGAAAGAGACAGAAAGTGTGTAACAATATCAAGTCCTGTGGCTGAACACCAGCTGTGATAGTTTTAAATGCAAAACATGCTTTGAACGGGTTTGAAGTGGTCCGAATATGGCAGGTGTTCTGATGGCACATACTAGTTTGAAAATGATCCTAGCAACCAGGCGGACGGAGTCGGTGGGGATTCTTGGCTGGAGGCGCTGGAGGCATTTACATTCTCTCTTGTGATCGAGCCATGCTTGTTTCTAAAGGGTGAAAATGAGGATATAGAATAAATAGAACGATTTCACAAACATATAAGATGAAGTCACACATCTACAATCAGATCCCAGATCTTGTCGAATGTGCTTGCTGTGTGGAGGGCTCCCTTTACAGGGAATTATGATGAAAGACTTTCCTACAATTAAAAAAAGACGTGCCTGGAGAGAACAAGGCTGGTTTGACAGTGACAGCTTTGCTATTTTAAAGCAGTGCGGTCTAGTTTTGAGAGACTGGATGTTCTTGAACTGCAAAGACTTCTACAGAGCATCTGACAGTCACATTAAAGGGATATTTCACCCAATAATGTAATTCTGACTAAACTTACTCCTCATGTCATTTCCAAACCTGTATGACTTTCTGTCTTCTGTGTTTAGCAGAATGTTCCCGTTGCTCTTATACATAATATAAACCCGAATGAGGAAGGACACAGTCAAAGTCCCAAATTGAAGTCATAGAGTAGCCTATATGACTCTTCTGTTCTAAAGCTATACAATAGCTTTCTGTGAGGAACAGAGCAAATTTTAAGCCGTTATTGACTTAAAATCCTGATTTTGAGAATTGAGATTTGAAACCTACAGCAATAATGACTTAAAGTTTGGTCTGTTCCTCTCACATAGCAATAAAAAAATATAGTGCATGGGTTGTATCGACTAATTGTAAGGTGTTGTCATTTTCACAAAGAAAGACATATGAATACAGGTTTTAAATGGCATGAGACGATGACAGTTTTCATTTCTGGTTAAACTATACCTTTAAGTGCCGTTAAAAAAGACAGGAAGTAATACTGGAAAATCTGTTGAATGTAGAACGTGTTTCACAGGTGTATGGCTCCAAGCACCAAATACTTCTGATTGGAAGTCACACTGGACCTCATGCAAGTTTCCGATAACTGCCGGCTCATGAGCGCTTGTACGGGAACCTTGAGAATTTTAATGACTTTATACTGCCTTTCAGTGGATAACTTCATATCTCTTGGACAGGCAACAATTCATTAACACAATTCTTGCTCTTTCACTGTTTTTTGTGGTGCACCTCAAGGATCTGTTCTTGGTCCACCTCTATTTCTAATACTTCCAGATCATTCAGCGTCATGGTCTTAATTTCCAATGTTATGCTGATGATATACAAATCTATCTTGCCATTCAGCCAATTCTGTTTTTCCTCCCCCTTCTATCACTTCTTGCTTACAAGATCTCAAAGTATGGATGACTCAAAACTTCTTGAAACTAAATACTGACAAAGCAGAAACCATCTTAGAGTTATAGTTAATCCTCACTCATTATATGGAGTCTTGGGGTACTATTTGATTCTAAAATATGCTTTCAACCCCATATCAACCAGCATGTTAAATCCAGTAAGTAGTTTTCTCCTTTTATTGTCAGTAACATTAATTGTTGAATGCAATCAACATAATAAACAGTGATATCTCAATTAGGCTGCTTTTATATTGTAAAAAAAAAGTACACTGGGATGGACTGGGCATCTGTCTAGAGTGTTTTCCCCGCCTGTTTCATTCTCCAAGCAGTTTTGAGATTAGATGAATGTGAAATTAAAAGAAATTAAATTAAATTAAATAAACAGCTTTATCTAGGCTGCTGATATGACTGGAATCTCATTTTGCATTTGTCAGTTATTTTTATTTAGGTGTAAAATGTTAAGTAAAAAAAAAAAAGCACCTAAACGAAATGGGATCTCATCACAAACTTGCTTATAAAAGCTCTGATGATTAGTGTGTGAAGAGCTCTTACCTGACACTGAACGCTGCAGTACCGTGCCGTCTTACATTGAGAACATCTCAATAGACTTTCGCCTCTGTTAAGAATAAATGAGACAGAATTAACATTAGACTCAGTGCATTTCTCAAGAAACGACATCCTCAGGCTGAAGAGGAGAAAGTCTGGTTTGATTTACAAGGCTTATAATGAAGCATTCCTGCCCTGACTAAACATCTTTTTCTTTAAAGTATACATCTAATGACCACCTTTGCTTTTGAGTTCAGTCTATAACTTTAAAGCTCCAAGTGAGGAATGTGGTTTACATGCAGAGATCAAATGCATGGGAGAGCCCGAACACAAAAGGTCACGTTATCTTCTATAAAATGTCAAGTTATCTGTTTAAAAATGTGTTTAATGGGCCTGTGTTGTGTTTAAACACGCATAAGAGTCATGGAAATTACATACTTAGTGCATGCATGGTTATTTCAGGGGTCTCTGGGTCAGGGGTCTCTGCTTTATCGGTTGATAAAATTTATTTAGTCTAGTTGGTCGAGTTTTTTTCAAGAGATCTTTTTATAGGATTTCTACCAAACAATCAAAATGCACTGAGGAAGCAAGTGCTAAATGAATAAATGCATTGACTTTTAAATGATTAAATGTTCTGATAACCTTTCCAGAGACGCATAGTTCGTAATGCTTTCCCATGGATACTAAAATACTGTCTGAGAGAGATTTGCGCACCCAAGAACCCCCTCTTTCTCTCTCCCTCCGCCCTTGTCTATATCGCTTCTTTCTGAGTGAACATAATCACAGGGGGTTTAGTACGACATACCACCAGATCCATCTTCTTGCCACCCTGCTATATGGAGGTGGTCTGATTTTCGAGCATTCAGGCCCTTGACAAATCACTTTAGTGGGGTTTTGTAGTATCACTCTCTTAAGAGCAGAGAAACAGAAAAGGAACAGGCACCAATTATAGTGCAGGCCTGAGCACTACATGGAATGGACCCTCTGACCCCTTCCTATAATGACGGTTATATTGTGCATTCTATGCAGGCTAACATGAACACTGCCTTTGTTTTCATACCACATATTTTTATGCTGTTTTATATGGCTCTTTCTTATCCCACTTTGGCACTTCAAATAGTTCTTTACATTTTTATGCCAGTGTATTGAGTTATAGAGAGAGCTTTCACAAAAACATCAAAGAGAATGAGAAAATACATTGATCAAAAATGATGGTAAAGGCATTTATGTTATAAAGATTTAAATAAAAAAAAATGCTGTTGCTTTTTCAACTTTCTATTTACCAAAGAATCGTGAAAAAAGTGTATCAGGTTCCAAAAAAAAAAAATATATATATATATAAAGCAACTGTTTTCAACATTGATAATAATACGAAATGTTTCTTAAGCACTAAATCAGCATATTAGAACGATTTCTGAAGGATCGTGTGACACTGAAGACTGGAATAATGATGCTGAAATTTCAGCTTTATATCACAGGAATACATTACATTTTAACAGTTATTTTCAATCATAATAATATTTCACAATATTACTGTTTTTACTGCATTTTGGATCAAATAATGCAGCCTTGGTTAGCAGAAGAGACTGATTTAAAAAAAAAATCATATCAATTAAAAGCTTTTGAACATATATTTTCTACATACAATGAACACTTTAAATGTCATGACAATCTACTGTGTTAACATCCACAAACAAATCTTTGAATGCTTTTTAACATTGTGCCATCAACAGAACCCTTATGAGATCCAGAACAGTGGAGAAATCTCAATCCGACATGTATGCCGGTGGGTATATCTGCTGATTCAGCTTTGAAAGAAAAATGGTAAATGGACTGCATTTATATAGCGCTTTCATAGACCCAATGGCCACCAAAGCGCTTTACATTTTGCCTCTCATTCACCCATTCACGCACACATTCATACACCGACGGCGGTGTCAGCCATGCAAGGCGCCACCCAGCTCGTCAGGAGCAGCTGGGGTTAGGTGTCTTGCTCATGGACACCTCGACACTTGGTCAGGTGGAACCGGGGATTGAACCACCAACCTTCCAGTTTGTAGACAATCTACATGAACCACTGAACCACTGCCGCCCCAAGAATCAACATTAAAAAAAATATATATATATATGCACAAACAAACCATACACAAATAAAGAGGAACACGCTGAAATAAAGATGTTATCAGAACAACAACCATGCAATGCCAAAGTCACATTATGAAAATAAATCATTCAGGCTTATGCATTTTAGAAATTCTGAACTGATGGCTGCTTTTAATTTCGAGGAAGAAAAGGAAAAAATAGTCTTAGTGTAAAAGGAGGTGCATTTTGACCTCTTATTTTGAGAGGTGAAAATGACATTGTGACCTCCTTGTACTTAGTGTTGCACGGTGCACCGATACTTCAAAAGTATCGCGATACTTGGAAATTAAAAACTTCACGATTCCTAAATTTATTAGTATCGATACTTCTAAGAATGACCGCGTTCCAGATTTGTAAGAGAGTATTTCATGTTGGTGTGTGCAACGCACGCTTCCAGTGCCTCCCTATGGACGTCTGTGTTTTTTCTCCTCATGCGCGTGTGACAGGGCGCATGAACTGAACGAGCAGAGAGAGAGAAAGCCCCGGTCGCGCGCGCGCACTCTCTCTGCGGAGCCAGGCGAAAGTATAAACAAGCTTCACCGTTTCAAAACTAAGCACTGTCTTGCTCTCTCTCGCGCGCATAATCAAAATAAATCGACACGATGGTAAGGTCGGGAGATTAAAGTTTCATGTGGAGCATTCTATTATTTAATTTTTTTTCTGAATTACCGCTTAATTATGAAATGGAAACTGGCAGTGATGAAATGTTTTCTGTGATGACACAAATCTCATGGGATGTCCTAACTGCCGGGATAACAACGCGCACACGACTGATAATGACACGTCCAATTCGCGAACTAATGACCGATTCGTTTTAATGAATGGTTAAAACAACTGATCTTTCCAACACTGAACTCACGATACATCTGAATCGGGGTGTATAACTAATCGGTAACACTTTGTAATAAGGTTTCATTTATTACATAAATGACATAAAAAGTAAGCTACAGTTTGCTTACTCAAGTGTAAGTTGTTTTAAAACAACTACAATCAGGAATCGATAAGAGAATCGTTAAAGAATCGGATCGATAAGCAGAATCATCAGTGGCATTGATATGGATAAAATCTTATCAATTCCCGGTAACTCTTATGTTTCTTATGATAACTGAGATAATGCTGCTAAATTAAAAAAAAAAATTCCTTGAATGTCATTGGTCTAATTTATTTTTATATTTCATATTTTGTTCAAATGGTTAATATATCTGCTGTTCATATGTTCATTTATTAGTCTGTTATATGATTAGAATGGTGTCCCAGTTTTAAAATAAAGCACAGTGCATGATATTTGAGAGTGTTTCTCCCTTTTCAGGAAAAGTATCGAAAAAGTATCGAAATCGCAATTCTTGACTTGGTATCGGTATCGAAACAACAATTTTGGTATCGTGACAACACTACTTGTACTCCATTATTTCATCTTTTATGTGGTTTTCAACACACTGTAATCGGTAGACTGATCACAACATACTTGGCCATCTGACCAATCAGAGCAGAGTAGGCTCTCGGAAAGTAGGGGTTTAGAGAGACCGGATCCTTTATCAAACTGTTTCAGACTCTTTGAGAAAAGAGGTGATGCTGCAATGTGTACTATGAGACAATGAAAGTGTTTTTTTTTTTTTTTTTACTTGGATGCATGTAAACCTAGAAGACCTCCAAAGCAAAATGATGAGCCTTTAAAATAGAATAATAGGAACCCTTTAATTGTGAAAAATTACTTAAAGGAATACTTTCAAAAAAAAGAAAAAAAAAAGTGTCATTATTTACTCACCCTCAAGAAGATATACTCAAAAAAGATATTTTGAAGAATATATTTTAAGAATATTTTGAAGAACCAAACAGTCAAAACCGTCAACTGGTTTCTGACATTCTTCAAAATATCTTCACTTGTGTTCAGCAGAAGAAAGAAATTCATACAGGTTTGAAACAACTTGAGGATGAGTAAATGATGACAGAATTTTCCTTTTTAAGTGAACTATTCCTTTAAATGTAACTAATGTTAGTGAGAGATTAATTGGCAAATTTAGTTTAACAAAGAAAGAATTAATAGCTAAACAGATGATGAAATAATAAGCAATGCTTAACCTTGGCTTCAACTGAAAAAACAAAACAAAAAAAAATTCCAACATGGGCCTGTGGACTCCTACAGAAACTGCTGATGCCTCAGAAGGTAAGAGTCATTGGTCGTAATGGAAAACACAGAGTCTGACGCTGTCCAAAACCAAAGCACAGGCTGTAAGTCACAGCACAACACAGCGGAGCGGCCATAAACCAAGCCCTCATTACTCCACACACGAAATGTGACAAAACTCACACACAGAGAACTCATCATATATATAAAAAGAAAAAAATACTAAAATGTGTATACTAATGAATAATAAAAAGTAAAAAAACGAATTGCTGAGCTGATTGTGCAGCTATTTCTGTATTTGGGAAAGTTATACGAGTTTTTAATGGCCAGACTCAAATCTGCTATGAAAGCAGGCACTTTGATTCCTCATTCCTCAGAGTATTGATTTTGAGATACAGACGGTAAGTGTTTCCCGACTGATAACAACTAGCCAGAAAAGCAGCACTATCACATAGCACTCTATTACACCAAAATACTGCAAAGCTGAGACTGCTCAACAGATTCATAAAAGTCATGATTAATATATATGCAAATTTGGCAAGGTTTGGGCATTTAATAATTGCCATGTGTGTGGACAGTACAAGGCAGTGAGAAAGAGTCAGGCCTTTAATAATGATACAAAATATGTCAAACGATAACAAGATAATGTCTTAAATATGTCATCAAATAACCACTGATTCAATCAGAATTTCACTACAAATAAGTATGTCCTAATTTTTCCAGATGATTATTTTTCCCTCTAATAAAGCTCACACAATTTGATACAATTGTATCCCTGGCACGCTATGTTTTATTAAAGCATTTTATCTAAGATATAATGATTTTAAATTGTCACCCAAATTATAACACATCACATTTTTATTATTTGGTACAGCTTTGTATTGCCCTCCTGCCTTGATAATCATATAGCCTACTTTCACATCATGGTGCAATAGTTACAAATCTTGTAACCAAAAAAAAAAAAAAAATTACAGGAACAAACCCCAAACAAAAGCCAATTCCTTAAGGTTTGGCATATTTGAAAGATCATTGTGTCGTAGAGAAACACTGCGCTCCAGTGGCCAGATGGTCTGACTTCAGCAAATGCAAAAAAATGACACTCTCATTCAAGAGCTTAGAATCACCCGGCCAACAGTCCTTCCTTATGCATCCATTTTATTTTTCATTAACAACAGACTCTTTAGATCAGAACCAGCAGAGGAACGTAATCACAGCGGTATCTGCAGGGAGTCAAAAATCAGATTATCCCTATACGGCTAATGCCTAATCGGATTTCTGCATGCGGCCGAACACAAGGCAAGGTTTCTTAATTTCAAAAATTGACAATAATTCCACATAAATATGGCATCCTATCATAATCTGCAAATTATCTAACAAGAGCGCTGCAAGGATGGGTTTTCATTTTCCATGTCCACACACAAATCTATCCTGGAATGACTCCTCTCAGCCTGTTTCCAGTCACACACCGAGAGCTATAATTAGGCAGAAAGATGAGCGTCCGGACCAGAACCAGAAGAGGAAGAGGAGGAAGAGGAGGAGGAAGAGAGAGAGACAAACACTGAACAGATACAAGCACTTGCTCACCCAGAGTGTTAGCTCACCCTAAAAGGACACAAACACTCCTCATAGCTCATCAAAGCCTGTCAGACAACACCTCTATAAATTACTTTCTTCTATTCATTAAGGAAGAAAAAAAATGGGGAAATTGGAAGAAAATAAGATCAACAACATTTATTTATTATTATTTAAAAGCATGAATAATACTGAATGGGATAAAAAAGCTAAATTGTTATTATTGGTCAATGTTATTGATTTGGCAAACTATATTGACACAGTGGTTCTAATTTGCATACCGGCACTAAAAGTATTTACTTAATTGATGATGGGAAAGTGCATATTTTCAAAGGCACTATGAAATCAAAAGTGCAGTGCTTAATTCTTTTCAGAATATTGCAGTATTATTTATTTATTATAAATGATTTATCCGTGCACATCTTTTCTTTTTATATTCAGTTTCTTTTTTATTCACGTGCTCTCGTAATCTTTAATCAAAATAACTTCCCCTTCCCTCTTCTCTTCTCCGATGATGCGTTTACTGGCATTAGGGAGGGACACATGAGACCACAACCATCCATATATATATATATATATATATATATATATATATATATGGATACTTTGATGAATATAGGTTCAGAAGACTGGCACGAAATAGAAATATTTTGTAACATGTCTTTACTCATTATTGTCCATTTTGATAATTTTATGTATCTTTGTTGAATAAGAGTATTAATTGCTCTAAAAATACAATCTTACTGACTTCAAACGTTTGAAAGGTACTAATATACAGTGAAGAAAATAAGTATTTGAACACCCTGCTATTTTGCAAGTTCTCCCACTTAGAAATCATGGAGGGGTCTGAAATTGTCATCGTAGGTGCATGTCCACTGTGAGAGACATAATCTAAAAAAAAAAAAATCCAGAAATCACAATGTATGATTTTTTAACTATTTATTTGTAAGATACAGCTGCAAATAAGTATTTGAACACCTGAGAAAATCAATGTTAATATTTGGTACAGTAGCCTTTGTTGCAATTACAGAGGTCAAACGTTTCCTGTAGTTTTTCACCAGGTTTGCACACACTGCAGGAGGGATTTTGGCCCACTCCTCCACACAGATCTTCTCTAGATCAGTCAGGTTTCTGGGCTGTCGCTGAGAAACACGGAGTTTGAGCTCCCTCCAAATATTCTCTATTGGGTTTAGGTCTGGAGACTGGCTAGGCCACGCCAGAACCTTGATATGCTTCTTACAGAGCCACTCCTTGGTTATCCTGGCTGTGTGCTTCGGGTCATTGTCATGTTGGAAGACCCAGCCTCGACCCATCTTCAATGCTCTAACTGAGGGAAGGAGGTTGTTCCCCAAAATCTCGCAATACATGGCCCCGGTCATCCTCTCCTTAATACAGTGCAGTCGCCCTGTCCCATGTGCAGAAAAACACCCCCAAAGCATGATGCTACCACCCCCATGCTTCACAGTAGGGATGGTGTTCTTGGGATGGTACTCATCATTCTTCTTCCTCCAAACACGGTTAGTGGAATGACCAAAAAGTTATATTTTGGTCTCATCTGACCACATGACTTTCTCCCATGACTCCTCTGGATCATCCAAATGGTCATTGGCAAACTTAAGACAGGCCTTGACATGTGCTGGTTTAAGCAGGGGAACCTTCCGTTCCATGCATGATTTCAAACCATGACGTCTTAGTGTATTACTAACAGTAACCTTGGAAACGGTGGTCCCAGCTCTTTTCAGGTCATTGACCAGCTCCTCCCGTGTAGTTCTGGGCTGATTTCTCACCTTTCTTAGGATCATTGAGACCCCACGAGGTGAGATCTTGCATGGAGCCCCAGTCCGAGGGAGATTGACAGTCATGTTTAGCTTCTTCCATTTTATAATGATTGCTCCAACAGTGGACCTTTTTTCACCAAGCTGCTTGGCAATTTCCCCGTAGCCCTTTCCAGCCTTGTGGAGGTGTACAATTTTGTCTCTAGTGTCTTTGGACAGCTCTTTGGTCTTGGCCATGTTAGTTGGATTCTTACTGATTGTATGGGGTGGACAGGGGTCTTTATGCAGCTAACGACCTCAAACAGGTGCATCTCTAATTTAGGATAATAAATGGAGTGGAGGTGGACATTTTAAAGGCAGACTAACAGGTCTTTGAGGGTCAGAATTCTAGCTGATAGACAGGTGTTCAAATACTTATTTGCAGCTGTATCTTACAAATAAATAGTTAAAAAATCATACATTGTGATTTCTGGATTTTTTTTTTTTAGATTATGTCTCTCACAGTGGACATGCACCTACGATGACAATTTCACACCCCTCCATGATTTCTAAGTGGGAGAAACTCAAATACTTATTTTCTTCACTGTATATATATATATAAATAAAATATTTTGATTCTGTTATTCTGAGACCAGCCTTATATTAGCCAGGGTCTATACGGATAAAAGCTTGCAATAAACCGAATCAGAGCTGTCACAGCAAAATAAGAAGAAAAGTGGTGGAAAAGGAGCCAATAGCCACTAATCCTGGAAATGAGAAACCTGCTCAGGCACAACAGGCTGAATAATTATCAGTTCCTCAGAGCTACTGGTGCTACAGCTTACAGCAGGAATTAATTACTCAAGCACTGAAGCAGATACACAACCCACACACACATGCTAACTGTGCCAGCAGTGTACCTGTGTAAGATTAGGTCAAGACAGAAAACCTAAACTTCATCTCCTGAAATGCTTGAAAGGAAAGGATTTAGTCAGTGAGCTACCATGGCTTTCAATTTGATATGGCATTTGATGTGGCATATTTGTAAATTCATAGCACTAATACGAGACTGTGACCTTTCCAGGCAGAAAATCATTAGTATCACCATCATAGTGTATAATCCTTTTTGTCACAACACAGGACGAGTGGTGTGAATTATTAGGGAAGCCCTTCATTTGTTGTAACCACTGATTAAAAAGGAAATAAATCTTGTAGGGTCTATGACTTCATGGATTCAAAGGAGGCTTTCATTTCTTCACGGTCTGGGGCTGCAGAGACTAAAATTACAGAGATGCCATTAGGGTTTTCGGCTGTAATCGAGTAAAACCTTAAACAACAAGCAAAGGAGGCTCTCGTCCTGTGAGGCCGACGCTGCCTTCTGTAGCTTAGGTAAATCACACTAGAGGAAAGTTTTGTAACTAGATTTTTCATTTCAAAACTCTCTGTAATGATGCTAGCAGGATTTTAGTGGTTGAAATGGGGATATAATTATTTTGTATTTCCAAAATAAATTAAAGTCCCCCTATGGTGAAATCAGCTTTTAATGTTGTTTATATGTCTATGTGGTGTTTTTATTATGATTTAAGACAACCATGTGCAAATTCATCACCATTGTCAACACCATTGCTGAGCATTTTCTCCTTAAAGGGGTCATGACTAGCCTTAAGTTTCCCCATCCTGCCTTGTGCGCAGCGCGATTTTATTCACGCTGCTAGGCAGTCTGGACATCATGGACCAAATTTTCGCCTCAGATAGGGAACCAATCACAGAACGGGGAGGGAGCAGCAAGACGACGACGAAGTCTATGCGACACACCGAAGCAGTTTGTTTATATCTATGGATCCAACACGGCAGCAGACGCGAAATTACCTTTCTAGTTTATTTAGAAAAAATAGCAACTTTTGGCGTTAAACCATTTCATAACCAAGAAGGATGTTTTTCCCTGCTACCAACAGGCTTTGGCAAAAGCCTCATATATCAACTAACGTTAGCCCCGTTAGTGGCTCTGGCAATGGGCCTTAGGCTAGCGAGACCCCCGTCGTTAGTTGTCTCGCCAAAATCTCTGCGTTTACACTTGGCATTAACATTCGATCACCATGATCCGATCAAGCAGATCAGGACACGGTCTGTTTACATTTGTTCACAATAAGTAGCCCTTGTATCTGGATAACCGATCGGATTTCTGTTTCAGCATAATATTTAAATTAGGTCTGTAGCACGACACCAGATTGAGAGTAGCCTAAAGATGATACAAATTAAGCAGTCCCAATTGCTTTCACTCACTCACTTTACTTTCCTATGCAATCTCCACTCCAGTTCAAATTACGTTTTTTGAATGAAGGAATATTTCCAGAGCTGATCATCATACAAAAATAACTGGGTTGATCATGTTAAACAAGTCACATCATCGATCATCTGGGTTTAAGGTTATAGCGTGCAGTGGCTATATTAACAGAAATGGGAGATTAATAAACATGTGGAAACAACAAAAAACATTCAACATTTAAAACATTAAAAAATAAAAAGTTTATTCCCATTATTCCTCTGGCAAAGCAGCGCATGCTCTTCATCTCATGACTGATCACAGCTGTGATATATTGTACAGGCGATCGCCTCATTCAGATAATGTTGCACAATTAAAATGAAAAATGAGACACACAGTATCATGTAAGTCTAAATAAACTTTTTTAAATATTGACTTTTTTTGTAAGGTTCAAATAAGTTTAATTTCTTGTCTAAACTGCGTTATTACATACGTCATCTGGTATAATTGAAATGATTGGCTATGATCTACGTACAGGCGTATTTGATAGACATTCGTAGCACCCAATAAAACGGCTCTGGGCATTCGTAAACCACGCCTCAAATACGAGAAAATTAACATGTGGTTTCCAGACCATGTATCATTCTCAATGATACGTGGTCTGGCGTTAGCCAGGCTAGGTCATGACATGAGAAACCAAATTTGCCTTGATCTTTTGGTATATAAGAGATCTATGTCCTATTAAAACTTCCTGCAAGTTTCATAGCTTAAGACGTCATCCCCATTATAAACGAAGCATTTATTTAATCAAGCTCTAAATACAGCTCGTTCTGGATCCTTTGAACTTAGTGACGTCACGGTACGAAGTGACGTACCAGTCGTTTGCATATGACCGCCTCCAGCGCAAGACAACTACACCTCATTTCGCATCATCGCATGCGTTGTCGTGCAGCGAGTGGGTCTGTTTACAAGACGACTGCGATGCCACGCAAATGTGCTGTTACTGCTGTGGACAAACAACATGTTTGAATACGCTGCCGAACGATCCAGACGTCAGGGAAACCAGTCGGATGCATTTTTATTTGCAGCATATGCAGCCCGCCAAAGCTTTATTTGAACGGTGAATGATCAGATGAGTGTGACAGGGCGCATGTTACTGAAAGAACGAGCAGAGAGAGCGAGAGAGAGCCCCGGCCGCGCGCGCGCCTTCAAACTGTCTTGCTCTCTCTCCCTCCCTCGCGCATATGAATTAAAATCAATTGAGAATTGACACAATGGTAAAAGATCGGAAGACCGAAGTTTCACGTGGTGGAGCATTGTGTAGCCTACATGTGATACAAAATGATTAACGTTAATAATTTATGCATAAGCAGCACTGACGTTAGCCAATCATAACACTGGGCGTTAACACTGAACTCTTAAAGGGGAAACACTTTCAAAACAGACTATCATAAATCACTACATTTTAAAAGTTATTTTGTACAAAAAACTATAGTAATACTATAATTGCACCTAAGGGAACATAATAAAACAAAACAAAAAACCAAGTCATGACCCCTTTAAAACTGCAGTGAACCAAAGACAGTCTCAAAAACGCAGTTTGAAATCGCTGGTGTTTCTGACGTCAAAAACTACTTTGCAACCAATCAGATCAACGTGTGATCGTCAACGAGTGGATCTCTGAGCTGGTGTGAATGAGTGGAGGCGGGGCTAATTTGCATATTCATAGAACCATGTATACTAAATGAGGCAATGAATAGTTACATTCAAGATATTTTAAGGCATGAAGAAAATTATTTTTTCAATGAAAAAAAAAACGTTTAAAGATGTAATTTTGATGATCAAAGATGAGTTTTAAGGGATGACATTATTGACTACAGGGGGGCTTTAATATCCAAAAATAAATGTAAAGAGCTTTACAAAATTTAGTTAAAGAGAACCCATTATGTTTTCTACATTTTCAACTTTCATAAGTGTGAAATGTTGCTGTTGAACATTGAACCTGAAAAAGGTCTGCAATTTTACAAAAACAGTTATTCTGTATATCAGTAAGCACTGTTTCTGAACTCCCTGAAACTCCTCGACTGTAGTCTTGAGTTTTCTTCTGGGATTGAACATGACACAATATTCCTCATTTAAATAATTCCCAGCAAAGGCATACTCAAAAAAAAAACATATAGTAGTATGGTAGGGGGCATGACATTGAGTGGTGCAGGTTTGACATCAGAACCCGGAAGACTAATTTTGGGGTTTTATAATGGGGTTTTTCGATTTATGTGTAAAATAAATTATTTTAAACACAGGACGTTCAGTGGTAAACATAACAGCCTACATAAGACTATACTTTGACGTTTTGTTCCACAGCGTAAATTCAACGTCATTTCTGAAAAAGCATATTTTTAATAAGTGACTAGATAAGATAGTTTGGGGTATGAGTGTGTGCAGTTTACATTGTAAAACAAAACATCAAAGTTTTGTCAGATTAAGTTGACAACAGGTTTTAGTTTACTCCTAAATTTATTAAACCCCATAGGAAACTCTCGATGTAACCAGCGGTGAATTAGTCTTCAAGGTTCTAACATCAAACCTGCACCACTCTATTGCCAAAACATGCTTGAAGCGGTTGACCAATCAGAACACAGTGGTCAATCAGAGCACACACTGCTTTTTTGGAAGGAGGGGCTTCATTTACACAGGAACTAAACTGAGTGTTCCTGACAGACTGACAGGAGAGGTGCTGCAACAATGCGTGTGAAAAAGCATGAAAAAAATGTATATATATATATATATGTACCTAAATCTCTGTACATTTACTTGTGGATCATAATGTATTTATTTAAAATAAATACGAATAATAACTCTGGATGTTCAGAGTGGTTTCTAGTTACTTATCACAATTTGAGATAATTCATGTCTGTAGCGCTAGACTGTAGCAAAATACACAAAATACACATCTAATAAATGTTTCAGTAATGTACGTGTGCAACAGCAGCTCTTTCACTACAGTATACAACAAAGATGTCCAAAAACATCTGATAAAAGAGGTTTATTTATCTCATTTAATTATGTAATTTATTTCTTTAACAAAAAAGAAATGTAGGTAAGTGGAATTGCAATGTATCCGATATGTGAAAATTATTAAACTGGTGTGACTAAATAGTACATTGAGTAATAAATTATTACAATAAAAAGGTGAAAGGAAAAAAGCTGTAGTTGAACCGGTCTTCTTGAACCTGTCACATGCACCATAGCCTAGATCCATAAAACAATCTGATGTTTCTGTTTAAACGCTCTGGAATATCACATCCCATAATCTTATAATCAGAAGAGGCTTTCATGCCTCAGCAGGAGAAGTGCGAGTGAGATTTTCCAGGCAGCACCAAGAAAACCTGGGCAGCATTTGTGCACTCAAAATCTTTAGTTAACCCTCTGGTGTGTGGGTCAAAAATGACCACTTTTTTATTTTATTTCAATGAAATGATTTTTTGTGCTCTATTTCAGTTCAATAATGTTTCAATAATTTTAAGGGGACTAAATTATATTTAAGCTGTATTTATAACCCATTGATTCACTTTTTGAGCATAGACCTGAAAACTTAAGCTGTCATAAATCTTGAATGCTTTGGAGCACACACATAAGTTTGATCTCTTTTCAAAGACAACACTTGGCAGATTATTGCTGAAGTGAAAAAATATTTAAAAAGTGATCTAAAAAAAAGTGACAGAATTTTACATTTATTGTTATGAAAAATGCACAAATATACCATTTTCAATTTACGACATATATATTTATAAAACTGCAAGAAAATCAAAACCATAAATCTAAACGAGTTCCAAATTTGAGCTTGATATGTCAAAAAATATGCTTTCAGTAAGATTTTGTTTGGCCGCAGAATCAAAAGTTTTTACTAGATGAAATTCGTCTCCCATTTATTTCCAATGCGATCCTTTTCGACCGCGAGGAACACAAGTGTGACTATTTTTTTCAGGACCATTTAACCGTTTCGAATCAAGTCCATGATTTGTTTGTGTGTGTGTGTTCACATAGCAAGTGCCAAAACCTATACCAAGTTTCGCACTATTCCGATGAAGCAAAAAACCTAGAATGACAGAAGAGCACCAGACGTTGAGGATAACCACAGGTTTGATTTTCCTATTGACTTTCAATCCAATCCGAGGTCAAAACGCCAGCAGTGGTGGACTGTAGCAGGACAATCCAAACATGATGCTCAAGCTCACAGGTTTCTTCTATATGAGTGGCATAGTATGATGGATGTTTTCACAAACGCATTTGCTCACGATACAATGAGTGAGTCTTGTTGCCATGGCACTTAGTGCATCATATTGAATTGAGTTCAAAGA
This sequence comes from Semotilus atromaculatus, assembly GCA_031834385.1. Lineage (NCBI taxonomy): Eukaryota > Metazoa > Chordata > Actinopteri > Cypriniformes > Leuciscidae > Semotilus > Semotilus atromaculatus. The sequence goes on from JAULUF010000028.1 coordinate 7,864,897, forward strand.
GGTGCTGGAAAGTAATCCAACACGTCATTCATGACAAAAGTACAGATCGATGGCATTATCCAGATCAGCCTGAGAGACCAGAGGAGAAGAAGCTGTTCACCAAAAACCTGAAAGTGTGTCAAATGAACAATAGGATTAAAGTCCCTTACAAATAAATAAATCAAATTATCATGTACCACACCAGGGTAATTCTACTGCACTACTATTACAGTCCAATTCAGACAGGACAGTTTAAAGTATAATATAGACAGTAGTATATATGAATATGGTACACCATAAATCTATCTACCCATTTAAGTGTTTTCTGGAGAAAAAAAAATATTGTTAATATTATTAATATTGCCTATATTTAATCATATTTATTGGTTATCCTTATTTTAGTTAGTTTTAAAAGATTAGTTTTAAATAGTAAAAAAAAAACATCCAGCATTAAAAGCAAGACAATCCTATAAAATAATATTCAAATCTTACAGAAATCAAATGCTGGCGACACACACACACACACACACACACACACACACATATATAAAATATCGTGTGTATGTATGTATGTATATGTATACATACAGTATGTATGTATATGTATGTAAGAAAAAATGCTAATTGTTTCTGTGAATTAAACTGACACCAGCAAGCTGGGCTTTAAACACTCATGTTTGGCTTTCATGTCACGCTTTGTGTTTACAGCACTCTAATCAATCTTACATTTAGATTGAAGCAGCTACTCACATGTTTCACGGCTGGCGTTTCATCAAATAGGCCTGTCTGTTATGGCTAATGCATCAATAAATTATGCATTCGTGAATTTATAGAAAGAATTTGCATCTGATCTACACCGCTGAAATGCTTGCACATGCACAAAACTTTAGATTGTTTGCCTTATAATTCCGTAACAAATGATTCAAGAACAGATGTTCCCTGACAAAACTGCACAGAACAAACCAGTGAAGTTAATATGCTGCGACGGAGCCGCTGGTTCACAGATCGTATACAGGAAGAGAGGTCTGAAAACGAGGAGCGTCGCTCCGTGAGAACAGATGGCGGATTTAAAGAACAGGCACAGACGGAAAGCATCAAAGCAACTGGTGACCAGTGACCTGCACTGCAAAAATGGCTCCATTCAGCTTTACAGGCACATTTTCAGTAAAGTCCCATGTGAAAGACATCTGAAATGGACCCAACTATTTTGATAGCCGCCACATATTAGCAAGGCATCAAAGACCACAGGAAGGTGCGATAAGACAGAACCATTTCACTGATAAAACATGAAGAGCCTTTGAAAAAAAGCCTAGCTACGAATTTCTTCACGATTTAGGTGTGCATACGACTTCATGCAAACCCATAATCCATTTCATTAAAGACTTAAAATCCATAGACACCTATCCTGTACAGACCCAACTTGCATAATTACCCCATAACACACCTCTAGTCATCCTCTCTCATAAAAGGAGGCTGTAATGGTTTGTTTATTTGCTGGACACATGCTGGGACGGGGAGGAACACATTAACCAACTCCTTAATGTTTCCACCCACAGTCATTTGTGCTCATTAGAAATAAACAGACATTCAAGAGAGGCGAGTATAGCAATTACCCTCATCTTTGATGTTGCCCTAATTTATTTTAAAATGCCCCTCTTGGTTTCTCAAATAAATAAACCCAAGTGATTTGTTTTTGAAGCAAGCGGCTCTCTGCGATTCCCCCTCTTTGCTCCCAGCAACAACAAAAAAATTTTTTAGACTGTGACATCATATTCTTTATGTGTTGGCTATTGTAGATTTATAGTAAGACATCTCACAACAGAGCTGCATTTTTTTATACAGTATACTGTATAATACAATTGTATTATATTTATATTTAATTATATAAAGCTGTTAAAATTGTTAACATGCAAACAACTGTATTTTTTATTCTGAAATGCATTTTTTTTGCCCTCTGGTGCTTAAAAATGCTTTAAAATGAATGTGATTTCAGCATGACTCCTGGCTACTGCAATTGAAAATGAGTGGTTCAATAGGGAAGCAGTCATGCATTACACACTGTTTACTTTGCCTTCAACCAAGGTCAAGATATATTGCATTTCATCACCAGGGAGTAATTGTCTCAACATGCCGTTGAAGGATATGACACATGCTGCAAGAGTGACGGTGGAAAATAGGCTTTAATTATTTTGCACTGAAAGCCCATTACAAACATGGGATCGTGCACAAGTCTTTACTACAGCAATACATCTTATGGTCTCTGAATTATTCCTGAGAAATCGAATTCATCTTACATAGCAGGTACACCATATTAACCTTCGCGGTACAATATTCATCTTAATGCATACGACTTAATGCATAAACTTATGCTGTATCGCGGGCCTCATTACTCCTAAATTAACCCCAAGAGAGCAAGTCTAGTCTACAGCCCTTTTGCATTGCTATCATTAGAATAGCATAAAACAGTATATAGTTGTGCTACGACACAACATCAATGTCATGGATCTGAAGGATTCTCAAGACAAGAGTCAGGAGTATGACTAATATTGATTCATATCTAGCCCATTAATGTCATTAACAATTCAAACATGCATCAATCCTGCTAGAGCCATGGCTCAGTATGCTAGGTAGTTAGCAGCACATGTACATAATGAGCCCCGGGTGCTCATGTGGGTGATACGAGTTCTAATCAGGTTCATACGTTTCACCTTCCAATTCTCATAAATATCTAATATTTGTAAATGCACTACCCGGACAAAACAAATGTCGCTTTTTGGATTTAAATAGGCAACTGCTTAAGAGTCTATGACTGGTTATTGCAGTGGTTAATATGTTTATAGCATATTATATGTTTGGGAACAGCTAATTATTTCTTAAACAACCATGTAGGAAGACACATCATGGCCATATTTTCAGGATGACAATGTCAAGATGAATGAAGAATACATTTCACACATGAATTTTAACATGAACAGTCCAGACGTTAAATTCATTGAAAGTCTTTGGGATGTGCTGGAGGAGACTTTACAGAGTGCTGGACTCTTGCATTCTCAATACAAGATCTTGACCAAAAAATTATGCATTTCTTGATGGAAATAACATCACAATCATTTACTTCCATCAAGAGGTGTATCGGTTTGCATCAAATGAAAAGCTACACACTCCATCAGTTAGGTTTAGAAGAACTGTTGCTAAACAGTATGCTATATATAAACATAATAATCACTGCAATAATGAACTGCAGAATGAATAATGAATTTGATTTTTTTTTTTGATTTTTTTTTTGGGCAGTTCATAATGTTAAAGATTTCTATATCAAATAAATGCTGTTTAGTGAACTTCATCAAAGAATCCTAAAAAGAAAAAGTATAATGATTTTAAATATTAAGTTTTCAAAAACAGTTATCAACTTTGATAAGAACCATTATTCATAATTGAGCACCAATAATAATTGCTAATAATTGAGCAGCAAATCAGCATATTAGAATGATTTCTGAAGGATCATGTGACACTGAAGACTGGAGTATAAAAAAGCAATTATTTTCACTATCTATTGTTTAAAAACAGCCGATGATCAGTGCCGATTAAATCCGGTCAATCAACAGGGGCAGAAAAACGTGTCAGACTGCAACTAACACCGTGTAAAAAAATTGTCTTGTGTTGAATTTAGTTCTGTCAAAGATAACGCAACAATAACGCATTAGCAGTTAAACAACACCAGTGGCATTAAAGCAGGCTCTATTTGACCGTATGAATCACTCGTAGTTCCAGCCAGGGTTGCAGGCCCGCGGTTTTTCCCTACACCAAACATTATTTGAAGTGCCTTCCATTCAATAATTGCAAAGAGCTTTTGCTCTTTTCCTTCTGAAAGAAATAATGTCTCAGCTTTCAAATTGTATTCCTTTTATCACAAAATTCAAACAATAAATGGCATTTTGATGCTCTTAAATGTGACGTGACAGATCGCTGTAGCGCCTCAGTTCAAGCAGCAGCACGGAGCGCAAGTCTTTTCTTCCACTTTAATACAAGTTATAGCATGAAAAAACATGCAAGAACATCAGAAGGTATGTCGAAATATACAGTAAAACTTTCTAAATGAATCATGTTTCATGTAATCGCTTAATTAGTGTTTCAACCGTGGAAAGATAAAACAGCTTGTGAACAACCTTGCATTTCATCAAGAAAGTTATCCAATATTCATAGTTTGTTAGTTAGCTATTTAAAAAAAAACACTTGTCAGGATTATGTTTTGTCTATGTGCCAGTTTGTTCCCTGGGTTAATGATTCCGTTCACCTGTTGTTCTATAAATTAACTCATTAGCTCATTATTTAAGTCCTGTGTTCATTCAGTTCTTTGTTGGATGTGTGTTGGATTTTTGGATTAAAGACTGTTTGAGTGAGTTATTTGTCCTTTGTGAGCCTACTGAAGCAGCCAAGTGTAACAACCTATGGTGATGACAACACTATGAGCTTGTTTACTGTTTGAATAAATTTGTCATGAAGACAAGTGTTTATGAACAAACATTTTCAATTTGTATTTGAGTGTATTGTAGGCCTATCTGAAAATAAATAGCAGTTGAATATAATAGGTTGATCTCTGTTAATGTTAACCTCTAATATAGCAATGTGCTAAATGAGAGGGTTTCCTGTAGTTTATAGCATTATTTGGGAGAGGAGAAATATTTTGTTTTCCCTAAGGAAAAGCAAACTATTGGTATCGGCATGGCCGCATTACCACCTCAGGTGTGCATTATTTTTCTAATAATTCAACAGCCCGTCAGCAATTATTCCACTTATCCTACAGTTACCACACCCCGCGACATTGTTCAGAGATGATGTATTTCAAGATGTTTGACAGTTTTTTTTCTTACGCATAGCCTATAATCCCAAACCTCAGTTGCTAATTCCAAAACATAATTTAGCTATTAAAGTTGCCAAACTATTTTACTGATAAAATTGTCTTGAGTAGACAACTAAGTGTTTGTCCGTTCTGAATGTGTGTGTGTGTGTGTGTGTGTGTGTGTGTGTGTGTGTGTGTGTCTGTGTGTGTGTGTGTGTGTGTTTGTTTGTGTGTGTTTGAGTGGGAGAGAGAGCGTGAGAAAGTGAGATGTGCATTCTATTACTAATAAATGCATAATACATAGCCTAATAAAACATAATTTTGTGACAACAAACTTGGAAATAATTTGTTGTTTTTATCCTATTGTCTACTAGCCTATATCTATTTGCTTGGTCAGTGTCGTTGTGGGTTTTGGTTCTGTTGCTGTTTGGTTTAGTCTGTAAGGATCTTTGAAATAACTGAAATTATTTGGCGAAGTGATATGGAACTGTAATGCGGTCAAGACCTGACTGGAACTACTTTAGCAGTGCGTTTCCCTGAAAATAATTGCACACCTTAGATTAGAACGTTTATAGTATATTCTTTTATCCTATGTATGTAAACAACTCTCTAGGGTTTGATCAAATTAAATGTTTGATCAAATTAAAGCAGCCTTGGTGAGCATATAGGAGAAAAAACTTTTCACCACTAGTTTATGTGTGTGTGTGTGTGTGTGTGCATGTATAAAAACAAAATATTGTATATATTGAAAATATAAGGTATATATTGAAATATCGTATTATCATTTGATACTATCATCTATAAAGAGTTACAGCGCTCATTTCTGAACACTGTAAAATAAATTCCTTGAGCTCTGTGACAGCACTTGCATCTTTCAGCTTATTCAGCGCCGCACTAAGGGAGCATTACAATACCGAGCTCTTCTGAGCGGATTATTAACGTTCTGTTTCCATGGCGTTTCTTTTCATCCACAGTGTTCTCCTGGGTGAGTCCATGCAGACGGCTCTCTATAGATGAGCCAGGTTATCAGCAGGACTGAAGCACTAATCCCCGGCCAGAAATGACTGTCTTCTGAGCCTGTTTGTCTGCCTTTCTCCCTCCCTCTCAAGTGGAAAGATCCACTCCACAAGGTCACGCTCAGAAAAGCATTGAGCAGGAGTCAGGAAAATGACATACCTGAAATATGATGAACGGCCGCCCCAACCAGCCAAACGGCAAAAAACAGATGGCAATTAATACCTCAACAGGGAATAGATGAATAAACGAGAGCAGAAGGAGGGAGAGAACCAGAAAAAGAGCGAGAATGGATACCTTAGGGTGTGTGTGTTTACTCCAGAACACGACATTAAAAACAAGTGCATGCCGCGGGAGAATTATCATAACCTCGTTTAAAAAGAAATGAATAAATAAAGTAGGCCTACTTAAATTACCTGCGAGAAATATTTTATGTTCTGTGACACACTTTGGAGTCAAACCGACACAGAAATGTCAACAAATGACGGCTCTATCACAAACAGACATTTCATCTTTTAGACCTGAGGTGATGACATACACTTCTGTAAATAAATACAATATCTTTCGTTCAATATATAGTGTGTATATCATAAAATAGTTATTAATATAATTGTTGTGAGTTGTCATATTAAAGTACTAAAATGCGTGATAAAGGTCTTTTGCTGTTTAATATAAAAATAGAAAGATAAACATAATTTGGTTATATTAGATGTGTATTTTTTTCTGATACAAATGAAATTGAGAACCACTGTTTAATTACTCTACATGCAATAATGCGATATTGCAATTAAACTTTACCCCATAAACACAATACTTTGAATCAAATTGATGCGATTAAGCTCATAATCATAGGAAATTAAGTGATCGCAATAAACAGGAATATAAACACTATAATCGCATCTATTCCACTCTGACCATAATGCGCATTTGCTTGTGACAGATTAGCAAACATAGCGATAAAGAAGGCATCAGATTTTTGGGGTGCTACTACCCTATTATATAGTATGTGAAAAACAGTATGTGACAAATGAATTATGTCCAAATTCACAATACTCATAAAAGAGTGTGCATAAAGTACCCAGATGACCTACTTCTGCCAGCGAGATTCTGGGCCTTTCCAAATACCCACACTTGCGATCTTGGCCTCTTGAAGTAAGTGTGCAAGACTGTCCCATGTCTAAAAAATGCAGTGGCCTGAACACACACTAATCACACACTATCTTGAATACCGCATCGGAGCGGTATTCAAAGCTATGCATATGTCTTCTGTTACTTAGGGACTACTGACCAGAGCACCAGACATTTACAAGATTCTTTTAAAATGCCAAGTATTGAAAATCAAAATAAAGCTCTGTACTTGCATTTTTGCAACACTATAAGTGTGTCTCAACGCCGGGTAATCAAAAGATCTACACACACTTGCAGTCTTCACGTCTACTTGAACACTTGGGTCAAATACAGGAAATACGTCATGCAAGTAGACAAGTGGTCAAGTGCGAAGACTGCAAGTGTGGGGATTTGGAAAGGCCCTCTGAAGTGTGCATATGATGGCCACTTTACTTTCGCATGAGGTCCCGGGAGAGGGTTTATGAATGACAGTGAAGCGACGCTGATCCTGGTAAGTCACATCACATGATAATGACAACATGGCAAATTTAATACATCTAGATTACATTCATACTACACACACTCATACTATAGACCATACTTTTACCACAAAGGACCAATACTATACGAAGGACGCTTGTGGGTTAAGTGTACAGCCCTACGTTTGATTTAGTCGTCCACAATTTTCCAAATTTCGTGACATTCCGAGTTATTCAGTAAATTCCATTTTTCTGGCTCTGCGATTTCGTCTGCATTTTACAACCTAACCTAGAACCTAGCGGGAATCACAGGGCTCAAAGAGGACTTATTATATAGCCTATTATATAGGCTACTTATTATATTGGACTCTTTACTAGACATGAGCAAGTAAAAAAACAACCTAAACCACCAGAACCATTCATTATATAACATTTATGCATTTGGCCAAAGCAACTTACAAAGCAAAAAGGATTCTAGACAGCTGAGTACTAATTCTGTACAAATACCACATTTTCACTCATATACAGAAACAATATCAACATTTAGGCACTCTCTGCTGAGGTCTACTGATTTTCAAGACACACACCATCCATGAGCATTTGTCAGCATTGAGAGTTTTATAGATTGATTCTAATAAAGTGTCAGATATGATCAGGCATGTAAAGCTGGTGTGAATTAAATCACAGCACATCTGCTAGAAATCTCATTACAGCATCATCCTACACACTCTATCTCCTCGGCGAGGGGAAAATTACACCTCTGAGAATGAAAAATACAGTACGTGTCTAAAATGAATAGCAATGATGACAACAAACAAGCCTAGACCGCTGGATCACAAGAAGAAACCTTCAACAAAATGACTTCTGACAGTGATATTTGGGAAGGTGATGAAAACACTCTCAACAGCTGCTCTCTCCAGAACAAACTTCTGTTTTTCTGATGCACGACATAGAAAAGCGAGGCTTATATAATTTGAATTTGGTGTGTATTTGGAGCAGATTAATGCTTAGCTGTTCTGTTGGTGCAACTTGAGTAAACTGGTAAATTAGTTCTGACTCAGTGGTAATTGGTTTCTCTGAACTTCACTGATCATATATCCGTTCTCTAGGCCATGTTACACAATACAGATGCAGTGCACTCATCTTTGTCACCTAAAAAAAGAGATAAAAGAAGCTATGTTCAGAATAGAATACTTGTGTGTACTAATTGTGCAGTATAAACTAAATAATACTAAAAACAGTTTGTTTTTAAACAAAGTGTGAAACCAATCCATAATTTTGATTCAAATCTTATGTACAACCATCTTAACTCAAACTCTTGATATTCTAAAAAATAATGAGTCAAAATCATAAAAACTTAGGGGCCAGGTCTCTCTATTAACTATGACTTTTGCCTCAATAACTCCTCATTGCTGCTTATTAATAGTTAGTAAGGTATAGTTGTTAAGTTTATGTATTTGTTAGGATTAAGGGATGTAGAATATGGTCATGCAGAATAAGGCATTAATATGTGCTTTATAAGTGCTAATAAACAGGCAATATCATAGTAATATGCATGCTAATAAGCAACCAGTTAATGGTGAGAACTGGACCCTAAACTAAAGTGTTTTCAAACGTATATAATTATGTTATGTATTATCTCCGGATATGAATTCTGCACCATCAAAATGAAATGGAAGTTCAAATCAAGCAAATCATGCAATGTATAATCTATGCATACAGAAAATAGTACAATACTAGGCTATATACTGCAGGAAAATAGGACATTCTGAACATAGTCACTGTAAACTTCACACTGTCACAGCTGTACAACAAAAAAACTATCCTCAAAAGCAGCATAAAACATTATATATTGAAAAACTGCCCAAACTAGTATTTAAATAATAAATAAATAAATACATAAAAATTAACTACTAAAACTGATTTATCAATTTAATACGCAGTAAAAATCAATTGATCCTGCCAATTAATCGAGAGTCGAATTTGCTAAAATTGCCGTCGCCAAAAGTAAACTTTGTGCATATTATCTAGGGCTATTTTTCTTATCCAAAGGGGGGACTTTAAACAAGTTGACCAACAAAAAACAACAGTCCATGTAAAAAATTAATTCAAGGTGCAGCAACATCAGGGAAAGAGCAGCAGCGCCCCCTGGAGGTCAAACTCAGAAATGTCATGCATTACACTTGTATTGGCATTTCGCAAAATCTTTATTTCATATTCACGAAAACATTATCATATGGCAGAAGAGGAGCATAAAGACAGACTGTTGCTAAAAGCGTTTTACCCTTACAAAAGAGTACTGATGCAATGCCGATGTTGTTTGGAACATACTATGGTACTGAAGAGCGTGTACTACTAACGTACATGGTAACGTTATGTTACTCCAAAATAATTTTATGGCATCGCGTACCATGTCCAAAAAACACAGAAGTAAGTTACCACAATACATGTTCAAAAAATTGTGTTCTTACCTCTTGAGACAACTTTGGCAGGTGGTTTTCAAGAAATCCTTGGCTATGCAGAATGCAAACGGCTCGCATGAATGGATCACTTCACCGGGTTTGATTCCACGCAGAGCACGCAAACCATTTCCTTTACCCTCACTGACAAACCGCTCTATATTCACATTCATCATAACAATATCACTATTAGACATTCTCTGATATCACCCACACGGAGCGTCCATGTGTCTACATACAGTAAGTTACATACACATAATGAATGCCCTGTTTGTATTCATGACAGTCAACTTGACACGGCACTGCGCAGGTTATTAAAAAATCTGAAACTCAAAAAAAATAATTTTACCACAAAACAGATCATTTCATTATCATTTGTTTGTATCATTGTGTTTTAAAAAGTTTATTTTGAGACAAATGCTTACTGCACATACAATAAATAATAATAATTCAGAATGCGCAAATCTGACGCAATCCTGATCAGCATTGTGTGTTGGGACGTCGCGGCGACATGACGTACGTAGTGCGCCTCGCCAATAGGATTGCGAAAGCATCAGGTCAACAGCACGCGGGGCTCAATGTCACGGACGCGCGTGTTGCGCAGCTTGAATGCGCTTCATTAATGTAGATCCTGTTGACAAGAACCGCATCACTTGAGGTTAGTTTGGGTTTAAAGTGTCTTACAATCTATAAACAACAATATGCATGTGCAGGAGAGACGGATATATAGCGAGGACGTTTGCTGCAAAAGCGTAATGCAATGGTCATGTAACGTTATGTCAGTGCCATTTGTTTTGTCTCAAGATGCACGCCAGTATTGTTTTTTTCTAAGGCATGTTTATTAAAGCTACTTAAATATCCGTATTGAACTAAGCCTAATCAGTCTATTCAGATATAGCCAATGTTAAATGGCTATGTTTAAAATTGATATCAAGTTCAGCTATAAAATATATTATCTGTTACAATAGTAGCCTAACGTTACTGTGTTTTAGCCCAATAGAGTAAAATGTCATGAATGCAGTAAGTGCAGAAAAGTTATAGTTACATAAAACTTCAGGTTTGGGTTTGAAAATGTACTTTATGATTTCAGGCTTGTTGGTCATCATGGCTGCGTGTGGAGGATGTAGGTTCTTTGTCCTGACTTTAAGAAGTCTCAGTGGAACATCAAGATCTGCGTCTCCATGTGCGTTGCCTTTTACTAAACACAGTGCTTTGTCCACGTCTGCGAGAACTTGCTCTCCAGACTCACTCTCCTCCGGCTCAAGGAAGACCCCGGCTCAGGTGGGCAAACCAGTCCTCATTACTCCATCCTCAGGAGGCGTTCAGAGGAACCTCTCCGCTGTCGCCGTGCCTCTGCAGGGTCAGTTTCGCCCCCTCTGCCGGTACGACCCGTTAGATTTGGGCGATGTGGATGAGAACACGCAGAAAGCCCTAGCCTGTAAACACCTGAGACGGTTCATCGTAGACCCTTCCCTCGCAAGTATCGTGACCGACCACCTCGTCGGAGATATTGAGGATGGGAAAGCTGTTATATTTGAGTGTAACCCAGGTGTGTGTCTGTCAACTGCTAATTGAATGGCATCCGTATTTGTAGATGTATTCATGTGGGGTTTGTCTCTGTCCGCAGGTCCTGGCGTATTGACACGTGCTTTGCTGAACCGTGGGGCTCAAAGAGTGGTTGCGTTGGAAAGTGAAGCAAACTTCCTTCCTGATCTGCAGGTAGACATCTGAAATGATCTTATCTCGTTCTACTCACTGTCAGATTTTACTGGACCCATTTCCTAATACATAACATGGGGTGGGCTATATGGCAGAAATATCATATCACGATTGTTTCATGCAGGATCACGACAATCCACGATTGCATCACGATTCTTTTTCGCTTGGGTTTTTAAGTCTTTTTTGCAAGTTACTGAGCAGTACTGCTAAAATAATTTCCTATTTAAAATAAAAAATACCTTACAAGGTAACAAAACAAATAAAAAATTGTATCTTTATCACTCACTTACTGAATCGCAGTTCTTTTTTTTTTATACAGCATTGTTAAAAAGGCTTATTTTCCAAGTCAGGGAGTTGGGGAGTAATAAAAGTATATATAAAATATACACTACTGTTCAAAAGTGTCACACTATATGGCTGCATTTATATGATCAAAAATACAGGAAAAAAAAAACTACAAACGAAATATTATTATAATTAAAAATATATATATTTCTGTGATACAAAGTTGAATTTTCAGCTTATTTCACTTTATTTTATTTCATTATTTTATTACTTAGTTATTAAAATAATAAAAAACGCTGTATTTTGCTGCCAGGCCAGTAGTTGGTGATGTTACTTGTAAAGAAACATCCGCTTATAGGCTGAATATGTAATACGCGTGCGCATGACTTAACCGTTTTCAAATTTTTGTAGTTTACACATGGAGACGATGGTATAATGAGGCCCCAAACGCCATTGTCGTTTAAATACATGGCCAAAACGCGTAAAGGTTTACGTGTTTAGTTGAAAATGGTGTCTTGTAAACGGCCCTTTGCACAAATCCAGAAAATGACACGCATCCGATTTTTTTCCCCAACTGTTACCTTCACTTAATGAGGAAGAACATCATAAAGATAATAATAAAAACAGACATAGAACTACAACTGATAGAATGTGTGCCCCGTAAAGGCAGATCGTGGAGACATTTAATCGTTCATAATCTAATATCTTCATATCACACAGCCCTAAAATAACCCTTGTTCTTAAAGGATCTGGAGAGCAAACTGGAAGGGCAGCTGGATGTGGTTCATTGTGACTTCTTCAAACTGGATCCCATCGGCCACGGCAGCATGAAACCACCCGCCATGTACTCGGAGAAGCTCTTCTCTGACCTAGCCATCTCTGAGGTACCTTGGTCAGCAGGTTAGTGTCCCAAACATTCAGATTAATGTGAAAGTAAAGAAAGACACCGGTAGCACTAGGATGAGTAAACAATCCTTTTAAGCTAGGCATAAATATGTGGTTTGGATCATGCTTTTTCTGTCTTTCCATTTTTGAACAGATGTCCCCGTGAAGATTGTGGGGATCTTCTCACACAGGAATGAGAAGAGCATGCTGTGGAAGCTGATTTACAACCTGTTTGAACGCCGCTCTATTTTCCGCTACGGACGTGTGGAGATGATCATGTTCATCAGCAAGAATGAATACACGGTGAGTTCACATGTGCAAAGTACATGTGCTGTCATTTACTCACCCTTGGGACGTTCCAAAGCTCATTCTTGTGGAAGCTCAAACATGCTCAGGTTTCTTGCAGGGCATTAAAAAGTCTTAAAAGTCTGAAATTAGAATCTCCTGATTTTAAGGCCATCAAAAAATGTCTTAAAGGGATAGTTCACCCAAAAATACAAATGTTGTCTTCTCACCCTCATGTCATTCCAAACATCCAAGACTTTCATTCATCATAATTTTTTTTAACTTAGTATGTCACAGTGCAAGGGCAAATTCTAGCAAAATGAGAGTGTGCAAATTTAACTCTCAATAGCTTGAAGATGACCGGTTTTGGAGATGGTTGGCAACAACTAATGACAGCAATGAAGCCAAGCAATGTATGCCTCCAGATGTTTAAATTAGGCACCATGGGAATGAAAGCGAATGCATTTTTAGAACAATTTTCTATCAGCTGGTTAAAATTTACAAAATTGTCAGAGGCATCCGCACGTAAACAACCCGCTTGTAAACAGCTCCAAAACTGATGTGCTGGTTTACAAAAAAATGCTCATTTATCCTCTGAAAGTAGATTTCTGCTCTTCCTTAAGCGCTGAAATTAAGTTACCCTGTAAACAAAGTAGGCTGCACTTTTTATGTTTCTGAATAGAGGGGTATTCCAATTTTTTAAACAGCCATCAGGGATGTGGGACATGAGCAGAAAGACCATCTCTTTATATATATATATATATATATATATATATATATATATATATATATCTTATTAACATATAACATATATCTTCATGTTTTCTACTTGTAAAAGGTCTGAAGAGCAAAATTGATCTTCCACAAGGGCAAGATATTTAAACTATGTTTGATTTTGCGCTGCCAGAGAAACGTGCTTTACAAATAAACTTGACGCGCCTTACGAAGCCTTAATAACAAGCACAACCGGTGTCAAAAAGAATTTGACATGCAAGTAAAAATGTAGGCTATCTTTCCTACAGTGTTTTTCTACTTTACCACAGTAAAGAATGTGAATGTAATAGGCCTACTTAAAAGCAAACCTAAAGAAAAAATGTTTATAATCACCTTCGAAAATGGGTGAGACGTGAGTGAAGATTTGAGAAAAGAAATGAGATTCCATGTCCAGTGGAATAATAACTAATGGAATAGTGTTCAATTCGCTGGTAATCGGGTGACCGGATCGCAAACCAGAATACAAAGCCGACCAAGCTTAAATTTATGGTCTCACGCACAACTCTCTCATTCGTCACGATTCCAACGTTTGGCTGCGATGTAACGTTTAATTGCTAACCAACCTATTATTTATTTTGTAAACAAAGCTTTGTGCTTCAGTCCTGTTATAATATTCATGTAAACCGCATTCACATACAAAAAAAATTGTTTTGGCGGACCACCGCCAGTGCTACTTACCTTTACAACCGCGGTGGTGCAGTTGTCAAGTTTACCGGCACAGTCCTACTTTTACATGTTGGGACAGTACAAGGGTGAGTAAATGATGACAGAATATATTTTTGGGTGAACTAACCCTCTAAGCAATATAAGAAGCAGGAGTTGGAGTTTTCCAGTTGGATCGATGTATTAATTCTTCTTCTTTTTTCTGACAGAAACTAGTGGCCCGTCCAAGAGATTATAGGAACTACCTAGCTTTCGGGGTTCTCTGGCAGATGGCCTGTGATATTGAGTTACTGCATGAGGTGAGACATTTTATTATTATGCGTTGTTACCTTTTCCTGGGAATAATTGATCAATAAATGATGAATGGGTTTGTACTGAATTTCTGCTTTATCCTCATTACCAGGAGCCATTGTCGTCCTTTCTGACTGTAAGCAGGACTAATAAAAAGTCCACATCAAAGAGCACTGTGAGTATTTTCATACAAGTAATATCACTGTAGGATTCTTCATCTGTTTATATTGTATTAGTGAATCAGGAGAGGCGCTGTGTCGTCATCACATCCCACTGTCCAATTTGTTTAGGATTTTATTTGTGGTTCTTCTTAATGAATCATTTGAAATAATTAGTGAATTAGTCTGAATCGATCATACAAGTCATTGGTCTGAATCATATGCTGGCTGAGTCCAAGAACTCATGTTTTAGAGCTGCACGATTCTGGGTAAATTAAAGCTGCTGTCCGCAACTTTTTTTTAAGTTAAAAATAATCCAAAATAATTATATATAAAAAAACCCGTACAAATAAAGAAGGTGTTTCGGCTAGCCGGCTATACTGCGCATGAGGAGATGTAGAGATGTACAGGCTTTTCTCGCAGCATTTTACATAATTTAACTTATGGCGGATCCAGAAAGATCCAAACGACAATCATCAGTGTCAACTGGAGATTCACCAGTTATAAAACCCAAAAGACTTCATACTTCGGATTTAAGGTGGCTAGAGAAAGAAACAGTCTCATGCGAACACAAGGATTTAAACATCGGCAGGGCTTTTGAACGGTGCGTGAACTCCGTGTTTTGAAGAGTTCAAAACGGAAGAATAGACCACTTTTTTCTGCTTAACAAGTAAGACATTTCAATAGTTCAATCGTGTAACAGTAGCCTACCACTGTTTTCTTAATTCACACAGTTATGGAGTTTCCTTTGTTGTGCCTTTCTCGTTTAGCTATTATGGAGAATATGAAATCTGAACTACACAGGTAATCATAAAACACATTAAATGTAACGTTAGTCACGCAATGCTGATGTTGTTAACATGAACAATTTGAGAACAACGTATAATTTGCACGGTTGCTGTAACTTAATTCGTTTTTGTTTGTTTGTTGTTGTTTAAAGTAGAGATCACAATTCTCCCACTATTCTAAGTGGACAGCTAAAAAGAAACTAAATTCTCTGTGACATAATTGCCATGAGATTACCTGCACAAAGCAATAAAGGCACTTGAAAAAGGCGGCATTTATGAGAACAGGTTGGAAAAAGTGGCCTCCAGGGCTCTGGACACTCGCATTAAGTTCATTTGGCGGGAGTCCAAAACATTCAATCAAATCACAATACAGGCAAAAGTTCACTTCAAGAATGAGTTTGAATTCAGGTATTTTAAAAAACAGCACAAATGGAAAGAAAAAGTGCGATCTATATTATTTATTTGTATATGTGAAGCTTATTTATTCAAGCCAAAAAACAACCTTATTACTGAAAAATACACAGTCTTGCAGGGTAAAGTCAGGACGTTCATATATTTGTCCTAAATCGTTGGAAACCTATTTGAGTGACGCTGTGGTGTGGCATGATTTTGAACAGTCGTAATCTACGTACTGTCGTAGAAAACAGTGTGTTTGAATTTTAAAGATGTTGCGCAGTGCTGCGTGTCTCTGTGTTCGACCATCTTTGCACATTGTTTTGCTAATGTTTGAGGCTCCTTTTAGGGGAAGGGCTTTTATAGTGATGCCATGCAAAGGGATTGGACAATTTGGTGGGTTATGATTAATAAATTATGTTCTGTGTTGATATGCGTTACCCACCAGTGGATTTTCACCTGCATTTGGCAAGTCGGTGGGTGTTCATTTCAAACCGTGTAAACTGTTCAAAAGTAAGAAGTCACTTATGCTCGCCAAGACTGCATTTATTTGATCAAAAATACAGTAATATTGTGAAATATTACAATTTAAAATAACGGTTTCCTATCATATGTATTTTAAATGTCATTTGTTCCTGTGATGGCAAAGAGGGTTCTTTGATGAATAGAAAGTTCAAAAGCATTTATTTGAAACGTATAATTTGTTTTGTAACAAATGTTTTTACTGTCAATTTTAATCAATTTAATGCATACATTTCTAAAATAAAACCTATGTATTAGAAAAACAGTATTGGCTGTGGTTTAGCATGTTGTTAAAGGGCCCCTATCATGGATTTTTGAAAAGGACTGTTCGTGTAGTGTGTAATAAAGCTCTAAGTGAATGAAAACAGCCTGCAAAGTTTTATATCTGAAAGTGCACCGTATATAAAGTTATTGTCTTTCAAAAGTCTGAATCTATGAAATGAAGTGTTTTTGAAACGAGTCATTAGCCATTTCTTAGTGACGTAGATACGAAACATTAGCATATTGGCCGCGCCCAGTTATTGCGCGCGCACTCTCAGGGAAACTTAGACCTCAAACCGGAGCTGATTTCTGAACTGGACAGCATCATGTCGAGAAGACGGCGCTGTGCATGATGTGAAGGTAAAGCCAGTTATTTTTCACTCCCCAAGGATGAGCTTGTGAAGAATCAGTGGTTAAAATTCATCTTTACCAAGATATCACAGCAGTATCCTAAACTATTTCTGTGTTCCCTTTATTTTATAGTATAGACGACTGCTTCTCAAATCTCGGGAGTTCAATGCAGGATTCACAGACCGCTTGCTCTTGAAAGATGGTGTTCAAAATACTTAGTTTTGAGTTTTATATTGTGTAGGTCTCCTGCTAACTGGCTAACTCTCATTATCACTGTCTAACTGAAATACTTCTGCTGATCAGCTGTGGGCCACTATTATCGAGTCGTCCTTGCGATGGAGGTTGAATAACTAGTTCTTCTAATATTTCATCACCGGACTCGGATTAATATGGTAAAAACGACGTCATTGTTCGTTACTGTGTTTAGTTTATGGTGTAGGAAGCCTCAGGACACGCAGAGCTGTCGGTGTTATGCAATGGGCGTTTTTGTTCTCGATGTGCTGTACACGGGTAGGCCAATCACAACAGACTGAGCTGTCTGGCCAATCAGAGCAGATAAACTCGCGGAAAGGAGGGATTTAGAGAGATTGATTCATTTGACCAGTCTTTTTGAGAATCGTGGAAAATGTGATGATGTGCAAATGTATATTGTGAGGAAATTAAACTTTTTTTTTTACTTTTGATGCGTGTAAACATGTTGTAGGAGACTCTACAACAACATTATGAAACTTTAAAATACCATGATAGGGGCACTTTAAGTCCAATTTCTTGATGTCCTCTACAAAAAGTTAAGCCAGTATTCCATGTCCCCCCCCCCAACAGACTTCCCAGAGTGATAACCTGTGTTTGGTGCGGATAACGCCACGTGAGGACTTGTTTAACTCTCACCTAACTCCCTTGAATGGCAGCACTCTGGTTTTGATGGTGAAACAATGCCTTGCTAAAAGGAAACGCAGATTGATTGAACAAATCAAGTAAGTTTATTACCTGTATTTGTATGCAAACTATAATTTCTGAGTGAACAAACATATATGATTGGTTGTATGTATTCACACCTTTGGTCTGCTGTCTTCCAAAGCTCATGGAGTCCCGGCAGTGGATCAGAGCTCAATTCAAAGCTCTGCTTCCTTGACGACACAATGACAGGCGACGTCTACCCTGATGAGTACAAGCGTCTGTTTGAGCTAATGGAGCAGTCAGGAAACTTCACTGAGAGCTGGCTTTATGAGGAGATGCTGGAAACCACACACACCGGTCACACCTAATACCACCTGGGACGCATTACCTACAGAGCTAATCATGGATGAAATATAAAAGACTGTTTTATATGGAAAAGACAGCTAAAAGAGAAACACCCAAATCCTTAATGATTGCTAATATTTAGATAGACTTGTCTATGAAAGACTTTACATTTTGATAAAGTTGTATTAGTAATACACTGTGCACTGGAGAACCGTTTTGGTTGGCAGTGACTGATGGTTGGATACCTTTGGACAAGTTTGGAGACTTCGTTGGTATCAAGAAAGATAATGTCACATTTAGAAGTACTGTTCCCATACAAGTACACCAAATGCCTGCTTGATCTCTTTGATAATAAGTAGGAAATATTGAACTTAAACAAACAGGAATAAAAATCAATTTGTAATCATAATGATTACATTACCAAACCCTGTTTTGATGTAAATTTTCAAAAGTACTCCCATAATGTTTTTTGTTTTTTTCATGTTTGAATGTTTGCTGTACTTAAATATATGAATTTTTAATAAACGACAAACAAATGTGAGAATTGCTTGGTTTTGGATCATCAATGATCATGATCAACAGAGAGTTTCTCAGGGATGAGCTCAAATTAAATAAAAGTGCATCTATCACTACGGGGTCTCTCTCTGTCTCTCAAACAGACTGGTCACAATTATGAATATGGGCACTGATTTAAGCTTCTTTTTTATATGTACAAGCAGAATAATTGATACAGAGTATATGTAATATAAGATACTGGAAGACTCCAAATATCAAAAGTAGTTTTCTTTTAGATTCACTTCCGTAAAGCTACCTTGACATGCTCTGAATTTATACTTTTGCTGTAAAAGTGGTCTTCCAAATATACAGATATTTACTGTATGCAAATTGCTAATTATGTGAATAATAAATAAACCGATCAATGTGTTAAAAGTCTGGACTGTGCTGTGTTTAAAGGGATAGTTGATGAAAGGTCTGTCATCATTTACTTTTCCTCATGTCCATCTTCTGTGGAACAATTCTTTAGCAATTTATTTACAAATATCTCAACATCTCTCATGTTTTTGTCCATTCAATGGCATGTTTTAGATCCCAGTGACTCATTGCATGCACAAAAACAGTATATACATTCTTAAAAATATATTCATTTGTTCATTTATTCATTCACTACAATGTCATCTGCACATGTAGGCTATAAGTGCAATATTTTATGATGTTTTTACTAACTGGAAACAAGGATATTTTTAAATGAATGATAACAATTGCCAGTCTGACATGGTCAAACCTTTTTTTATATAACTGATATTCTGGCCAAAGAGCTAGGGAGCGATTATCCTGCTGCTGCAATCCTGCCTGCTACAGTAGAACGTCATGAAGTAGGATTTAAAGTCGCGCATGCGCCATAGAATGCCTGAACGCCGTTGAAAAGTAGAAGTAACACAAAAAAAAAATGACGCGAGACAATGTTATAGGGCTAGACATTTGTTTGTACCATTTCATTTGACAAGCAAGGAGTCATTTCACGGTGGTCAATTTAAATGTTACCAGCTAAATGAGACATACTGAGAGTGTATAATTAAGTCCGCTTTAGTAAAAACAATAGGCTATATTCAGATATTATATGTGGGAAAGGGGGATTGGTTTGTTAAACTATGAATGTGAAACCATTGTAAAAACAATTGACGTTGATTGACGCCAATCGGACGTTCATGTTTTTTTTTTTCGTCTATTTGAAAGTTAGGCTAATAAACATGTTGCATTCTATACGGCCTGATTATGTCATTTTTTAAGTTACATAGCCTGCCTCCAGTTTTCCTCAACTTGACTGATTAAGAGGCGATATTTGACCGGCATATCATCAAAATGTCCGTAAGTAAATCCCTTTTTGAATTAACGTTAGAAAAAGTCTTACACAATTTCATTACAATGACACTGGGGGAAATGTGATCAATAACTCATGGCAACATATTTTTTTTACGTGTAGTTTCACACATGCAGACTTTCTCAAGTCAAAGCAATTCATTACTACTCAAGGTTTAACAGTTGATATGACTGGACAGCCATTGGGATTATTAGGCCTACTATCTTTTGAGGGTTATAGCTCCATAGACCTCCATTCATTCTGCACTCGTCCTGTGAGCGACCTCACATGGAACAGAGTGGAACTGCAACCAGTTCAGAAGCCGGAAGTTTACTGAGAGTGGAAGTTCTCCCCTTATTAGACATTCTCTGGTGCCTACCCAGAAGTGCAATTAACTGAGTCTCTAAAGAAAGGCACTTGGCAACCCCATTATGCCATCATCCTGTAATTATTCACCATGGAAAGCAAGATCAGATTTTAAATAGCCCTGAATAAGTGGAACATCCTTATAACAAGAAGACAGGTCTCTCTGGAAGAAGAGATAGCAATATCTCAATGTGATTCTCCTGGTTAAATAAAGGAAATAATAATAACAATTTAATTTATTATCAAAGATATAACACATAAGTTTGATCTTGTGTGGTTGATTTTCTTTTACAGGAGCTATTCTCATGCATTCTTGATCACGTCTCCTACTATTAAAAGAATATCTCACTCATCAGTGAAGGATTAGGGTAGGGCAATTCACCAAAGTAATAATAATAATTGAAAACAGTCACTTGTCTAGTATTATTGTTTTGGAAACACTTTACAAGAAGGTTGTTAACATTAGTAAATGCATTAACTTGCATGAACCACCAATGAACAATATTATTTTTTTAAGCTTTTATTAACCTTTGGTAATGTTATTTAGTACAAATATAATTGTTTATTGTTTGTTCATGTTAGTTCGCAATCGTAAAGCATTAAATAATGTTAACAAAGTTACTAAAATTACTAAGAATGAACTACTAAATATTACTTAAATTATAATTTAATCCACAAGGTGGCATAATGTAGCCTACTACATAATCAAACAATGATCCTCTGCAAATGTCCTATCCTATTATGATAAAGTCTTGGTTCATATTAAATGTTACATGTGTGGAAGGTTACCCAATAATTGACTGTAAAAAGAAAAAGAAATATCTGCATCATAGATATGTGACGTGTGCTGACGTAGGCTACACGGCGGAATGGCGGGCGAAGGTTTTTGGTCTTGATCTCTTGATTGAATATTAATTACCTTACACAAGCAAGGTTCCCAAGCAACAGTAGCAAGACGCGATTCATATTCATCAGATTAAGGCCTTCATCTAAAGTACCCGGATGAGTGACAGGAGAGGAGCTGCGCCATAGATATTTATACGTTGATTCACCCTCGACCGCTCCAGATACGTAACGTTGAGCGCGTCGGCCATCTTTAAACTTTTAGCGTTGAATGCGTTGTTTTGTGTTTTTATTAACTCAACATTACATGTATTAACTATGGTATTTTAATGTTTTGTTTTTTACTTTTACTATGATAACTTTTTAATGTTGTGTGTCAGCTGACGCCTTCGCCTTGTTGTTTTGTACTAACGAGGCCTCTATGTATATCTCTCTATGAGCTGCAGCTGCGCAGACAGCTGAAGTACCCGGATGAGTGACAGGAAGAGCTCCGCGCAGATGTGCAGCAACACAAACACACATCAGCCGACAGCCAAGAGCGCGGTTGCCTGTCCATCCGAATTCAAACCACCTGCCCGATCGATCTGTAAGTGCTGTATCTTATTTTTAACGCAATATTTATGAAAGAGAGTATCCGCTTGTGAAAAGCAGAATGAAAATTGCAGCTTGTTGAATGAAAGGCTTGATGCACTTATGATGCTATGCATGTTAGCGCTTGAATTAATGACAGCTCCTTCTGCTCTATACGTACCACCGGCACCTTATATGATACATAACACTTCTGTTAGAAGTTAGACACATGTGGTATGTGCAGTGATGAAAGCGGCTTTTATAGAGCTTTAACCCTTTATATATGAATATGACAGATGTTTTGATGTACGGATCATGTGTCTACGTTACCATGATGGACACCCTGCATTATATAATATCAACATCTGTTTCATTCAGCTGCAGCATGATCTGTGTTGACCCCTTTTAGATTATAGGTATAAATATGACACGAAAAGTGAATGGGGGTTGAAGTTTAAGCATTATTTGAAGTGTCATATCATGTGTCAAAACAGAATGAGTTATGTCAGCTTTATCTTGCTTTACTCGGAGCGTGAGCTATGCATGTTATGGCAAAAATGTTTTGTTGTTTAAGTAACTTTCTTTGTGCTCTTAACAGTGAAATCAATCACTGTTTGTGCTAGGAAAGCAATCAAGCCAGTTAACAGTGTCATTTCAATGTATTGACTCACCGCACAGAGGTCACACTCACAACCTTTCTTAAAGGTCAAATTTTGACAGTGTTGCTAGCTTGCCGTTTTATTGTATTATCATTACATATTATTACATAATAAGTGATAATATGCAGTTAGTTGGTCATTATCATAAAATAACCACTTGATTCAACATGATTTTGAGCACCATGTCATCGTCTTACTCAGGGTGGATGTTGCGTTTATATACACAATTATTACCAAATTAATATTTAATATTCATTTTGTAATAATGATAACAGTCATTCTTTAGAAATATCTGAGAGCTTATAGAGTGCAACAGTGCCCATCCACTTTTTAATGGCATTGTTTCCAGAAGTATTTTTCCTATACATTTTTCTCTTAAGAATTAAAGACAGATAGATAAATATATTACATTTATTGCAAAATATGTAGCTATATTGTAAACATTTAAGTAGTTTGAGAGTGTATGTGAAACCATGGTTGTGTTCACACTTCTAGTTTGGTTGATACATTTAGTACTGTTTTGTTTACGTTCACACTCATTTTTAACACTTAATCTAAAGATAGAAAACAAAAAAGTCTTTATGACGTGTATGTTCTCAACGGATGTTGTCAGACATCCAAAACAATGCTGTGTTCTGGGCTAAACGCGCTCGCTGTATGGTCGTAGCCTACATATGATGGTATTTTGTCCTGTTTTTTATTCGGTTACATGTCTTTGGGCAAGTGTCAAGTTCAAAAAAGCTATCTCTACATCAGTCACAGTGCATAATAGGAGTGGGCGGGTGCTAAAGTGTTCTTTTTGCACAATTGAAGTTTTAGTATTACTTCCGTTCCCATTTAAACTTTCAGTTTTAAATCAGAATAGTTCAAACTCCTTAATAGAGGATTGAGGTGGATTTCACAGATGGGTTTGAAGAACGCTGTGTGTGCGTGTCCGACACATTTGTGTCTAGCTACTCCAGTCATGCTTGTTATTCAGGCTGAATAAACCTATTTCTCATCTCTCTCTCTCTCTCTCATTCTCCCCGCAGGCTTTAATGTTTTTAAAAGAGCTAATGAGAAACTGCAGCTGTCTTTGATTATTAATGAATTCTCTCTTTAAAGAAAGCGGATGAATGAACATGGCACCTCACATACCCAAATTTCTGCTTGCCATAGCATGACCATTGACCAACCTCATGTTATTCTGGCTGTGCCCTGTAAAGTGTCAACTATTAACATAAAACCTTAAAGCGGTCACAAGCCCGACACACAATAGCTGTGACTAGTAGTCACTAAGAATCGATTCAAACCCCACATGTGTCAAGCAGGTTTACCTGGCCCTTCTCGATGATGTGGTTTGGATATGTGTAGGTGGTGTTACACCAAAGGCACAGATCTGATCGTCTCCAGCTCACTGAGTCACTATATGTTGTCAGAAGAGTGAATAAACGCCTGGGGTCTCCTGTGAGTCAGTCTGTTCTTCTACAGGGCCAAATAACATCAGGTCCTCTAAACAAACATCCAGGTTCCCAATGGCTACAGTTTCCTGCTTTATAATGATTCATTGGTAATATAATAAATTGTGACATTATGGTGGAGTTCTGTTTTATAAGGCAACACAAGGCAAGTTTAATTAGCACATTTAATACACATTGGTCATTAAAAGTGCTTTACATAAAAAGGATTTAACATTATCATAAAATATGTGAAAAGTTAAATGGATTAAATAGATGGTTTAAATTAAAAACAAATAACAAACAGGGGAAAAACGGAGCTAATACAATTAAATCTACTGTGCTTGTGGCTAGTCCATGTCCATTAGCTCTGGGATCCTCTAAATATTTGTATACACTGAAAAAGAGACCATAATTATGGATGACTCATGTTGAAACATGTTGTTTCCTGTACACTGTAATTATATCTTAATAGAACTTATGTTATTTCAGTTATTTGCCAAGGCAACATTTCTAATTAAAAAAAAAAAAAAAAAGTTTATACATCTACTATTTTTTTATTTTATTTTTATTAATGAAAATTATTTTAGTTTTAGTTAACAATACAACACTGCGTTCACTTAATGCACATTGTTGTGCCCTAAGCATTATCATTGCACCTATAAGCATTCGTTCATTCGTTCGTCCCTGTCTGCGGCTCCAGAATCCCCCTGAGCAGACGAAAAAACAAAACAGGCAGTCTGCTTTAAGATCTGTAAGATACTGTATGATATTGCATAAGCTGTCATGAGACTGTATAACAATAAGCATGATGCTCTTTCTCCTATGGGGAGATCATGGAAAATCTCCATGGTGTTTGAATTCACCATTCAGGGGAAGCAAACAATCATGAGAGAGAGAGATCGTTTATTGACTATATAGAGCATTTTCTTCATCAGTTTATTACAGCAGACTAAAGCGACACAGGACAGCAGGTTGGTGCTGATATCTATGTGTTTATGAATGGCGTGGTATTCATTTTGCGCAATTTTGTTGTTTTCTTGTTGTTTCTGTTTGGTTGTGACCCAAACGTTTACCTGCGTCATTTGTTCAGCGTGTTTGTATGAAAAGGCTTCATACAGAATGAAGAAAAACTTGATTCAGTGATTCATTTGTATCATCACTCAGAAATGTTTACAGAAGTCTCTGAATTTTCCATATACTAAAATGTTTTAGTTTAAACTTTAAGATACTATTGCTGAATATGGTATGAATTGTTATATTGGTACATGTAAATGAAACTACTTTATTGTAGTTTTTCCTTTATTTAGAGAAAAACGTATTGATTATTATTAGTGTATTTCACTTCTCATTGCGTGGAACATTTCAACTGAATACATGTTCAATGTTGGTTCCCTATTATAATATATAATAAATATGTTTTCAATATATATAAGATTTTCTAAATATGGTTTAATATATACATTGATTTCTATGAATTTACTTTTGTTAAAAACAATTTATCTCTAATGATATCATATAAAATTATACCAAACGTGAGCTGAAAAAAAAAAACACATTGATGAAAAACCTATTTTTTATTTAACCTCTGAAAGCAGAACAAACGGAGAAATCTCAAGAGTTTTGATTTGTGCACTGCACTCAACCAGCTTGAAGTGGAATTATGGGTAAACTATGAGTCAGTTCTCTTAAAAGCCAGTGAGCTCTTTTCTTTTCATGATGATGGCTCACGGCCGTTAAAGTGTCCCTCTGATTTGTTCTCTAGCGGCTGAGCGGGAGCACCGTTGAGTGGCTGTGAGTCCTGCAGGGGTTCGAGAGGATCTTCATGCTCTCAGTCAGCTGGACCTTATGGATGACGGACAGTGGCAGAGCGATGGCCCAGTGAGGCGGGCAGGACTAACCGACCCCGACCTCCTAAATGACTCAGAGTCCAGCCGCAGCCCGGACGAGAACCAGAACCGACTGGTGGAGGAAGCAGAGGAGGTGGAACAGGGTCCCCGTGGTGGACAGAAGCCCCTCAGACAGGATCATACTAATGACAATAGTGATGATGAAGATTACGACAGCTCCAAGGTGGAGGATGAGGAAGAGGAGGAGGAAGAGGAGGAGGAAGAAGAGGTGGACAGTAACAGTGGCGCATACTCTCCAGAGCTGGAGGGACACAGCCGAGACTCCCCGACACCCAGTCCCAGTCCTACAGGTAACAGACACTGTCAAACAGAGACAATTCACAGAACACAGTTTAAAAAAAAAAAAAAAAACCCGGGGTGCGTTTCCCGTACAACAACGAAACTCGCTCGCTGCATAGTACGACCCATCATAACTATATAGACCTTATGCACCAGAGAAACGATGGCGCTGCCATCTTTAGAATATTGTCTTTAAACTTACGTTTTTGCGGTCGCTCTGTGTATCTCTATGGCATCGCTGTCGAGGAGTAATTAGCTGGTGAAGTGGATTTACTTATTGTAGAGTTAACGAAAGTTATCATGAGCATTGTAATGTTTATCATAAGCATTGTAACGCAGATGTCGACCGGGAATTTTTTTTTAACGAGCCGTTCATTCATCTATGCAAGAATGCTGTGAAAATACAGACCGGAAGTCAAAAGACAACGAGCGCAGCGCTGAAAAGGGGCGGGGCTACATAAGGTCTATACTAAGACTGTTTCTCGAAAACCATATTTTCACAAGTTTGTCATTCAACCACGTTTGGGTAATAATGTCACACAGGCGGTAACTTCTTTTAATTAATTTGTTTGAGATTTAATAAATTGTGCGCAGTTTATTTTGCTTTATTTCCAGATACAATCTTAGTCTCGTACTAGAGCACTTTAAATCTCTTGACAAACTAAATGACGTTTGTATGTATTCGAAATAGAGATATAGATTGTACTTATTACTTAATGCCAGCTTGCTCATTTTGTTTAAGATACCTCGCTCGCTGCATAGTACGATACCAGGTAAACCTGCTTGACACATGTGGGGTTTCTATATACCACTCAAGACTGTTTCGAAACCTTATTTTCACAAATTTGGTTTGTGAATCAGAAATCTGTCACCAACCCAAAGTGTGAATCCATCTGGTTTATGACATATCTGTTCTATCATATTACAGTATTTATTTAGCTTTCCATAAACTACAGTAAAATACTGTTTGTTCAGAAGTGCCATTGTTAAACAGATGAATAAGCTTTGCATGCTAAAAACTAATTTTGGTTCATTTTCGCATGTCATTCCCTTATTAAAACAGATTCTACAGTGCATTAAGGCCAAGAGCAGAACCAGTTAATCAGTCCCAAAGCTTCACGGAATTAGAGCACAATGTGATATTCTCCTCGTGTTGACCTGGAAGCAGTCATCCCAAGTTAAATGGATATGTTGTTGAGGCATGTGTCAGTGCATGTGCGTGAATGTTCTTCCACAGTTCTCACACAAATACAAACCGCCAGCTCGCCTAGGAGTTAGTCTACGCAGGTTTTTGTTCAGTCAACTTCTCATCTGCTACAGAGAGAATTTCTAAAGGAAGAGCTTGCCCTTTGCCAAAGATTGGGAAGTTCGTGGCATTGAATCATTACAGCATATTGAAGAGTTCAGAGAATCTGTAGCAAGTCAATGAGATATCCTTGAGCACACCTGTATATTCCTTCCCCTAAACTAAAGTCACATAAAGAAATACAGCTTGGTGACTATATATGCCAGTCAAATGGACTTTTTCTGTCAAAGTTTGCTAGGATAAATTAGATTATATGCTACGAATCAAAAATTTACAATTAGTAATCCATTCTTTCTGCTTAGTACGTTCAGGAACCAAAATTTCAAATCACTAATACTGAACGGGCCTTGTTTCTGAGGTACTACCTAGTCCAAACAGTGTCATCCTGAATGACATGAATGCATTTATGTGTCATTTGGCTTGATCAGGCTGTGGGTGGAGAAGCGTTTCTATTGTCTCTGAGGAGTAATAGTGCAAGACTTTTGTTTCTACTTTTGCTGTAGAGCGAGTGATTGTATCTCATTGTTGTCTTGCACCTTTCAGACAGGTTTGAGTGGCATGTGGCATGAATAATACGGGCCAACCTCTAGAGTTAGATATATCTGTGTTGATGTACAAACACTGGGTGCTTGCCGCTCCATTAAGTTTAAAGGGACATTTTAGATGCCTGTGTGTTAGATTGTAGGGGCCGATTACATGACACCGTTTTCAACTAAAAATTCAAAACTTTTTTATGTGTTTTGGCTGTTCATTTACGCTACAACAGTGTTTTTGGGGCCTGAAAATGCAAACTTTTGTAAACGGGTTTCAAAATGTGAGTTTTTGAAAATTATTCTGTTATTGTCTCAGTGTAAACTACACAAACGTGAATATGTGAAAACAGTGATATCATGTGTATGTTCGGTCTATAGGTGTGTAGTGTTTCTTTACAATGTGGCATCGCCAACTACTGACCTGGCAGCAAAATACAGCGTTTTTAGTCGTTTTTCACGGATCTGTGTGAACGAGGATTGTTTTGACGTTGTCGTCTATACGCGAAAAATGCAAAGGAAAACCTTTCCCATTTTTAGTACATCATTGTCACGTACCCTTAGATAACCACATCAGGGTTATTAACGTTAAATAAAATTAAAACTATAAAAAGCAATGTGTTAAAAAAAACAAAGCTAAATAAAATATGAAACAAATTATAAAAGCATTAGACTAAAGTAAAACATTTTAAAAACTAAATTGAAATTTTGCCTTGACAACTAATTGAAACAGGTTGATATTTAAAGAAATCAAATGTAAAAAAAAGGGATAAAATAATAAAATGGAAATAAATAAAGACAGAAATAGAATCAAACTTAATAGTAATATGTAATTAATAATAATATGACAAAAGCACATTACAAAATGGCAGAAAATGAAAACTGCAAATATAAAAATAAAAGACAATTCACAATATAAATTAAAGCTATAAATAATACTCGTGTATATATATAATACTAAAATGATACTGAACCACAAAAGTTTAAAGTCCATTGGTAATAATAATAATGCTGAAATGACATACAGTTAGTGTTACTCGAGTGCAACACTTTTTAAAGAGGATGTTGTTGTTTTTTCAGTGTCGGAGGGTCTTGTCAGCCCTGAAGGACCTCCTCAGGGCGATGCTGGTTCCCCCCCGGGCTTCGGACGCCCCCTGTCGGCATCTCTCCAGGAGCTGGGGGAGCAGGGAGACCACCCTCTTCTGCCACACTGTCTCCATCAGGTCTCATACTAATGTTGTTTATCTCCTTTCTGGAGGTTTCACAGGGCACTTAACCCCGGGTTATTGTCATTCTAAACCCCGCTTTAAACCTTGGGTAAAGGAATATTTCACACTTGTAATTTAAAAGCAGGGTTAGCACCGTTTTTGCATGGTGCCAAACGTGCAAGGTGAAAGAAACATACGGTGTCAGATCGTTTCGACTAGATGGTTAGCAACAATCATGTGTTGTTTAAACAATCATTTCAGCATTTGATGAAAAAAAAGTCAAATGGTCCAAAAATTCCATTCAGAAATCAACTTGAAAGTACAGTCAGCTATATATGATATGGGATAGGTGAATGCTAGAGCTTCTATGTAAACAGGTCGTCCAATCAATGACACTGACACCATAAATATGCAAATAAGGACGTTAACCCAGGGTTTAAGAATGTACAATGTTGTTAAAGTAAATGTCATCGCTCACCATTCATTAGTGCGTGATTGTTTGTTTCTAACAGACTTTAGTGGGATTTGATGCAGTATTTCATTTCACATGAATGAAAACAAGGCTGTAAGGGATTGATGTTTAAGGTGTTGAGTATGTTGTACAAAATAATAAATCATAAAAACATAAATGCATTTAAAAAAAATCAAAATAGAGATTGGATGCACTGCCTATTTTGGGCAGTGAGATGGGAAGCCTTTTCTTCTCCTTTTTCAAAGTTGATTAGGCTAGTAATATTGTGAAATATTATTACAATTTAAAAAGTTAATATATGTTAAAATGTAATTGTATTCCTGTAATGGCATAGCTGAATTTTCAGCATCATTACCCCAGTCTTCAGTGTCACATGATCCTTCAGAAATCATTCTAATATGATGATTTGATGCTCGGTTATTATCAAGGTTGGAAACAGTTGTGCTGCTTAATATTTTTGGTGGAGACCATAATAAAAAAAGAATAATCCAGGATTCTATGATGAATAGAAAGTTTAATACAACAGCATTTATTTGAAATAGAAATCTTTAGCACCATTACAAATGTTTTTACTGTCACTTTTGTTCACTGCCGGTAGATGGTGCAAACCTCTGCTTTCCTCTAATGTGTTTAGCCAGATCACGAGATGAATTTGCCTGGACTGTTCCACATGGTTCATTAATAAACTTGTGTTAGTGTTGTTGCTGTTGGCCAGTGCTGATAACATTGACTGATAGCAGAACATGAAGTATCTGATAGGAAGCAGAATAACCAGCACCTTAAATGGTCAAGCTCTATTAAAAGTTTATTTGAGCTTGACCTTATTCAACATGTTTTACAAGAACTAGCTCAGACGTGCAGCTGGGTCTGTATCATCCCAAAGAGAGGTTTATAAGGAGCTACAAGACGACTGTCCAAAATGCTCACATGTATTCCCCAGTGGATTTTTGTTCTTCTAAGAGATTTGAAAAAGAACAAATCCTACATGACTGGATTTTTTTTTTTTTTTACATAAAAACATTCAGGGTACTACATACACTAACATTAACATTAACATTAACAACAAAGCTCCTTCAACAGCCCAGCCACATCATTTATTGCAAATAAGCTGCAAAAGTGGGTCGTTCAGAAATCGGCATATGATCCATATTCATGTTAACACATGACCTCCCTTGTTTATATGTCTGTTCAGGCTGTGAACGGCAATTTGATTTATGTCGGTAGGAGAGATTTCGAATGATTTAGTGATTAATGTAGTGATTTTCACACTGCCTGGAGTTTGAAGAGAGCCGATGTCATGAGTTTTACTCAATGGGAACGAGTCTTTGCACCTCAGATAGCAATAATATGCATGCAGGTGTAGAAGAATAAGTTGAAATGACTTGTTTAACAGGTATAAAACTTGTACAGACAAGTACAGATTGCTTATGCAGCTGTGCATTATCTGTATAATTATTGGTAACCCTTTATAATAACTCTCATTTACAATCATTATATAATGCTTAACAGATCAGTAGTTCATATACGAAATGTGATTCGACGTTTCATCACCATGAATGTTCTTTAATAACCTCCATTATATAGTAGAATACAATTTATTATTATGATTTCGAGTTACTGTAGGGTCTTACATAATGATGCTCTTTACTGTGTAATGTGATGCATAATAACTCAAGGCTAAATTCATTTCTTTACAGATTGCAGAGTCATTTATGCATGAGGAGGACTGTATCCTTAATGTTTTTATTTGTTCACATGTCTAATAATAATAAAAGGCACTGCGTAATGGTGTGTTTGAACAGCCTTTGGGGTTTTATTGATGCTTGTTCCAATTTATACCCCATTGCATTTGTTATTGTAACAGAATCAAGGATACTTGAAACGTTTATGGATTTTCAGTCGTCGTTCTATATGATAGTATTTGACTGTAGCATTCTTAAGGTTCGGTGTTGTAAAGTGCATTAGTGCTTTAGGGTTTCCCATTTGCAGTAGTTATTCCTGAACCAGAGCATTTTCCAGACGAGAGAGCGGTCAGGTTCATCCAGTTAGAGAGACTCTATCATGAACGTCTACTGTCCAACCTCTCCGCTCTACAGCAACTGTGGGGTGAGTGGCTCCTGGTGAACCGTTACTCAGATGTTCTTCTCGATAGAACACCTTTTAACCCACTCTTTGTTTCTGTGATCAGAGAGGAGATGGAGTTCGGTTGACCGGTGTCAGGACAGGCGAGAAGACGGAGACGGTGACCTGGATGCTGAACACCTGGAGAAACTGAGACACATCTGCAGAACGCACAGGCAGTGAGTGCACAGTACACATACACGCTACATTAATTCAGCCACACCGATCAGGGCGACACTTTTTTGCTTTATTTTTATTTTATTGCATTTCACATTAGAGCAGTCACACAGATAAGGTCATCTTTATTTTTTTTAAGTATTATTTATTTTTATTTCATTGCACACCTCAGTAGTCCAGCCACACAGATCAGGGCAACTATTTTTTTCTATACTACATTAGTTTAGTCACATAGATAAGGTAACTTTATATTTGTATTTTTTTATTGCATCATTTAGTAGTTTAGCCAGACAGATCAGGGCAACACTATATATTTTTTTTATTATTGTTTTATTGCATGCTACGTTGGTTCAGTCACACAGATAAGGTAAACTTTATCTTTTTTATTTATTTTATTATTATTTAATTATGTTTATTTTATTGCACACTTCAGTAATTCAGCCACATCGATCAAGGCAACACTATTTTATTTGATTTATTTATTATTTTAATTTATTTTATTTTTGTATTGCCTGTTAGATTAGTTCAGTCACAGATCAGGTCAGCCATTTAAATATAATAATAATAATTGTATATTATTTTATTGCACACTACATTAGTTTAACCACACAGATCAGGTGTAAGCCATTTTTATATTATTTTATTTATTTTAGCTCTAAACTACTATGTTAAAAGTTTTCTCTTTATAATCTACACTCCCTTAGATCAGGTGTCCCATGGTGCTTGAGCTCTATAAAAATATGTTACCATTGCTGTAAATGGAGTACAAGGAAATGTTTAACCTTTCGAGCCACTACACAATTTAAATACGGGGTAAAAGCTGTGTCTTTCTGTCCTATTCATTTGGGCCAGACACTTTCACCGGCAGCCGCACCTGAGCTTCTCTCGTTCCCCTGCTAAATTTAGCCAGTCTGTTTCTCATTTCTGCACTCTAGCTGCAGTTCGGAGTCCTGTAATGGTTTAAACATATGGCCCATTGCTGTGCTTTCAGCAATTTGAGACAAGTGCTAGAGTTTCAGTATGGGAAATGTGCCGTGCTAATATTAGATTCCCGCTGAGCGGAGCGACCTTAGATTTGCACGTCGTCCCTCGACGAGAGAGATGAAGAAAAAAAAAACAAGGATACTACAAGTCCTTAAGATGATTTTGACTGACACTTCACTATTTGTCGTCTTTTTTCAGACCTGCACGGAGTATTGAGAAGGTAAGACGGCCTCTTTGATGCACATGTTTGGGACTCCGTGTGGATATGTATGTAACCGTAATGGGGGTGGGCTGGTCCACGTTTAAAGTCAGTGTTTTCTGTGTGTGTTTATAGTGTGAGGTGTCCAAAGTGCAAAGAAACAGTGTGATCAGAGAAACATTGGGAGGAGAGCAAAACCTGATCACGCAAGTGCTTTCATGCAGCTCAGGTGAGTTTATTTCACCAATGACAGACCAGATCACTTAAAATGGACCATGAACTATAGGGGGGGAAACAAACTCATCGTCTTGGACTTTATCAATCTCTTTATCAATTGCTTTATCAATTTAACATGTTAATTGTTTTAAAAATATGTATTAAGGGATTTTCCTACCATCTGCGCAAAGTTGTTTTATTTTAATAAGTGTTTATGTAAATGAATTTGCACTGGCAAATAAATCTACTTAACATTTATTAAGAAAGTAAATAGGGTAATAGAGTAAATAAAATTAATACAATTGATGAAATAAATATTTGTTATTTAATTTACTCATTTAATTCATTTAATATTTTAATGTTATTGGTTAACACATAGTCTACCATAAGTTTAATAGATCAGACCTTACAGATTCATTTCAAGAAACAAATAGATTTTAATCTAAATTAAATAAAAAGCCAATTAATTAAATAAAGCAAATCATTTGTTTCAGAGGTGGATAAATTTGCAATATTTTAATACATGTTTGTGAAAATTAATTTTCACTGAATTGTGGCAAGTAAGACAACTTAATATTTATTAACCCTCTGGGGGCTAAGCCCTTTTTGGTCCGTTTTCTCTATTTTTACATTTGGGCTTATAAACCATATGTAATGGAGATGGAACACCATGTGTTTGGTATCTATGGATTCAGAAGACCCTAAGCTAACATAAGCATGCATGTAATGTGTTTATAAAGGAAGTATGAGAAAAATTTACAATAAACTAGAGAATTTCAAAGAAAAAATTAGATTTTTGTCATTTATTACTGAAAATCACAACTCACACAACAATAGAGAACAGTTGTTGAACAAAAAATATATTTTTCAAACCGTTTGCTTGACAGACATTTGTAATTGTTCAATTAAATATGTAAAGAACAATGAAATAATGAACTTTTTTACAAACAGCCCCAGGCGTTTTTCATCTGTGAAAAAGCGTTCTGCTCCAAATTTCTCCACGTCACTTTCCAGTAATTGTTCCAGAGCTTGTTCTGCCGTAAATTTTTTACTGCTTCCCATCATAAAAGTGCTAAAACAATATATAATAATATAATACAATAATAATAATAATGCTGTTTATGAAGTTATTCTGTCTCTCTCTCTCTCATATCTGTGTGCTCTGTAATACACATGGCTAATACACCGCTTTGTCTCCTTCTCCACTCAATGGTGTTTGTATATTGCTCATTACTATCCACTTGCAAGGCTACAGAGTCCTCTGATTAGCTAGAATACGTCATGGTAACCTTACTCTGATTGGGTAAGAAAAATATTCCTCCCGAGCGGCAATTTTTCCATTGGTCTTTGCGTGCGGAATATTCCTAACAACATCGATTTCATTGGCCTTATACGCCGTGGTATTATGCAACAAGGAAGTGTGTATACCACTGTTTTCAGCGGAATCTGAGGAAGACGGCAAAAAAGACCGCAACCCTCTATCATTAATAGTTTTTAAGATAATTACAAATTTGTACAAGTATGCCATTTTGGGCGGTACCGCCCAATCCGTCCCCAGAGGGTTAAGAAAGTAAATGGGGTAAATTAATTTAATTGTGTATTTTCTTTAATTCATTCATTTCATAATATTAGAAGTTAACACCCAGTCTATGTGCACTTTACAGATTCCTTTCGAAAAACAAATTGATTTTATTTAAAATTAAATTAAAAGGAATTAAACCTTATTTTACACCTAGTTAAAACCTAGTCTACTGTACATTTAGACCTTACCAATTCCTTTCAAGAAGCATTCTTTCATCATCTATGGACAGAACAAACGCCATGTTCCCTTCTTCAAGTACACACACACACACATGAGTTAAAGTTCCCTTCTGTCCCTCCAGATCATGCCTTATTGATGAGACTCTCTTTCTCGCTAGCTCTCGCAGCTGATGTGGTGCTGGGCTATGTTACCTGAACATTGTGTTACTCGCATTGAGTTCCATGACCCGGTTTCACTTTTACACGCCAGGCATGGCAGCACCACACACACATTTTGTCACTCTTGCAGCACCTTCTGCTCGGCCACCTGTTCTGGGCTCTGCTTGGCCGGGACCCCAGCAGCAGGTGCATCTCACCCTACCAGACACATGAGTTCGAGATTGATGGCATTCCCTCGGCCTGCTCATTCATGCAGAACTCTAGTCCAAAGGTTCATCCTAATATCATGCCTCCTGTTGTGAGATGTCACTGTGCGTTTGAAGTTGGCTTGAACTGTAGTTTCTGATTGTCTGATGCCTTTCAATTCATCAGCAAACCTTTCGAAGAAAAAAAAGTACTTTTAGCAAATGTGGCTTTGGTAGGGATGCACAGAGAAAACATTTTTTGTGGTTAAATAATGATTTTCATTTTATGGCCAGTAACTGATACAATAGCCAATATTATACATCTGTGGTATTTTGTCTGTTAAAAAATAATTAAAACCTTAATCTACAGTATACATGCTACAGGTTTATTTGGTTATAGAATGAAAGATGTGATTTCCAGGCTGGAAAAGTTAGAAATTAATAAAATGAGTTAGTTTGTTTGTTATTTAAATGTAAATTTAAATAAAAAATTTGTTTATTTATTAATTGATTTAATATTATTATTATTTTTTATTTTTTTATTTAATTAAATGTAGATTTATTTAAAAAAAAAAACATTAATTAAAATGAACAAAATACAAATTACGAAATGTATTTATTTAATTGTTTCATTTGTTTATTTTCAATTATACCTGGTTATAAAAAAATTAATTGCTAGAAAATTATATCGTTTTTTTTTTTTAATCAGGTATAGTAAAGTCGATATCGTCACGAACTTCAAACGACCAGGTGTTCCCAATTCCAGTCCTCGTGGATAAAAAATAATTTTATATATAAATATAATATAAATTATCATACTTTAATTTAATATGCATGTGTATAAAATCCATCTAAGTCTATATAAATATTTTATTTTATTTATATACATATTAATTAATTGTGCATTTCGCTTAATCTAATGTGTCAAATTAAAAAGCCCTTAAACTGAATGATAACTGTATGTTGCGATGTTTAATATGAAAATAAACATAATTTTGTAATGTTTTTTAAATACTTATTTAACCTGTAATAGCTGACTTGTAACTGTTGCATCTCATGCACTTTACAGCCGCGATAAAATACCCTTTAAAGTCCACTTCGCAGTGCACATATGGTCAAATAGAAACCACCCCTCAACTGAGCGTGTCAGATAAGAAAGACATGCAAAATGTCCAGAGTGGGGAGGCATGAGGACTGGAACTACTTTCCCCACTTTAAACTATAAACCTTAAGCATAGAATTTAAAGGGGAAAGGAAATATTTCTAGTGTGACACTTCAATGCATCTGTTTCACATAAAAATGGCTAATTTATATTGGACCTAAAATATAAATATACTTGACCTAAAAATTTGACCTCTTGGACAGCAATACATGACAGACATTCTGGAAAATGAGTCCTAGGGCCGGATTTACTAAAAAGGGCAAATTAGCATAAGAATGCAATTACAATAGAGCGCCAATGGGAGTGGAAAGTTCTGCGCATGATCTACTGACGACGCTCCGGATCATTTCCATTATGACCAACGCAATCCTAGTTAGCGTCTGGTTTTAGACATGCTTTGGTTAAGACATGGTTTAAGACAAGCGCAAACCTTGGTAAATCACCTTGCATGATTCATTTAAATTCTCTTCTCCCATACATTTTGCATCTGAAAGGGACAACAAATGCATATGCAATAAGGTAATCTGCAAAAATAACTGCCCATAGCTTTTCAGCGCTCATTTTTCACTGCGCGTCTTTAGTAAATCCTGACAGTAGTGTTTTAATACCAAAACGCTGTTAGTAAATCTGGTCCCTAAACTCTAGGAAGACAGCAGGGAGAGTGTAGTTTTGTGTCTTTCTCTGAGGTCTGACTGCTCATCACTTAGATTCAGTCTCTACTCAGATCCTGTCTCTGAGCAGCACAGCGTCTGGCGTGCTTTTATGACCATGAGAACAGTCAACAGTGGAGTCCTGCATTATTGATCCGCAGGGCTTCAGGCTTCAGATGTATTGATGGTGATTGGTCGTCTTCCGTCGATCTGATGGTCAAATTACCTCGTGGCCGTTCAACTCAAGGAAATCAGACACAGTGCAGGCAGGTGAGGGGTGCAGGCAGGTGAGGGGTGAGGGGTGCAGGCAGGTGAGGGGTGAGGGGTGCAGGCAGGTGAGGGGTGAGGGGTGCAGGCAGGTGAGGGGTGAGGGGTGCAGGCAGGTGAGGGGTGAGGGGTGCAGGCAGGTGAGGGGTGAGGGGTGCAGGCAGGTGAGGGGTGAGGGGTGCAGGCAGGTGAGGGGTGCAGGCTGGTGAGGGGTGAGGGGTGCAGGCAGGTGAGGGGTGCGGGCAGATGAGGGGTGCGGGCAGGTGAGGGGTGCAGGCAGGTGAGGGGTGAGGGGTGCAGGCAGGTGAGGGGTGCGGGCAGGTGAGGGGTGAGGGACATCGGGTATGTTCAGTTCCGAATAGCATGCCACCATAATAATTAGCTAGTTTATTTTCCAGCGTTTATCATGGTTGGCACCCTGTCAATTCACAAGTTTTGAAAATTCACCATTTCATGGAAGCAAGAAAGTTATACATGTTTGGAACAACACAAGGGAGAGCAAACTAAAAATACCAGTATACAAACTGGTAATTTATTTAAATTATTGGATAGATGGATGGACGGATGGATGGATGGATGGACAGACATAGATAGATAGATGGATGGATGGACAGACAGACAGATAGAAGGATGGATGGATGATGGGACAGACATAGATGGATGGACGGACGGATGGATGGATGGACAGACATAGATAGATGGACGGACGGATGGATTGATAGATATGTCTATGTGTGTTGATAGATAGAAGAATAGATTCGACGCACACTATATATGTGTGTGTATATATATATATATAATTATATTAATTTCAATATATTTTATTAATTATTTTTGGGGGACTGTTTCTCTAAGAAAATTGTATGTAGTTATTATTAAATATTGTTTGAATAATTGTAAACTATAAAAAATATTTACATTATAATATAAAATTACATCAAATAAAAAATCTATGTTAAAAACTAGATAAAATAGTATTAACAATACATTAAAAATACTAAATAATGATATTTATTTAAGAAATTATAACTGGACTCCACTTGCATAATTAAACAGTGACATGATATTGATGAAATGTTGAGTTTGAAATATTTGACGCATGTTATTTTAACAAAAAGCAGACAATATGCTGTACACACTGTGCCGTATGCAGTATGATGGTATTCCATTCTGAACCTTTTACTCCCAAGAAAGTTTCATTGGTGTCATATGACCCATCTTCTCTCTCTCTCCATCTAAAACAGGGAAGGCTATGGAGGATCAGAGTACATTTGAGGTACAACAGGAAGTCATCCATCCTGAAGACTGTAGCAGCACTGCCTCACAATCCCACCAGAGCGAACATCAGCATGACCCCTCCCCCTCCTCTGACACACACTCTTCCTCCTCCTCAGCCGGGACGCACGGCTCCTCCTCTCCAGCCTGTGAGGATTCAGGAGCAGAGGAAGAGAGCATGAGTGTGGCAGCTTCCCACAGGGATGCCTCACCA
Organism: Semotilus atromaculatus; assembly: GCA_031834385.1. Taxonomy (NCBI): domain Eukaryota; kingdom Metazoa; phylum Chordata; class Actinopteri; order Cypriniformes; family Leuciscidae; genus Semotilus; species Semotilus atromaculatus. The sequence continues at coordinate 7,904,200 of JAULUF010000028.1, forward strand.
GTGCCGGAGTCTCCAATGGATGCTGCTCAACCAGGCAACGTGGAGCTTCAGACGCACACGATCGGCCCCGGAGCGGTGATGGAGGGGACGGGGGACACTGTGGATACGGGGCAAGATGTGCCGCACACACGGGAGGTAGAAGAGGCTCTAAAGCTGGAGGAAGGAGGTGAAGATCAGGAACCTCAGGAACAGGATATTCCGGAAAATACACCAGAGTTGGAGCTAGAGGAGAATGGGAATGGGGTGGAGTTGTTGGATATTATTAATGTGTCTATGCTGGATGACATGGCCAAGCGCATACAGGTGGAAGAGGTGAGGAGCAGATTTTCCAGTCAATTTAGTTCAAATTCAAATGACTAAGAGGCTTATGTGTTATTTTGTGCTTATGTGTTATTTTGTGTTTAGAGAATTAGGATGATTTCTAATTAGATTCCTTTTAAAAGTCCTTGTAATTTTGCCCTTGAGCACTTTTCCAATCTAAGAGTCAGTAAAAGCTTAGCAATGTTTAATATTCTGCATATATTATGAATAGGATGCACATTTGGCAGAGATTTCACCAAATGTAAAAATCAACCTACAAATGGTTTGCTTGCTCACAATTCTCTGCATAGTAAGTTGGGAAAAGAGAAAGTATATTACATTTGGAAAAAATTCCACACATCATCTTTTAAAGTGGTTTGTGAAACTTCCTTTCCTTTAAGATTTAGAAGCTGCTAGCATCACTATGATATACACTCACCGGCCACTTTATTAGGTACCCCATGCTAGTAACGGGTTGGACCCCCTTTTGCCTTCAGAACTGCCTCAATTCTTCGTGGCATAGATTCAACAAGGTGCTGGAAGCATTCCTCAGGGAGTTTGGTCCATATTGACATGATGGCATCACACAGTTGCCGCAGATTTGTCGGCTGCACATCCATGATGCGAATCTCCCGTTCCACCACATCCCAAAGATGCTCTATTGGATTGAGATCTGGTGACTGTGGAGGCCATTTGAGTACAGCGAACTCATTGTCATGTTCAAGAAACCAGTCTGAGATGATTCCAGCTTTATGACATGGCGCATTATCCTGCTGAAAGTAGCCATCAGAAGTTGGGTACATTGTGGTCATAAAGGGATGGACATGGTCAGCAACAATACTCAGGTAGGCTGTGGCGTTGCAACGATGCTCAATTGGTACCAAGGGGCCCAAAGAGTGCCAAGAAAATATTCCCCACACCATGACACCACCACCACCAGCCTGAACCGTTGATACAAGGCAGGATGGATCCATGCTTTCATGTTGTAGACGCCAAATTCTGACCCTACCATCCGAATGTCGCAGCAGAAATCGAGACTCATCAGACCAGGCAACGTTTTTCCAATCTTCTATTGTCCAATTTCGATGAGCTTGTGCAAATTGTAGCCTCAGTTTCCTGTTCTTAGCTGAAAGGAGTGGCACCCGGTGTGGTCTTCTGCTGCTGTAGCCCATCTGCCTCAAAGTTTGACGTACTGTGCGTTCAGAGATGCTCTTCTGCCCACCTTGGTTGTAACGGGTGGTTATTTGAGTCACTGTTGCCCTTCTATCAGCTCGAACCAGTCTGGCCATTCTCCTCTGACCTCTGGCATCAACAAGGCATTTCCGCCCACAGAACTGCCGCTCACTGGATGTTTTTTCTTTTTCGGACCATTCTCTGTAAACCCTAGAGATGGTTGTGCGTGAAAATCCCAGTAGATTAGCAGTTTCTGAAATACTCAGACCAGCCCTTCTGGCACCAACAATCATGCCACGTTCAAAGTCACTCAAATCACCTTTCTTCCCCATACTGATGCTCGGTTTGAACTGCAGGAGATTGTCTTGACCATGTCTACATGCCTAAATGCACTGAGTTGCCGCCATGTGATTGGCTGCTTAGAAATTAAGTGTTAACGAGCAGTTGGACAGGTGTACCTAATAAAGTGGCCGGTGAGTGTAGCATCCAGTGATGTCAGAGTGATGTCATCATCTTACATAGCATACCCTCATCACTTCTATAACTGCATTGTAGTCATTAGCTCAAAGGAATATTCCAGGTTCTGTACAAGTTAAACAATACTACAATTTTGTTTTCTGAGACAGATTGACTGAGACAGAAACCAGAAAATAATATCATCCTTATTTTAACCCTGGTAAATTGTGAATGATAGGAATAGAAAGGGAATCCTGTTTATATCGATTTCCACTTATAACAGTAGTCCCAATGCTAAAAGGATGATTTTGCAGCCAATAGTATATCAACAATAACTTATTTTTGCACTGAAGAATTCAAATAAGTCTCTCTTTTAAACCCTCAAACTGATGGAATCAAGATTATTATAATAATAGAGTCAAATATATTAAGTCATAACATTGTATGATTTTATTAAACATAAAAATAGATTCATATAAACAGAAAAAAATAACATTTATGTCTGATAGTCAATGATAAAATAAAATAAAAATAAAAGTCTGTCAATCAACAGCATGTCACAGTAGAGCTTAAAGGGATAGTTCATTAAAATATAAAAATTCTGTCTTAATTTACTCACCCTCAAGTTGTTCCAAACCTGTATGAGTTTCTTCCTTCTGTTGAACACAAAATAATATATTTAAAGAATGTTGGTAAACACACAGTTGATGGACCCCATTGACTTCCATATATATTTTTTCCTACTGTGGAAGTCAATGGATACCGTCAACTCTGTGTTTACCAACATTCTTTAAATATATTATTTTGTGTTCAACTGAAAGAAGAAACTCATACAGGTTTGGAACAACTTAAGGGTGGTTAAGTAATGACAAACTTTCCATTTTTGGGTGAACTATCCCTTTAAGGACTCGTCTGTGGCAACCACATGTGTTTATGATTATTGTATGTCCCTTGGTGTACTTGTTTTATTTATGCTCAGCGTGTTGTGTGTGTGATCTCAGTTCCCTGGCTTGGTAATTACCTCTTTTACTTTCTTGTAAGTTACTGTGGTGAGAAGGCGTCTGATAAGAACATGCATAATAGATATGTGAATCTTAGCAGTGATTTAGAGAGTTGGATGACCTGAAGGGTGACCTTTCCCCTGAATGCCAGAGCTGAACTATTGTAACAGGCAGCCGTGTGTGATGTCAGAATGACACTTCCACCCTCAATGAGACAATCAACAATAGAATCTGGACCACTGATCTCTGCCAGCACAATACAGGCTTTCATGAACCTGTGTCTTTAATGCTTTTGTGCTGTGTTCCCAAACATGTCATGCGCAGTCTCTTTTTGGGGTTAATCTTGATTTCAGGAATTAGTGTTTAGTCTGGGCTCTCAAAAATACAGTAAAAACAGTAATATTGTGAAATGCCATTACAATTCAAAAGAACTGTTTTCTATTTCAAGATATTTTCAAATATAATGTGAATTGCTATGATGGCAAAGCTGAATTTTCAGCATTGTTAGTTCAGTCTTCAGTGTCACATGATCCTTCAGAAATCATTCTAATATGCTGATTTGCTGCTCAAGAAACATTTCTCATTATTGTCAGTGTTGAAAACAGTTGGTGCTGCACTGTAAAAAAATAAGTTGGATTAACTTAAAAAAGTAAGTTACCTGGTTGCCTTAAAATTTTGAGTTCACTGAAATAAAAAAATTTAGTTAATACAACAAAGGAGATTGGTTTAATAAATAGAAACGCAAAATATTATGTTATCTGAACTACATGAATTATCTAAGTTGATTTGGCAAAATGTAAAAAGTTGTGATAAATCAAAATTCAAAATTCATTTTACAGTGTGCTTGATATTTTGGTGGAGACCATCATGATACTTTTTTCAGCATTTTTTTGATTAATTGAAAGCTCAAAAGAACACGGACCCCATACTTTTGAAAGCTACGTGCATTGGTTTGAACCCTGACTATTTTCATTTTATTTGAGTAGTTTTTGTGTACCATTTATCTTATAGTGTATTATCAATTTAAAGGGTCAAAAATGTTCTGTTAAAAGTGGGGATCATGCAACTATATGAAAATTTTGGCAAACAGCGATAACCGATAATTCTTTATATTTGAAAGCCGATAAACGATATATTGGTCGATAAATGTAAATCCAAATTTTTATATAATTTTAACCTGATTACAAATATTACGCTGCACATGTTGCACTGAACCGTATTTTCCTCTTTTGAAGTGATTCCAATCAATTGAAAACCATCATGGCGAACAGTGTGCATCTGAAGTGTCTCAGCTGAAGGAAATAATCCATTATTTATCGGCTTTAATGTATCGGCCAAATTTTCCAATCGGGCCGATAACGATAACATTAAAAAATGAACATACACTCACCGGCCACTTTATTAGGTACCCCATGCTAGTAACGGGTTGGACCCCCTTTTGCCTTCAGAACTGCCTCAATTCTTCGTGGCATAGATTCAACAAGGTGCTGGAAGCATTCCTCAGGGAGTTTGGTCCATATTGACATGATGGCATCACACAGTTGCCGCAGATTTGTCGGCTGCACATCCATGATGCGAATCTCCCGTTCCACCACATCCCAAAGATGCTCTATTGGATTGAGATCTGGTGACTGTGGAGGCCATTTGAGTACAGCGAACTCATTGTCATGTTCAAGAAACCAGTCTGAGATGATTCCAGCTTTATGACATGGCGCATTATCCTGCTGAAAGTAGCCATCAGAAGTTGGGTACATTGTGGTCATAAAGGGATGGACATGGTCAGCAACAATACTCAGGTAGGCTGTGGCGTTGCAACGATGCTCAATTGGTACCAAGGGGCCCAAAGAGTGCCAAGAAAATATTCCCCACACCATGACACCACCACCACCAGCCTGAACCGTTGATACAAGGCAGGATGGATCCATGCTTTCATGTTGTAGACGCCAAATTCTGACCCTACCATCCGAATGTCGCAGCAGAAATCGAGACTCATCAGACCAGGCAACGTTTTTCCAATCTTCTATTGTCCAATTTCGATGAGCTTTTGCAAATTGTAGCCTCAGTTTCCTGTTCTTAGCTGAAAGGAGTGGCACCCGGTGTGGTCTTCTGATGCTGTAGCCCATCTGCCTCAAAGTTCGACGTACTGTGCGTTCAGAGATGCTCTTCTGCCCACCTTGGTTGTAACGGGTGGTTATTTGAGTCACTGTTGCCCTTCTATCAGCTCGAACCAGTCTGGCCATTCTCCTCTGACCTCTGGCATCAACAAGGCATTTCCGCCCACAGAACTGCCGCTCACTGGATGTTTTTTCTTTTTCGGACCATTCTCTGTAAACCCTAGAGATGGTTGTGCGTGAAAATCCCAGTAGATTAGCAGTTTCTGAAATACTCAGACCAGCCCTTCTGGCACCAACAATCATGCCACGTTCAAAGTCACTCAAATCACCTTTCTTCCCCATACTGATGCTCGGTTTGAACTGCAGGAGATTGTCTTGACCATGTCTACATGCCTAAATGCACTGAGTTGCCGCCATGTGATTGGCTGCTTAGAAATTAAGTGTTAAGGAGCAGTTGGACAGGTGTACCTAATAAAGTGGCCGGTGAGTGTATATCGGCCGATACCGATATGGTGGCCATTATTTCGTGCATCCCTAGTTAAGAATAAGAATATTTCACCCCCCCTCCATAAAAGAAAAAATACAAAAATCTACCATAATTTACTCACCCTCATGTCATTCAAAATCTGCATGACTTTCTTCTGTGAAACACAAAAGATATTTTGAAGAATGTTAGGGCCCCATTGACCGTCAGCCTCCACCGTCAATTGACAAGTTTTTCGAGCTAGTTAATATGGTTTGACTTTTGAACCTTACATGTCCCTTTTCTTGGAAAGGTCGAAAACATATTGAGAAAACATGGTGTGAGTGTCAGTGCAAACCCAAAGTGCTCAGTAGGACCATTATTGATGCTTTTTAACCAGACAAAACTTACTGACCTGGAAAACTAAATCAAAACGTGTTTGTATTATAACGTGCAATATTCAAATAAAACATTATTTATTGGTGTATTGGAGTTGGTGTCCTGGATACACACAGCAACACACATAAGCCGTTTTCTCCCTAGCACAATTAGGATCTGTTAAGAAATTCATAATGCATGTTATATTGCAGAATCACGTTCATTAGAGAGAATCATCCAAAACGACTAACAGGCACTATCATTCAAAAGTTTGGGGTCTGAGAGATTTATTTATTTTTTGTAATGTTTTTGGAAGAAGTCTCATATGCTCACCAAGGCTGTATTTGTTGGATCTAAAATACAATAAAAACAGTAATATTGTGAAATATCATTATTGCAATTTAAAAAATATATATATATATTTTAATGCATCATAAAAATGTATTTATTGCTGTGATGGTGTTGAAAACAGTTGTGCTGCTTAATATTTTTCTGGAAAACAACTTAAAACAATTTTTCAGGATTCTTTAATGAATAGAAAGTGAAAGGAACAATACTTACTTGAAATTACGCTTGATCAATTTAAGGCATCCTTCCCGAATAAAATAATGAATTAAAAACCGACTTGCTGCCTCCACTATCAGAGTCAGTATCTAGAGCAGGATGACCTATGAATGCTCGTATAAATTATGAAATGAGGTTTATTTATGCCTAATGTGATGAAAACATAATTGCTAAAATTGAGCAAACTCTTTGTTTTTACACTATTTGGACTTTTTTTTTCTTTGAAAACCATGCTTATGTTCTGTTCATTATCCATCAATGCCAGAATAATCTCAAAATTCCAAATATTAGCACATTAATCAGTCACTGGTTAACCAGATCATTTGGGGATCAGTCTGTCGACGGAATAAATTAGATATCGGTTTGTTCCATCTTTAATTTCAAGCATATCTGTTTAATCATGAATTAATGACACAGCATCTTGGAAGTGTATTTATTCTGAAGGTCTACTGCGGAGTCGCTGTTATTTAGATGCGTACAGAATGTCTTCCAGGTCTGGTCAGTGATGGAGTGATATGTGGCTAATTGTGCTGAATGACCAGAGAGAGAGAGCAAACATTACCTGACTGATTTATGTCCACACTCATCAAACGTGATGTTTTTCTGTATAAGAGGGCCATCTGGAGTTGATACTGATTTTTCATTTGCGATGATAAGCATGTGTTATTTTTGGCCTCTTATGTTGATCGCTCACTGTTTAATGGTCCACTTGATTGGCTCAGAATGTGTGTTTCGAAGTCTAATTACTCAAGTGTTTTGTTTGTTTGTCCTATTAATTTGTCACGCTGCTCATGTGCTTTTCTACTTCACAAAAAAGACGTTGTTTTTATGAAAGCCTAAAAACGAAACCGAGTTTTGTGCAGTATAGTGAAGTGAACTGTTTTGCTGTTTGGATTTTTTTAGGAACGCATGGGCACTTGTATTCCTCAAATTACATTAAGGATCAATTAGCCTACTTCAGCTACTTCTACTTCATGTTATATAATCATTGTATGAAGGCTTTTAATAGAACTGAAAGTTCTATACAATGTTTAGTGGTACAGTGAGCACGGTCTGTTCTTCTTTTAAACTCGTTGTGGAATTCAGTCATTTTATGGGCGCCTCGTTTTTTTTTTTTTTTATAGATCTTTTATAGGATCTTTGGCTTTAGTCTCAATTGACAAATGAAATGGCTGTTGTGGAGCAAAAGTAGAGAACTATAATTGCAATGGTTGAAACATTTGTTTTCATTGAGACAAATTTTGCCAAATATGGAAGCTCTCTGGGTGAAATGAGTTGACCAAAGTTTTTTTTTGTGAAAAACAATCCTGAGTTACTCTTGTTAAAATGAGTCTTTATTCAATAAGAGCACAATCGAATGGTATCGGCATAGTTATTCCTCTCAATTAAATTAACTTTAATGTTTTTTTTTCCTCTTTATTACTTACTTAAGTGCAATAATGCTTTTATATCTTTTATTTTTATATTTGCAGTTTTTTATTTAGTTTAAGGTTTAGTCCATTTGTTTTGTCAATGCTTGTCAATTTTGTTTTGTCAATGCTTTAATCAGTGGTATTATTTTTGATATTTCTGTTTAGCTTTCATTTAATTTTTGTCAGTTTTAACACATTTTTACTTAAACTTTTATTTCAGTTACTTGCCATGACAACATTTATTATTCTTTATTTCAATTAAACAAACTTTTTTTGAAGTTTTAGTTTAAGGTAATTACTGCTAATGCTATGCAGCCACACACGCGCACTCATGTCATCATTAATATTCATATTTATTCATGGTATTCCGTATTGATTGGGACAGCACTTGAGATTGTCCACTCATTCTCATTGGTCTTCAGTAGTTTGACCTCTCCGTGACCCTTTCCATTCCTCAATGGCTTGTGATGTAACATAACTGACTCCTCTTTCCTGACCATCTCCAATACTTTCATTCTCATGTACATCATTTATGAGGTGGGGTAAAGGTGAACCTAATTCAGATGAAGTGCTGCGGAAATGGATTTCAGCTCTTTGATGCATATTAAAGGACATGTATTATTAAACATACTTGCTTGAGATAATACAGATTTATTATGAGCTATTTTGTGTATATAGTCTTGTTAGAGACTTGTTAAATTCTTTTTGTTTCTAGATTTTTTTTTTTAAAGCATGCTGCATTTAACATTCTATATATAAAAAAAAATGGTGCCAAATTTACCTAAATAAATTCTCTTTTATATACATTGATTAACATTAAAATAAGAATGTAATCCTGACTATAAATATAAATATTCTAGACTTGTATGTAGATTTAGTATTTATATTTGAGTATTTATATAAAATTTAGGGAACAATGAATGTATATTAATTAAAAAACATTTTGTAAAGTGCTTATTTTATGTAAATCCCCCCCCCCAAAAAATGTCTTGTTAAATCTGACAAAATTAGATAACATTATATTATCTAACATTATATTTTACAATTATATTCTACACCTCCATATTCAGGCAGTTAAATACCAAAACCAGCTTGTTTCTTTTACACAAAAAGGCAATAAATTCCATTTTTGTATCTAAATCTTACATCTCAAGTGTTCCATTGTGCATAACACACTTTATTTGATATATTTGAAGCCCTCAGCTCATAGTGACATCTAGTGGGTAAAGTATGTTAGTGCACAGCTTTTCCTTAAATTAGATCCTCGTTCCAAGCCTTCGAGCACAGCAATCTTTCTCAATAACCTGTCTTCTGTGTTTCAGATCACTCCAGCTGCTGGTCTTGTGTCGATCTTAAAGAGAAGAGTGTCTCTGGAAGGAGCCACCAGCTCTACCCCTGCTGCCTCTAAACCCATCCCCAAAAGGAAGGTCCGTTTCCGAGAACCTGACGAAGGCCTTGACCACGGTAAAAACCAGTATTGTTTTCTGAAATCTCGTTTTTGCATCATTGATCATGGTCTGATTCTCTATTGATTGGCCTGATATGCAGATGAGGTGGGCGGGGACTCCTGGCTCCTCCTCCTCTTGTTGTGCTTGGCTACCGTGGTGATCAGTGTGGGCGGGACTGCACTCTACTGCACTTTCGGAGACGCCCAATCCAGTGTGTGCACGGACTTCTCCCATAACATGGACTTCTACATCGGACGGGTGCAGAGGGGAATGGACGAGCTCAAACACTGGCTGTCCCCGAGCTCATAGCAGGACGACGAGTCGTTTTCTGCCTCTGTTTCTTCTTCTCGGTAGCCTCCGTGATCTTCGATGCTGAGAAATCCTCATAAATAGGCCTTTGCTGGGTCACACTGACACAGGAGCCCGTCTGTAAGGTCCTCAAGGGGACGTCCGGCCCCTGGAAGACACCGGAAACCACTTTGGCCAGTTTTCGACTCAGTAGCCCACTGTTTACTGCCATCAACTGAACCTCATATGAAGAGACTTCTTTTTTTAAAAGTCTTAAATCTCAAATCTTAATATTTGGTTGTCTTATATTCATTCAAAAAGTTGAATGACCACCGTAGTACTGAAGATATAATAATGGACATCTCCATCTGTAGCCTGGATGTAGCATTCTCCTGTGGTGGGCTTGGATGGTCTTGTTTATAAAAATGTTTATAGGGACAGGAAAGCAATGCATGTATATTGAGGAATTATAGATGCTGTATATAGATACAGTCAAATCCCAGTGACTATAGTTTCCCATGAATTATTATAGAAAAGCAAAGATATTTGTCTGGTAGATTTGGCAATATTTTGATAATTATTAACGCAACATTTATATTTATTATTAATTAATAATCGGTATATATTATTTAATTCAGTCTGATACTTGAAACTAGCAGTGTCAAACACAAACCCTCAGACTGAATTTACTTTTTTATTTTTTTAATATTATTACTAAATTGCTTGAATTCACTCTTCTTTTTTTCAGTTAGATGGCAGATCATTTTCTTCATTTGTAATACAAGAGTCCACACTAGAGCTGCACGATTCTGGATAAACTGGAAATCACCATTTTTTGTTTAAAATAGAAAATGTTATTCTCCTACAATTCTGAAAATACAACTAAAGGTTCTGACAAAAAGTAAATTGATGTTGTCTATTTAAAAATATATTTTATAAATGTATTTATTTTTTTAAATCCGCTTGAATGAATGATTCACTCAGACTTCACTGATTTCATTACAGAATGAATCAGCATTTTCTAACAAACATCTTGAATGAATGATTCAATGACTCACTCATAAAGACTCATCATTGGATGAATCAACGTTTTTGAACAAATCTCTTGAATGAATGATTCAGTGACGCACTCTTAATAAAGATATCACTTGTTTGGATGAAGCAGCATTTTTTAATGAATCTGTTGAAAGAGTGGTCCATTAATTCAAGAGATTGTTGTATAGACTTCTTTATATATATATATTTATAGTCATTTAAGAATAAGATTGCTTGGGTGTTTGAGTCGAGATTGCGATCTTTTAACGATTAATCGTGCAGCTCTGGTCCACACAGACTTTTTGAGGTATTTTTCTTTTTAAAGTCGACATGAAGCAGAAGCCATATTGTGACGTATATCAGGGTTGCCAGGTTTGGGGTGTATTCAGGAGAAGCTTCTTCTTGGAACAAGAAAGATTGTAGGGCGGGGCTTGATTTTGTTCATTGGGAATTGATTTGATCATTGGATCATTGTGGTTTGCTATTGGTTGTGACAGGTTGCCCCGCCCTCTGGTCAGTAAACACATCGTCAGAGAAGAGAAGAGACGTCACTGAAAGAAGGAGGGGAAGTTATTTTGATTAAAGATTATGAGGGCACATGACTTAAAAAAATGTGCACTGATAAATCATTTATAATAAATACTGCAAAATTCCATAAAACAACAAACAAGAATTGTCATTTTGATTTCATTGTGACTTTAAAAATAGCCAAATCTATTAAATATTTCATTCTCCCCATAGAATTGATAACTATGATAACTAGGATTTGTTTTCCCCTAAACTAGGCCTCCAGTATATGACTGTATTTACCAATGGAAAGTTTTTAAGATGAAATTGGTACTAGAACAAGAATGTCATAAGATTTTATCATTTGCTCAGGCATGTCTATTGTTAATAATCTTAACAGTTATTATAATCATGGTATTTAAATACTTAGTTTTTGTTCATTCATGTTTGTTCTTATTTGGTTATTGTCATAAGTGCATCTTGTGTTTATTCTACCGAATCTGTGTCTTGAACTTTTTTCCTTTTGAGGCACAGTCTTACTATGGTAATGTCTGCAGTTAATGAAGTAAAAGTAATGTGTAGTTTGCTGTGCTCTGCTCAAGTACGTGAAAGTACTTGGCGGGAACTGTAAAACTTTATTTTGTGTTGTCTGTTTTTCTTTTTTATTTGTGTGTTGTCTGGCTGGTTCAGATGACCAATGAATGTCTTTATTGTGTGAGTTTTCAGTATTTATTTAAAGCAAAACAAAGTCTTTTAGAATCACACGTTCTGGTGCATGCACTCTCTTATACTGTCTGTACAGAGACCATTGGAAACTATATTTGTTTATCTTAATTTTGATTTTGTGTATATATATATATCATGTGACGATTGCTGTATTTCCTAATTGTTATGGTTCAGATCTGTTTAGTTATTGTCTTGGGAGAAAATTTTAAAGGAAAATGCAATGAGATGTCTTCGACCAAAAATATATGGTGAATAAATCTTATTGTTGGCACTAATGTGTCTTTGTATTATGTGAATGAAGTTTTCTTTAAAAAAAATGATCTATTTGCATGCCAAAGTTTGCAAGTAATTTATTACTAAAACTAACTAAAAATGAACACTATTAAAAATAGTAGAAATACGTATTTACATATTGCTTGTGTATTAATTATATATTTCATTCATATAAATATGTAAAATATATTTGTTTTAAATTTCGTTGTGAACATATTACAGAAAACATAAATGTTATACTATAATCCTTAGAATCTTCTTATTCGAAACCTGTTCCGCCCACAATCCGAGTAGACCAATCAGAAACGAGGAGATGTGACGTATGGCACGGTTGTGTTCTAGAAGTTTGTATATGCGTATCATCGACGCAATTCATATTCGGTCAATACAACGTATCTTTGCTTGATTTATGCGTATTTTTTGTGGTCACAACACCTTACGCATAATTCGTTAAGGCAATCTCGCCTGGGTATCCATCTTCCTCCCTGATTTGATCGGCTATTTCAGAGAGTGCGCAAACACAGCTGCGCATTGATGATGCTCTTCATTGAACTTCATGTTGAAGGCTGACGCCTACGGAAGTAGCTCCAGTCGCCCAACTGTCAACTGTCAGGTGTTCCTCGCGCTGGTCCCATTCTGTCTCTTCCAGTATCCCAGTCTGTCTCTTCCAGTATCCCAGTCTGTCTCTTCCAGTATCCCAGTCTCTCTCTTCCAGCTATGGTGGCGTTCAGCACCTCATCCGGCAGACCCTACCACATCATCATCTTCGGCGCTTCGGGTTTCACGGGACAGTTTGTGGTGGAGGAGGTGGCCCGCACCGCATCCGAGGGTCCCAAGGGGAGTTTGAAATGGGCCGTAGCCGGCAGGAACAGAGCCAAGCTGGAGAAAGTTGTTGAGCAGGCCGCCGTAGTTCTCGGTGGGTGAAGCAAACTGTATTTGATTGAATTTAGTGAACTGATAAAACTGTAGAAATCATCAGGTCTGCAAAAATACCATAGTGCTTAGTCAGTGTTACAATAATTGATATCTCAGTAAAATCACAATGAATAGGAATCTTATTCCTAGGAACTATTTCAGAAACTTTTTTTGTCTGGTTTCATTTATTGTTGAATGAACTGCTACTATAAAAACTAGGGACTATGGTATTTAAGCCAAAACTTTGGTTATCATGGTCATTTTTCCAGTAACGTTAGATGTTTCAAGAGTCAAAGATAGGCTAATATTTCTATTAGCAAAGTCTGTGTTTTGTTTGTTTTTTTGACCCCAGAGATATACTCATGTTTTGCATCTTTTCTAAAAAAAAAAAAATGTACAGGATTGTTGAGCAGATTAAGTTAGCGAGAACATCTGCAGTAACAAATTCTGCATCTAAATTCTGTTATCCATTTAGCAGAAGTGCAAGAGGAAACATTCTAGACTGTAAGCGCAGCAAAGATGTCCAAGTGTTAGAAGGGTTGCAATGACTCACCCAACTAGGCTATATTGGATTGGACTTGACTTTGACCCATATCGTGGCATTCGCCAGTGAACTGATTTTCTTAAAATGGTTGATACTTTTCTGCTTTGACAAATAAATTTAGCTTGGATAATGTACATGCATTTAGTTGGACAATAGGCTCTTTGGTCATGGTGGTCTTTTGGGATGGTTTAATTAATCCTGAAGCTGAACAGCTGATGGAAAATTATATTCCAATGACATATTCCATGCCTTTAATCATGTAGCTTTGAATGGATTGGCTCAAACAGAACATTTGCTCAGAGTTATATTTAGATTTCACGAAGAATGAGTGTAGGCTGACCGGACACTGAATAACGACACGGCTATTAAGGATTTTTATGGTCAGAGTTACTTTACAAACTGAATTAGGCCTATGCATGATACTGAATTTATCCTAGACTGGTTTGCATCTATGCAGTACATTATATCATAAACATGAATAATTTGTCAATTTGCATTAAATATGACCTATATAACCCAGCACTCTTTGCATAATTACAGTGTATGTCATGTTTAAAATGTTTGTTCTCAGGTAAGCCGGAGCTGAAGTCTGAGGTAGACGTCCTCATCGCGGATGTCAGCGATGCCGACTCATTGGCTGCCATGTGCAAACAGGGAGTCATTGTGCTCAGCTGTGTGGGGCCTGTGAGTACGCAGTCTGTAGGACACAGAAACACTTATCTATGGGCAGGTCGTCAAACATTGATCTATTGATAAATTACTAATTTGATTTTAAGGGCCTCATGTTTATGTAGATTGCTACATCAGACTGATAACTGATAACTCACCCATAGTGAGAGACTATATGTGGTTTTGCAATACTGTCCTTTAAAAATAGATAAATACGTTTGTACATTGAACCTCGGATGATCTCCCTCAGTTTCCTTCAAATCCATTTGTCTAAAAGAGTAAGGATTGTTTTGTTTTGTTTTCGCTGGTATTTTTAGACCATAGTATTACATATTGTATGAAATAAATGTTCATTTACACTACCATTCAAAAGTTTGGAGTCTGTAAGTCTCTTATGCTCACAAAGCCTGCAAAAAAAAAAAAAAGTAATATTGTGAAATATCATTACAATATAAAATAATGTTTCTTTAAAATATAATTTATTCCTGTGTTGGCAAAGCTGAATTTTCAGCATCATTACTCCAGTCTTCAGTGTTACATGATCCTTCAGAAATCATTCTAATATTTTTCTAATAATTCAACTGCCTGTCGTCAATTATTTCTTAAATATTTATACTGTGTACATATTGTTGTATTATATACAGTACTGTGCAAAAGTTTTAGATCGGTAAGATTTTTTATGTTTTTAAAAGAAGTCTCTTCTGCTCACCAAGGCTGCAATTATTTGATGATAAATAAAAAAAAAACCAGTAATATTGTGAAATATTATTACAATTTAAAACAGTGGTTTTCTATGTGAATATATAGTAAAGTGTAATTTATTCCTGTGATCAAAGCTGAATTTATCATCATCATTACTCCAGTCTTCAGTGTCACATGATCCTTCAAAAATCATTCTAATATGATGATTTGATGCTCAAGAAACATTTATGATTATTATCAGTGTTGAAAACAGTTTTTTACATTTTTATTTCATGATGCTATGATGAATAGAAACTAAAAAAGAACAGCATTTATCTGAAATCTAAAGCTTTTGTAACATTAAACTCTACCCTTCAAAAGTTTGGGGTCAGTAAGAATTTAAATTTTATTTTTGGGGGAAAGAAATATAATAAATCAATACTTTTATTCATCAAGGATGAGTTAAACTGATCAAAAGTTACAGTAAAGACATTTATAATGTTAGAAAATATTCTATTTTAAATAAACGCTGTTCTTTTGAACTTTCTATTCATCAAAGAATTAAAAAAAAAATTTGTACACAACTGTTTTCAACATTGAAAATAATAATGAATGTTTTTTGAGCATCAAATCATCATATTAGAATGATTTCTGAAGGATCATGTGACACTGAAGACTGGAGTAATGATGATGAAAATTCAGCTTTGATCACAGGAATGAATTACACTTTACTGTATATTCACATAGAAAACAGCTGTTTTAAATTGTAATAATATTTCACAATATTACTGTTTTTTTGTTTGTTTTTTTATCAAATAATTGCAGCCTTGGTGAGCAGAAGAGACTTCTTTTAAAAACATAAAAAATCTTACCGATCTAAAACTTTTGCACAGTACTGTATATATATATATATATATATATAAATATATACTGATACTCATACTTTTTTTTAATGTTTTTCTACAGTATAGATTTTTTGGTGAACCTGTGGTCAAAACTTGTGTGGAGAACGGAGCACACTGCATTGATATCTCCGGAGAACCACAGGTGCTTTTCCTGACACTCTGTTCCTATTTCATTATCACATTTACAATAAATCCATAAACTTGATTTGATAAGTCAAGCATTCACAACCCGTTTTACTTCCGTAATGTGACGTGTTCCTCAATGAAACAGAATATGCAACGAGAATAAGAGGGTCTGGTGGCTTCAGCCGAAAAAGTAATTTTGCTTCAGTGGTGAAGCAAGTTATTTTGATGAAAGATTATAAAGACATATTTTTTGTAATAACGATGATGAATTGTAAGACCAAGGATGGGTATCAAGCAAATTGGGTCTATTTTGATTTCATGTTGCAATCTCAAAATTCCGAGATATGTGTGTGTTGTATTTTCTGTAGTTCCTGGAGAGTATGCAGCTGAACTACCATAGCCAGGCTGCTGAAAAGGGCGTCTACATTGTGGGAAGCTGTGGTTTTGACTCCATTCCTGCAGACATGGGCGTCATTTACACCAGGGACCAGTTTAAAGGTATGTTTGTCATGTAATTATTGCATCATAGTATGTTCAATTATATTACATTAAACTATAACAGATTATATAATATTTGTAGTAATATTAATATGCTGTTGTTTTCATTACCAGGGACAATAACAGCTATTGAGAGCTTTTTGACTGCAAATTTAGGGCCTGAGGTTGGTGCTCTTAAGTTTTAAACTTAGTTAAAACATATTAAGAATTAAAGCTGTGAACATTGGAATAACCTAGTCTGTTTTTTAAAGGGCTTTTGTGTTTGAGTATCAGCTGACCCACATTCTCGTGTGTCCGTAGGGAGGCAGCCTCCATGAAGGCACATGGCAGTCGGCCATCTATGGCTTAGCTGACGGCCCCAAGTTGCGAAGCCTCAGGAAGAAGTTTAGTCACAAGCCTCTTCCTGTGGTGGGGGAAAAGCTTAAAAGGAGGTGTGTACAACAACAACTTGATCGTAATTTAGATTCTTTTCTACCCTCTCTCTCTCTCTTACTTTTACAATGAATCAGCCTGTTTATGTCACTGTACCAAGAAGCTGTATGTAAGAAATTTATTTCAATTAATCATAAATGTTCCCTGATATGTCACTAGACATTAAGAAATCATGTTCATTTCAAATACTTATATCACTGACAACAGTAGTCCAGCCAGGATATTGTCATTTAAAAAGTGAAGTTGCAGCCCTCAACTGATGTTGATGTTGTCATGTTGTGTTTTGGTCTGAGCTCCACCCTCCACCGATCCACCAATCACGAAATCAGTAGTGTTGCTGCATTCGGGTTGCCAGCTCTGCTCTAGTTCCCACAGCTGCAGATAATAACGTGTCGGAATCGGATCCTGCAGCCTATCTGGCAACCTTGAGTCAGTAATTTGAAAGTGATTGCAGTACCAGTTTTGGCCACAATCTTACATACGGCTCCTTTAAGACCTCTGTATGTGCACTACCGTTCAAAATTTTGGGATTGGTATGAAGTCTCTTTTGCTCATTGCTCTCCAAAGCTGCATTTGTTTGATCAAAAATACAGTTAAAACAGTAATATTGTAAAATGGTGAAATATTAAAAATTAAAAATAACTGTCTTCTATTTTAATATGGTTTAAAATGTAATTGATGAGGAAGCTACATTTTGATGAGGAAGCTACATTGTCACATGATCTTAAAGCAGCACTATGCAGGATTTCCGTTTTTGTCAAACAGTGACTCCTCGAGTCGCTGTGGAATACTTGTACTGTCGTAAATAGCACTCACGCAGAGATGTCTCTGCACTCACGGCCTGATCCCCTCCCCCTGTACACCGGTACCTGTTCAGTGGATGGAAGCTGTAACGAGTGGAAATAAGGTATGGCCCCTTTAAGAGCTGCGCGCGCCCTGTTGAACTGTCGGCAGTCTATTGTATGTGCGCCGTGAACACCACATGTATACGGCGCCGGGTTATTTCTGTTTGATGCTCATTTTAGCAGATCTTTCTTGCCGTAAAGCAATTCGTTACATCGCGAGACCTGACATCACGCGACACTTCCTGATGCTGCGGCCGGCGTCCCGCACCTGCGTGAAGTTGGCCCCCCACCCAACGCAAAACGTCGTCAAACTATGCTCAATCGTTTGTGCTGGTTTGTGCTGGAAAAAGTTTCGTTTGAGCTGCTTCAGTTTTTTAGATATTAAAAGAATATTTTTAGGTAATTCTGAGGTCACTCAGCCCCCCACATGCTCCAAATTCACCCAAAATAGTCTCGTTCGTTTGTGCTTCGTTTGTGCTGATTTGTGCCGGTAAAATTTTCGTTTGTGCTGCGTTGGGTTTTAAAATATCGGAAATTGAATTATAGACGATGACGTCACCAGCCCCCCCACATGCTCCAAATTCACCCAAAATAGACGCAATCGTTTGTGCTCCGTTTGTGCTGGTTTGTGCTGTAAAAGGTTTCGTTTGAGCTGCTTCGGTTTTTTAGATATTAAAATAATATTAGGGTGGTCATTCTGAGGTCACTCAGCCCCCCACATGCTCCAAATTTACCCAAAATAGTCTTGTTCGTTTGTGCTTCGTTTGTGCTGGTTTGTGCCGGTAAAATTTTCGTTTGTGCTGTCGGGTTTTAATATATCAGAAATTGAATTATTGACGATGACGTCACCAGCCCCCCCACATGCTCCAAATTCACCCAAAATAGTCTCGTTCGTTTGTGCTCCGTTTGTGCTGGTTTGTGCCGGTAATTAGTCATATAATCATTGCAATAACTCTGAAGCTGTTCTGTTCCTGCATAAAAAATCCTGCATAGTGCTGCTTTCAGTGTCATGATGATGATGTTGAAAACAGTTGTGCTGCTTAATATTTGTGTGAAAACCATATAATTTGTTTTTCAGTATTTAGTTGAAGTGGAAATCTTTTGATACATTATAAATGTATTTACTGTCACTTTTGATCGATTTAATGCATCCTTTTCCGAATAAAACTATTAATAAACAAAATCTTAGTGTAAATTACCTGTTTATGAATGGCCTGTTATGGTTGAGTACATAATATCGTATAACACAATGTCGTTCATCAAACGGACACAAATGTGTCTGTTATCAACAAAAACAGAATTTGTGTCTCTACAGGGGTGCGCTGTTTTACAGTAATGAGGCACAGCAATATGCAATTCCCTTCATGGGTTCCGACCCCGCAGTGGTGAAAAGGACCCAGCGTTACTTACATGAAGAACTCAACGAGTCACCGGTAAGTTCTAAAACTATTAAATATTGTTTTCATTAATTGAAATAAAGCTTAAATAAATAACTATTGAACAAAATGACTGCAACAAGATTAAAGCAAGAATTCATATAGTCCGTTTAATTTTAAATGACCTGCATTGCGAGAAATATTTCAAGTTTTGTTTGTACCGCCATATTTTTTTTACAGGTTCAGTATGGGGCGTATGTTGGTGTCGGCGGTATTTCCAGCATTTTTAAGCTCATCTTTGCTGGATTGATGTTCTGGTTCCTTGTTAAGTTCAGCTTTGGCAGAAATCTCCTTATTAAGGTAAAACATCATTTTGTGAAAGTCATATATTGCTGAAATATCACATTTAATTTGATGACTACATTGCAGATCTTGCGTTTTCTAATCAAGTATATACTTTGTCTGCAGTTTCCAGAGTTTTTCTCATTTGGCTACTTCTCCAAAGATGGTCCAACTAGAAAACAGGTTTTACACCCATGTCTTCTAGTCAGTCAGCTCTAATCTTTATGATTACATGGATAGCTTCATTTAAATGTGATGTCTGCAGATGGAGGGCTGCTCTTTCCGTTTCATCTTTTTTGGAGAGGGTTACACTGAAGATCAGGACCTCACCGAGGGCAAACCCAACGGCAAGATCCGCACTGTGGTTAAAGGACCAGGTATGCATATTGACATCAGCCTCATATTAGTGTTCATGAAAATCTGCATATTTCTGTATATTTCTCATATCCCTTTTTTGTGTGGTGTTTTCCAGAGCCAGGATATGTCGCCACACCAATCGCTATGGTTCAAGCGGCCATTACCATGTTGAATGAATCAGAATCTCTTCCAAAAACGTGGGTTCTGTCAACTTATCCAGTCACTGTCATATATCTTTAAAACTAAACCAAAATAAGCAGTTGGTATTATTAAGTGTCACGTCCTGAATGTGTTATTGGGTTTGCTCTCCACAGTGGCGGTGTGTACACTCCAGGAGCAACGTTCGCCAAGACCACCCTCATCGACCGCCTCAACAAACACGGAATTCAGTTCTCGGTCCTTTAAGTCGCTTCTTCTGAAGCACCTATTCATTTTCTTGCTTGAAATCTGGTTGCTATTTGAAGCTTCCTCTGCTATCTTACAGTGCTGCTGTTTTCTGGTTTAATGTCCTGGCTTGCGCACAGTAGACTGGGATGAGTTTACTAGCATACACTCTGCTCAAATGGCTGAGAAATTTGAACTTCAAGTGCGGCACGAATCCCTCCATCTTATCACACGTGTTTCAGTTTGGAATTTGAATTTTGTTCCAATGTTTTTTTTTTATCACTAACAGAAATGCTCATTCTCACAGATGACAGACATCTCTGAAAACATATTTAAAGCACACCCAGAGTTGAAAGAAAATATAGAAAAAGTGTTTGTTATATTGACGAGAGTTGTTATATTTGTGAATCCTATTACTAGAACAAGACAGTTAAACTAAGACAATGTTTTAGAGACCAATGAATCTGTGAGTTGTCTGAAAGATTGCACTATGCTGTTCTCGCTTGTTTCTGACTAAATAAACTACATATCAAATCGTATTTTGGGGTGAAAGTATTTAAGAGCTGTGTCTATGTATTTGAAAAGTAGTACAAGCTAGTTATCAGAGTATTCCAGTACACAATTTTCTCACAGTGTGTAAAAGTGCTTCTGCATTTAGCCGTTTAAAAATTATAGGTAGTGCCCCATTCCAAATGCACTCTTAAGACAAAATCAGGCATGAATCATCAAAATTGCAAGCAAATATGTCTGTAGCACTTCATCAACCCTTTAATCAACAAGAATCAGTCTTATAAATGTACAATTTTATGCAGTATAATTGATTTAATAGGTGTATCAGGACCAAATCCCAGACTTTTCTCTCTTTCGACGTACAATGGCAGCCACATCTTGTTTCAGAGTGGTTACACACTGTTCCAGCTGTTCAGAAAAGTCCTTCAGAAGATAAGTATGCTCATCAACAAACAGTCTATAACCCAACAGGTCTGCTTCTTCCTATGGAGACACAAACGCACAATGCATCGATGCTCTCAACATTACAGTTAAAGCTTGTACACCCCAAAATACTTTGCTGGTATCTGTATAAATTCTTTCACATGAATGATTATGTTAAACATCTGAGCAACAGAGGCTGGCATAATTACACTGGGCTTGTGTCTGCGCAGCCGCTGAAGTTGCCCCCTAACAGCGGTCATGCTGTGGTAGAACACTTTTAAGGCTTTGGCAAATTCAGCATCACAGCTGGGCCTCAGACTGCCTCTTCGTTCCTGCCGACCGCGGTTATTCTCCACTCCTGTGGTAGAAATGTGGGAGAATAACTGTTATAAATTGAGCAGGAGGCAATATGGTGACCCATTTGTAGAAAAGCTGAGCTGTCGTGTGAATACATTTGTGTTCTTGCATGTTTCATGCTTGTTATGTATGGGATAATGTACATCCAGTCAGTTGTTATCTCAGAATAAACCCCCGACAGGGTGATGAGGACCGGAACGTGAAGCTGAGGGGTCTCGCATCAGCCTGAAGGGGGTTTATTCTGAGATAACAACCGGCTGGATGTACATTATCCCATACATAACAAGCATGAAACATTCAAGAACTCTAATTAGACACGAAATATTGATCTGAGTTTAAATATTTTATTAGGTCTTTAAACGCAAAGCTTCTGCGGAGAGAGCAGTTGCTAGCGTGGCAAGTTCAAACTAGACGGACATTCAGGAGATACGGTATACAGTCATATCACTTATTACACAGCATTTCACCACATAAATAATTATAGAGATAAGAGATATTGATTTCAGATTAAACCGTTTTAAAATTTTTAATCCAACAGTGTACAAAACAATAGTCACAAAATGGCAGCAGCTGCGTTTGTATGAAACGAGAGAGCGAGTCCACAATAACTGTTAACAGTACACAAAATACAGTTATATTAATAATTATACCGCTGGATGGCGCGATTGACCAATCAGAATCAAGTATTCCACAGAGCCGTGTAATAATGTAGGATAATTGCAGGAGGTATTGGGTTCAGATCCCGGACGAGCCCCTAATTTGTGTACACCCTGACCAAGATTCTACAATATCTTGACAGCATAATGTAGATGACTTATCAAAGGTACTCACCATTTCTGACTGAGTTGAGTTGCTCTCTCAGACAGCTGTTTTCTTTCCTCAGTGCTGCATTAACATTTCTCAGCTGTTCCATATCTTGATGAAGGGCTCGGAGAGATGAGCTGAGGTCAGAGCCTCTGGTTTCTGCAGTCTAAAAAAAAACATAAATACACATACATAAAATACTTCAGTTTCAGAGAATCCCAGCAATAACCCTGGCCTGGCTCATGGAAAACATTTAAACATTTATTTGAAACACACAACATGGTCTGTTTATTTAAGGAATATACCAAGTGTTCTGATGCACTGATCTTGTCAATAATGATGTTGTCCTCTTGAGTCATCTTCACCCCATCCATACAGGAGACTAACTCAGAACATCCTTCTACAAACAGAAACATGTTTATTGGAGAAGTTCAAGAATGCCTCAAAGGCAAATGGTTTGGTTTGATTCTGGTTCCACTTTCTACAGCGTCTTTGTATTTTCACTTATCAAATGACTTTATTGTCAATCTTAACTCTTTTAAAAAACGTTGCCAGCCACCACAAGTGTTTTTGATCATTTTCACTTTTTTTTTCATATATTTCTAGCTTCACGCATTCTTTTTTTAAAATCAACACTTGAATCTGGGTACGTTTAAAGGTGCCATATGTAAAAATTGAGGTAAAAATATACCAAAAATGAGCTACACGTATCAAAGGAATGAGAAGAAATAAGTGCAATGATGTCATTAAAAAAATTACAAGTTATAGTGCTGCCGAGATATAAACCTGAATTAGCATGCTAAATTACTAGCCCCGGCCCGGCCGGTGTCGTAATACCAGTTTCGGCCATGGGAGGCGGTATGCGGGCAGCATACATAACCACCAGCCAAACTGCAACACACGAATAACTCGCACGGCTTGTGGGCGTACTTGAACCTGATGTCAATCGTGTAAAGGACAAAAAAGGACTTTGGTACAGCCCACTACTACATTTCAGTTCAGGGAAGAGTTCAAAAAAACGATTGGTCGATATTATGTATGAGGAATACAATTTGGTAAGTTGCAGCATACTGTATCTTTCAACAGTGTTCGTGTTTTTTTACTATTAGCTAGTAGAGATCATCGGTTCACGTGCGCTAGGGATCTGTCGTGTAACATTTACAAGCGCCAAAACGGTATTTATTGTTTGAATTGCGTATAAAATATAAAATTGACAGAATCTGAGAGCTGAGATTTTTTTATACCATAACTAACCTGCTCTGTCTAGATATCGGTCTCCGTGTCCTCTTTGCTTTGCGATTTTTCTGTGCGTGACAAAATTGATGTGTGGCGTGAGAGCGTGTGAAAAGTGTCAATTGCGTGTGTCTCACGGTGAATTCGTGAGAGTTGGCAGCTCTGAATGGCGCTAGCTTGTTCAACATCAGCGAATGCTGTCTGTCAAATTAATATAATTCAAACTAACAATAAAAAATGTAATATTAACAAAACGAATACCGTAAAACTTCACAAAAATTTGAAAAATTCACATAACGATTTGGGGCTTTTATTTTCCCAAATCGTCAAACTGCACCAGCTTGTATTTGAGACAGGCGTCTAACGTATGAGACCGGCCTTTATAATTTAGTGTTGAGATGTTGTTCATTGAGTCTCTAATCTCTAAAAATCTCCAAATGCTCCACGTGAAACTGCGGTCTTACTATCGTGTCAATTGATTTGATTGATTGATTTGCGCGAGCGCGAGGGAGAGAGAGCAGGACCGCGCTCGTGTTGTTTGAAGACGTGAGAGTGCGCGCGCGCGGCCGGGGCTTGCTCTCTCTCTCTCTCTCTCTCTCTCTCTCTGCTCGTAACGCGCACTGTCAAGCGCAGCGGCAGCAGTCATTCTATTCTACATCCCTCACTGATCAAAATAGTCTTTGGCGGGACAAAGCGGACTATTTGACGGTTTTAGAAGATAAACAACCTGAAACTAAAAAACAGACTAGAGTAGGCCAACTTTCTGGAGGTATACTGCCCCCATCTGGTATGGAATATGTGGAGTAGGAATTGATTTTTTGACATAAGGCACCTTTAATAAAAATTTTTAAAAAACAGCAACATTTTGAGCAAAAGAAAATGAGAAAAATGTTTTTTTTTTTTTTTTTTTGCCAAAGACTATCCAGATTGGATTCAGAACGATGATCAAAACATAGATGGAGTAGATCAAGTCCATCAACACGCCTAATGATTGCACATTCCTTTGGCTAGTTCTGGGTCAACATTTCATTCAGTAATATTGGGCAGTTTTGATTATTTAATTTAATCTTGATGATCGCGTTATTTTACATATGATTTCGTCACCTTCCTAAAATAATTGCTCAAGTAATTTTTTCAGGTTTCTCAGAAAACACAAAAAAACGGAACCTAACTCCAGAGGCCGAGTAGATTTGTGTTCTTCTTGATGCAACTGTCATCTTGAAAAGCTTGTAAAATTGCCTAAGTCTCATTGTCTTTTGACTTAGGCAAAATAAAACATTATACTACAGGGATAGAATTGCATGATCTGTTAAACTGAGGATGTGGGCAATTTTACCAGAGGTGGCAAGCATCATGAGAAGATGACTTATGCAAAAAAATAATTTTTGTCAAAAAATGAGTTAGGCAATTATTTTAGGAAGGTGACGAATGTTATCGCTTGTTTCTGCATCTTCCTCGCACGTGTTTTGATCAGGAGATTCAGTACTCTTTCAGAAGATGCGTAATAGCGCCCCCTACCATATTACAGTGAAAACACGGAAAGCCGGAAAATTCCGTCAATGGTGGGAAGCGTTTCTCACAATAGTTTGGGGTCAGTAACATTTTGTTTTAAAAGAAAACTCATATTAAGCAATTATGACCCATAAAATGAACCAAAATGTTAAGAAAAATACATTTTTATAATGTTAAAAACTCTTGAATGGATGAGTGTAATATTCCTTGTATAAAATGAGAGGCTTTTACCCTGCAGACCCCACAGCTCCAGCACCAGGGCATTGCTCTGCAGGTAGTTCAGCAGTTCCTGAGAGGTTCTCAAAGCAGTGAACTGGACTCTGTGGTCCAGCAGTGGGTTCACATTGTGCCATATCGCTGGAGTGTAGAGGGGCTGCGGGCAGTCAAACACCCGAAACCTGTCAAGCAGAGTTCAAAAGTTCTTTATAAAAGAACTCAAATAAAATTTCATTTCAAATCTCAACAGGAATGCAAATCATCAGATATAGCATTTTTATTAACTAAAACAAAGCTAAAAATCAAATCAAATATACATTTTAGATGGAAAAACTAACTAAATCATTTTTTTTTTAAATAAGCTTAAATTACTAACTGAAATGATAATAAAGATATTTAGAAAACAACAAAAAAAACTAATAAAAATTAGACCATCTGATAACAAAATTACTAAAATTAAACTTAACATTTGAATAAAAACTGTAATGTATACAAATAAAAGCAACATATTAATAAACTAAAAGTAGATAACTCAGTAATAAATAAATTCAGACATGTGTTCATTATTGTAATTAGTGTACTACGGTCAAAAATAATCTGGTGATTAATTTTGGTAAATAATTTTGGTTGATAATCAACACTTTATGAGAATTATGGAACTTTTATGAACAAGTATTAATACTAATATAAAACAAAAATAAGCTTTCATAAAATCCATACTTCATGAAGAGTTCCATCACTTAATATTCAGCAATATTATTGACCTGACCGCACTGACACTATTGGATGAGAAATCAATTAAGCTGTATGATGACATCACTGTTTTCTGCAGAGCTGCTTATAGCTGAATTGAACTCATTTCCAAATTGATGTACTTTACACAGTTATTGAACCGACTAAATAATGACTGTTTACTATTGTCCTTTTAAAGCTGCTTTACGGCAGAACTGAATTCCATTTGCATCACTGAATCGTTATTTTCCTGTGATCACTGTAAAGCTGTATAAAGCGCTGTATAAATAACTTACCCAATTTGCACGCCTCTGTTGCGAGCCTCTTTAACCCAGCGTAGGCCACAGCACTGATCCAAAACCATCTGAAAGTCCAGCCGTTTCCCAAGCAGCTCTGATGGGTCAATAAGGATGTCATCTTCACCCAGGGGCCTACAAATGATAAATATCATAGCACTGCCAATATTTCTCATTTAATCGTCATTTTCATTTTACATGTCGAAATGTTACCCACAATCCCATGGGGCTGCAGGGCACAAGCTGTGTCTGCAGTATGGCCTCCTCCGTTCCTTCGGGACCCACCACTTCCACCTGCTCCTCCAGAGGGATGCGGAATGCCAGGGACTGCAGCCACAGGTGAGCACTGCCCAGGTGCAGGGGCTCCAGAGGATCCCAGAACGGGTCTCTTTCCCTGGGAAGAGGAGCTCGGTCTGCCCCCTCTCCTCCTCCCACCTGCTGCTGGTACACTTCTTCCATCAGAAACTTACGGTTGACAAATTTGGCTTTGGACCACATCCACACCTGAGAACACATTGATTTCCAGGGGATTTCTTTTTTTTTTTAAGCCTTTATAAGGGCAACCTTTCTAACCTTTTTTAAATGTATGCCATTCCTTTCATCTTAAATGTATTAAATAAATGCAATTAGAATAACAAGACACTTTAAGGCTGTCACCAATTGAAATCAGTATCAACAGAATCCAGATGTGGCACAGATGCTTCATCCATTTACATCGCCTGTTTAAAGGCACACTATGTAATTTTTCGCCGCTAGAGGTCGCTTATTCAAAACAAAGATGTGGCGTGATCTCGGCTCGAGAGCAGTGGAGCTTTTATTATTCCGCAGACGACCTCTTCCGCTTCTTCCGGTCATATATGTGGGGTAACAGTTTAGACACATTTGAGTGTGTTGAAAGTTATGTTAATGCTATGCTACTCTATGCGTTTGCTACTGTTACATACTGCAGTAAGCTGGATCAATATTAGGTATGGTAAAACATTGCGGTAAATCAAGAAGATTTACACAAAAGGACTGTTTTGATCTGTATAACAATTTGTTTTCTGTTGATGAATGTATCCAAACAGTTGCTCACCTGTCTAATAAACCTTTAATATATTAAAGTGTCTTTGGTGTTTCCATGGTTTCTACAGAATATAATTGGAAATCGAGTGTAATGCGGGTATGATGTCATTGACGGGCGACGCACAGACACGGCCCGTGTCCTGGTTAAAACTGCTTATTTCTCTGGATTTAAACATTCTTAGAAACATTTGGGATAATGTACGTACACAAATCAACATAATATAAAGCAGTATTCTAGTAGTTTTTGGATATTTTAATCCAAAAATCTTACATATAGTGCCTTTAATGCAGCTTAGATATGCCATAAATGCATTTACACTGCAGTAACAATTTCATATGAGATTCATGTTTTAAATAGACAATGTACTGAATATAAAAACATTAAAAAAAGAAATTATACTTTATGAAAATAAAACCTCCCATAGGTGGTGCATAGTCACTTACGTTGTGTGAATCTTTTTTTATTTTTTTATTTAATCGATTCTTTCAAAAAACCTAATCCATTCAGGAATGAAGCAAGTGACTGTCTTTATGACTCGGCCTTTGAATCATTGACTCACCCGATTCACTCGAAAATGCTTAATCATCCAGGAACAAAATACCACTGTGTTTATCAACGGTTCTGCTGTCGATAGATACTGACAATATTGTGTCTAAAATGTACGTCACTAAATATTAACTTAAACAAAGCCTATTTTTAATTTATTTATTAATTATATACCACTAGATGAAGAATAAAATAGTGATGATCTTGAAAAGAGGACAGATGGAAACATCTGGCTCAAAACTGGACAGCCCGACCAAAAATCAGACAGATGGCCACCCAACAGAACTTTTTATAAAAGTCTTAAAGAAATATAAGGGTTTAATATAAGGGTCAGAGGCAGGGCGGACAATATGCATGTAAAATTAAACTACAACTGTCTTTGGTGCAAAAACATTGAGTAGTATTATAAGTGAACTTAAGGGCAATAATAAAAAAATATTGTTCCTTTAAAAGTTTCAGCGCTAAATTGATATCGGGTGAGACATGGAAAGTTTTTGTGCATGTTGTGAAATAATATAACATCAAAGCCCTTGTGATTCTGCTCTGCATCTGATTCTGTAATCGCATTAGTGTCTTATTCAATTACACCAATCCATGTTTTCAAAAACAACTAATTCCATCTAGGAAAACCACATCACCAGACATCTGCGTCAAACACTGGTTGGCAGTAAGATATCTGTGCATTCCTTTTTGACTAGTTTGTTCTGTAAACTGAGAAAGAGACACTATTTCCAGCTATTTTGATGCCCACTTTTTTCAATACTCTTGTGCATTTTTACAAAAATCAAAGGAGCTTCTCATCCGTAATTGATTTAAATTCCCACAGAATCCTAATTCTCACCTGTTTGCTCTCTATAGATGTCACTCTCACCGCAATGTCCTTCTCCAGGTCATGACCCTTAGAGTCTGTCATTGCCAGATTCTTGATTTCCAATTTGAATTCAACTCCCTGAAAAGATCAAGATTTAAAAGGTGCACTGCATTATTTTTACCTTTTGCTAGTGTGACAGCCTTATAGAGGCTTGTACATATACTGTGGATGCAACATCACAAAAATGTTTTCAGTTAACTTAGACCAGTTAAAAATAGCCAAGTTAGGTATCAGGAACCAGAGTGAAGTAAGTAGCATTTGACTGGCACAAATCGAAAAAAATTGTTTTTTTGTTATGGTTTAAACTTTGAACTCCTTTTAATACTAAGAGTCATTTTCCAGCTACTGTTTGTCAAAAATGAATGGATATACTTTACATGATTGCAAGTTTAGTAACTGTACTCACCTTCTTTAACTCTTTACTCATTTGATTAGCTTCTGTCACCATGGGCATCAGCTTTATATAGTCATAGAACACAGGCAGTAGACTGGGGTCAGGGTGGTGTGGCCCTGCAAGTGATGTTATTGTTAACTAAAAAAAAAAAAATTCCTTCATAAAAATAATAACGCTGCCTTGGTATTTAACTGAAATAAGTTGGAGTTGAAGTTTCTACAATTACTAAAACCAAAATAAAAATGAATTAAATTTTTTTAAAGGACACATTATGACTAAAACATCAAAAAGAAAATATAAAAACAAAAGTGAATTAATATTATTAAGTAAAAAATATTTGATGACAGGCCGTTGAATTTTTAAAAAAATAATGCACACCGGAGGTGGTAATGCCTCCACGACGAGTCTTTTTTATGCATCTCATCCCACGCCTCCGTTGCTAATTGCAAATTCCAATGTAATTTTAGAGCAATCAATGGGGGCTTGAGCAATTGATAGCACACTTATGTAGTTATTAATGTAGTTTGAGAGAGAGAGAGAGAGAGAGAGAGAGAGAGATTAAGCGTGTGTGAATTACCTCAGTCTGTGCATCTTTCAACAGTGTTCGGCACTAACGTCTAATAGCGAAAATTGAAGTTTATCTGCTTCAAAAAACAGCGCCGTTATTACAATGCTCGTGAGAAATGTCATGTAGCTTTTAAGTTGCTAAACTATTTTACTGATAAACTCATCTGGTTAGCGCTGACAACACGTTTCTGTGCGTGTCCGTACTGTAGGCCTACGTTATGTGTTTGCATTTGAGTGGAGAGGGAGAGCGGGAGAAAGAGGGTATTTGCTTACAGTACCAAATAAAACGTAATTTTGTGGCAAAACATATGGAAATAATTTGTTGTTTCTATTCTATAGTTTACTATATTTATTTGCTTGTTCGGGATCGTTGTGGGGTTTGGTTCTTTTTCTGTTTCAGTCTGTAAGCACCTTTGAAATAACTGGAATAATTTGGTGAAGTGATATGGAACTGTAATGCGGTCAAGATCTGCCTGGAACTACTTTACCCGTGCGTTTCCCTGAAAATACTTAGAACATTTGTCAACCAATCAGGTTCAAATATTCAACAGCCCCATAGTATAATAGTATATAAATAATACTACAATAACACTGGATGCATACAAATTAAACCAAACCTAAAGACATTTCAATAGATTTAAAATTAAATCCAAACCCCACACATACGATGGCCCTGATCTTCACACAGAGACTGAATGTGGAAGCCCTCGGCCTCTGCCAGCTCAGACTGGAAGTAATCATAGTCATAGCGACTCCAGTCCTCTCCCGAGCGCTCCGATGGGAAGCCGATGAACAGGTAAGTGCTGTTCGAACCCAGGACAATTCGATCCTTCATCAGCACGGAACAAAGGTAGGTTAACAATAAGCCAAAACTCAACTTGGCAATTCACACAGATCACCATTCTGTGATTCATATTTGAAAATGTACAGCATGATGACATTCTTTATACATTCATAAGTACATATAGAAATTAATACAGACAGATAATTAAACACACCAAATGCTGCAGCTCTATCATTTTAGATACCGATACGCCATTCACAATGACCTTTGACCCGGACACAGGAGTAATTGATACTCTCCTTTGCTGGTTTGAGAACACAGCATGTTTCTCCTGAATGCTGAAATCAGGAAATCCAAATTCACATTTTTTAATAAATGTTTAATATACATCATTAATGTTTATTATGGGGTGCATTTCATATTGGGACGCAATCTATTAATCTTTCTCATGCTTGGCTTACCCAAGACCCCTAATAGAGAGCACTCTGGGTGAGTTGTCTGCCAGACCAATATCCCATTCACCTTCTCATAGAAAGATATAAATTACATATTGCATTTAGTTAATATATGAATATGATATAACTGGTCTGATGTCACTATTGTCAGACAAACTCACCTTCCTGTATGAATAGCTTCACCACACCAGAAAGCTGGGCATCCTCATTGATGTTCATTACGTACGGATGCATCTGCATCATCCTTCGTTCCTAAAACGGGAAGAGATTGGTGTTTAAATTTTTTGGTGTAAAAAAAAAGGGAAAGGATTTGTGATTGCTGGGGGAGAGTTGTCCATAACGGTGTTGCTATTTTTAACTATTCAAAATTGTTGTTAATTGAAATAATGGTGAAATAAAATATAAATATTAGAATATTATTTCCCTAATGATTAAGCATTTTCAAATGAATTGGCTGAGTCAATGATTCAATGACCCAACCATAAAGACAGTCACTTGCTTTGTTCCTAAATTAATGTTAAAATTAAATTAAAATAATGTTAAAAAAAAAAAAAAAGTCAGTTTTGAATGAATCAGTTTAATGAAGGAATCAATGATGCACTTGTTAAGACAGTTACTTGCCACCAGCAAAGGCTGGTTTTAGTATCTAGTTTTTATTTAAAGTATAATTTATTTTTTCCACTTTTTCATGTTTCTATAGTCAGTATATTTTATATTTAAAACATTAATCTTATAACGTTATGTATTCAATTGCTATGTAAATGCATTCATGGCATCTCTGAGCTGCTTTAAACAGTCTGTGTAAATACATATAAATGCCACTTCAGAATATAAGAATATAAAATGTAAAAAACTTAAAGGAAAATTAGAAATGATGCAGACGAACTAAAACTGAAATAAGTGACATAGAAACTAAATAGAAATAGAAAAATGACAAAAGCACATAACAAAATTACTGCAACAAACTAAAATACAAAACATTTCAAACTAGTAATAAATAAAAAAATTCTGTAAATAATACAAAAAATAAGTCATTGTGAATAAAATAATCTAATGGCTCATTATTTACTCATTCCAGCAGGCTCACTACTGCATATCTGTCAGGATTCCTGTCTTGTGTTCCCCCTGTCTCCTGTGGACTTTTATGTTATTTCCTGTTTTACGCCATGTTTTGTAGTCCTTTGTAGTTTTTCATGTTGATCAGTCTCCCCAGGTGTATCTTGTTTTCTTGTTACCTTGTTAAGCTTGTTTGCCCCTGTGTGTATATATACCCCCCTTGTGTTTCACTTGTTACTTTGTCAGTTGTTGTACATGTAATGGTTGCTTCTCCTTTATTCCTTGAGTTCTTTATCTGTTCAATCTATCTATTTTTCTATCTATGCATCTATTAATGTGTCACTATATGTATACTCTGTCTCTAGCCTATCAGTCAATGTGTAAATTTAACTAAAATATATAACTGTTTAGCCTAAATATAACTAAACAAATCGCACCATAAATGTCACTACCAAAAATCCGCTATCTCAAAAACCAAACTCCTCTCACAAAAACCCACGATGTGAAAATGCGCTGACTTCACTTTTATACAGATGTGCGATTGTGGGGTCTGTTCCCGACCCTGTCAATCAAACGCTGATTCGGCGGACCATGCCACCTGTTGAAACACTCAGAAGCTTCATTTAGAAGTAGTCACGAGATGTGGGTGTTTTGAATCACGCTTCGGATCAGTGTTTCGAAACATCTGCGCTTCGGGATCTCGCAAAGCTTCGGAACGTCTGTTTCGCCTCCTAACTTCCGCCTGGTTTTTCCAGCTCATTACAATATCAACTGATGTAGGCTACTGCATTTAAGTGATGCTTATGTTAAACAGTGTCAGAATGAAATGCATATTTATAGGTCATACAAACATGTCAACATTTCAGTGGTGAATTAATTAGCCCCTGATAAAAGAATATAGGTTAGTATAAATATTTAGTTTAAACTGGGAATTCTTTAAATAATGTACCATTACTGGTTTTAGAGGCCAACTTTAGACACACATCAATATTTATTGTGTATTTTCTATGGAGGAAGTGATTTTGAAGGAATTTTGCATTCAAAGCGATAGTGAAGTCAGTACATGTTGCCAGGCATTGCTGTGAGAAACTCATAAGTGTTTTAAATCCTTAAGTCACACCATGTAAAAGAGCATCTTTGTGTACCTGTGTTATAGTTGCATACTGAGTCTCCCAGTCTTTTAAGGCCTCTTGGAGATGCTGTTCCCACAATGTCTGAATGGCCCGAATCTGCAGTTCATTATGAGTCAACAATCGCCGCAGCTCCTCTGCAACAGACAACACTTTTAATTAGAAGTAATGTACTCGCATTTAAAATGTCCTTGTATTTCTACCACCTCACATACTCGTCTCATCATCAGCTTTACGGCCCTCTTGGCCCAGTCGGCTTAGTCTCATAAGTAGTTTTGCATTTTCTGCCTTGAGTTCCTTCACCAGTCGTTCTGTGGGACTCTCATTCACCACGGCTTTATTCTGGATCCGCTTGGCCCTGAAAAGAGGGACATTCCACAATATTGTCTATGGGAATATACTACATACACTAGGCTGATGCAAAACTAACATGAAATACAGTGGTGATTCTTACTGTCTATACTTCAGCAGGCCGTTTAAGTAAACCAGAACAATAATGACTAAATGTATGTAATTTTTTATTTAAAAACCCACCTCTCTGCATATCGAAGAGTAGAAAGAGACTCTTCATAGCAAATATCTGCAGGACTTAAGGTTGCAATCTATGAACGAGGACAAGAGTACACATCAATGCAAATTCTTTCATTCTAAAACATCACAACGAGGTTGTTCTAGTTAAGTTTGCCTCAACCATTAAATTGAGAAAACTATGGGCAAAGTTACTTACCATGACGGTTCGACTGTTACCACCAAGAGCAGACTGCAGTAATTTGGTGAGGACAGAGTCTCTATAAGGGATGTGAACTACTTTCTTCCCAAGAGCCGTGTCTGCGAGAGCACTTTATAGACAGATAAATGCAAAACAATTAATGACAGTTAACTTCAACAATTAACACAAATTAAACGACAGTGGCCCCAAAATGTATTTGGACACATAGGCCACACTTAAAAGTTATTAGCAAAATTAACCCCGACCCCACTTATAATATGACTAATCACTAAATAAATGAATAAATATGTGGGCATGACATATTGACTTAAATTTGAATTATTTTATAGTCTCACAGTATATAATTAGCTTCAGCTAAGTAAAAAATAGTCCATTATAATGTACAAAACAATCAACCTAGCAACAAGATGAACACTATTACTAATATTACTGTAATATTGTTGCAAAGTCCTAAAGGTAATTTTCACCACAATCGATATCAGAGATATAAAAATGCATACAGTCAAACCAAAATTTATTCAGACACCTTGAACATTTCTCACATTTTCACAATTAGATAATACTAATTTAGGTCAACCAGTTACCAAGCAATGCATCATTTTGTTAAGTCTTTGCTGTAAAAAGGTTGCATTATCAATTAAAGAAAAAACACTTAAGCAAAACATGGTCAGCTCAACGTGTCTGAATAATTTTTGGTCTCAAATTTTTATACATTTTAGACTTTTTGGGTATAATATGTCACAGTTTACTTTATTTTGCTATCCTCACTTAAATGAACTATAGTGTCCTGCACCAACTAGTAAAGAACAAACCACAAAATCATATCTGGTGACTGTATGAACCAGATTGTCTTGACGGTGGGTGCTTCTCAATACTCAAAATTATGCTTCCTCGTTTCCTCACTCCTACGTTCTCCAGCCTGTGACCCGCAAACTGATCTTACTCAGCCATTTTGAAGGACATCTCAATGTTCTAATTGCACCGTGAAGATGCGAGGAATGAGGAGTGAGTAAGGAAACGAGGATGCACAAATAAGAAATGAGAAGCACCTTGTGTCTACTTGCCGAATGGCATTGAGTTGATGTCAAGTGACTGGTTGATTGGATATCTGTTCAAGAGGTGTACCTAATAAAGTGGCCAGTGAGTGTATATACACACACACTAGGTTCTATAGTATGTATCTGCTGACCTGATGACATTTCCAAGTGTAGTTAAACTGAGATTGATGGCAGTGCCCTCTTTAAGCCTGTCGGCCTCTGACCCTGATGACCTTTGTCTCTCACTACCAGCCAAGTCCACTAGGTAAATGTTGGACTGTTTGGTGATGCACTCCTTTGAGAAGATCTACAAGCACAGTGAGCATACAAGTAAAGAATCTGTAAAAACAAAAACAAAAACAAAAAACACTGCAGATCATCTAGAATATGAGGCCCTGTTTACACTTGTCATTAAAACACAGCCTATATTTGAATTTTGTCCACAAATGCATTAAAAAGATGGATCAGATCTCTGCCCCATGATTGCAAAAGTTTTTTTTAAAGAAACCCTAGCATTTCAATTATAATCAATGAATTCACTTCAGTACAGCAGGAGCGCACAGACTGGGCAGTGTATCTTTGAGATGCTACTATAGTTTTTTAATATATATTTTGAAATCGTTTTTGTATTTTCCATTTTCATTTTATATAAAAGTTTTAGTAATTTTGGTGTTTTGTCATTTTTATTAGTTACTATTTTTTGTAAATGTCTATATATTTTTTATAAATTACTGTTTCAGTTTTAGTTATTTTAGTACATAAAGTCAAACTAAATGAAAAACGTTGCTAGTTATTTTCAACTAGATATTAAAATAATAATAAAATAAGTGTTTTATATTTTATTTCAGTTAACTTTTATTTCAAGTATGGATTTTTTTTTAATGGTTTTAGATAACTAAGATAACCATGATCTACCTATGATGCAACCTATACCTAAATAAACAGTTTTGTAATCGACACTAACATCATGGTTAGTTAATTGCAGTTATATTTTCACTTAATCATTTAACTACATTTTAAATATTGCGCTGGAAAAACAGATCCAATCTGTTATGTGGATACATAAGCTACTTAAAGTGGTCGAATGCAAACATGCCATGTTCTGATTGGGTAAACGCATGTTAATGTCAAGTGTAAACAATGCTAGTCACTAGGCAGAAAGAACACCTGTTTGAGCTGGACGATGATGAGCATGTGCGAGCGACTGCTGTTGGCGTTCATGTGTGTGGCTGCAGTGGTGCGCGTGCGTGTCCCCTGCTCCATCAGCTGCTCCACCTGTACGGCACTGTCGCAGGGCACCCGCTTTAGCCCCTCCACATAGAAACCCCTCTGTTGGTCCTCTCTCACCCGCAGGCCACCCGCAGATCGGCTGATCTTCAATAGCAGGTCTACAACCTGAGCAAAGTTTGAAGTGCCACTCAAGTCATGTAAAACATCACTATGAACATCAGCAAGTCATCATTTAGCAGACGGCTTCATCCAAAATACACTTACTGAAAATGAATTGGGGACTGGACCAGTTGTGAAC
Source organism: Semotilus atromaculatus (assembly GCA_031834385.1). NCBI lineage: Eukaryota > Metazoa > Chordata > Actinopteri > Cypriniformes > Leuciscidae > Semotilus > Semotilus atromaculatus. The sequence continues at coordinate 7,940,659 of JAULUF010000028.1, forward strand.
TTATCACAACCAGAACTTATCACAGTTGTGTAAAATAAATCAATAAACATGGCTTCACATAAGGGAGAATTCTTACCTGTTCATTGTAGATTTCCAACATGCTGAAAAATACCTGTAGTTGGTTAAATAAAATAAGTATATTTAAGGTAAAAAGTAATGGTATTTTTGTATGTATTTAATTTTTTAGGGTCACCTATTGTAATCGTTAGTGTTCTTCTTCTGCTGAAGTCTATGCAGCCCATAGAACCTTATGGTAAAATGTTGTGAAATTTGGCACACAGAGGACAATCTGAACATTAACAATAGCAATTTTGGAGTCTCTAACTCAATCTCTCCAGCACCGCCAACAGTCCAATTTTACACTAACATTTATGCCCTATGATGTCACCCTATGATGTAATTTTCTGTCACAAAAAAACTTTCCGCCATTTTGAATTTTCCGGGGAAAAAAACCTACTTTTCCGAGCTTGTCCAAGACGGTTTGTCCGACTTTCATGAAACTCAAACCAGATCATCCAAGCCGACAAAAACATGGAATTCAAGTTTGATTAGTCAAACTGTTCTATGACCTGAGAGTACCTGCACAGTTTTGGTACAGTGCCACTTAGTGGTAAGGAAATATGAAACATTTTATTGTTATCAAATATTATATGCTTATATTTGCTTAATAATTCTGAATGGTTTGGTCAACATTTGGTGCAGCATACAGTGGATCAATACCCAGTTTTACCATGTCAGCCATTTGGACATCAGCCATTTAGAATTTTTTCCTAAAAAGCTACACTATATTGCCAAAAGTATCATCATTGAATTCAGGTGTTCCAATCACTTCCATGGCCACAGTTGTATAAAATCAAGCACCTAGGCATGAAGACTGCTTCTACAAACATTTGTGAAAGAATGGGTCGCTCAGGAGCTCAGTCAATTCAAGCGTGGTACCGTGATAGGTTGCCATCTGTGCAATAAGTCCATTTGTGAAATTTCCTCACTACTAAATATTCCACGGTCAACTGTTAGTGGTATTATAACAAAATGAAAGCAATTGGGAACAACAGCAACTCAGCCAAGAAGTGATAGGCCACGTAAAATCACAGAGCGGGGTCAGCGTATGCTGAGGCGCATAGTGCGCAGAAGTTGCCAACTTTCTGCAGAGTCAATAGCTACGGACCTCCAAACTTCGTGTGGACTTCAGATTAGCTCAAGAACAGTGCGTAGAGAGCTTCATGGAATGGGTTTCCATGGTTGAGCAGCTGCATCCAAGCCTTACATCACCAAGTGCAATGCAAAACGTCGGATGCAGTGGTGTAAAGCACGCCACCACAGGACTCTAGAGTAGTGGATACGTGTTCTCTGGAGTGATGAATCACGCTTCTCTGTCTGGCAATCCAATGGATGAGTCTGGGTTTGGCGTTTGCCAGGAGAACTGTACTTGCCTGACTGCATTGTGCCAAATGTAAAGATTGTTTAGATTATGATATAATAAAAGATTATGGTGTGGGGTTGTTTTTCAGGAGTTGGACTTGGCCCCTTAGGTCCAGTGAAAGAAACTCTTAATGCTTCAGCATACCAAAGCATTTTGGACAATTTCATGCTCCCAACTTTGTGGGAACAGTTTTGTTCCTATTCCAACGTGACTGTGCACCAGTGCACAAAGCAAAGTTCATAAAGACATAGATGAGCTAGTTTGGTGTGGTCCTGTCCTCAACCCGATAGAACACATTTGGGATGAATTAGAGTGGAGACTGTGAGCCAGGGCTTCTCATCCAACATCAGTGCCTGACCTCACAAATGCACTTCTAGAAGAATGGTCAAAAATTCCCATTAACACTCCTAAACCTTGTGGAAAGCCTTCCCAGAAGAGTTGAAGCTGTTAAAGCTGCAAAGGGTGGGCCAACTCCATTTTAAACCATATGGATTAAGAATGAGATGTCATTAAAGGTTATGTGCATGTAAAGGCAGAAGTTCCTAAATGTTTGGCAATATAGTGCATAATTTAATGAACTTATTGGCGTATTGTTACGAAACTTGGTATGTGTCTTTGGCACAATGCCCTGAAGGAACTCAAAATGTTTCGAGGCTGCACCACGGAATGGTAAAAAATTATGACATTTCTAAAAACACTAATAGCTTTTCATTAGTTTTAGCCTATTGTCATGAGAGTGATCTTGATAAATCCATGGGATCATGCCGAGAACATCGATACCAAATATGGCATAATTTCCTGTCCGCCCTTTTGATTGTTTTATTTAAAAATCCACCTTTTCAAACTACTCCAAGACCAACTTCCATTGAAGCTGAAACTGAAACTTCGAATTCACCATATTCGCCTTGGATCATCTGGCAAAAAGTTATAGATTTTATGTCGATAGACAAACTGTTTTCTTTTCCCGTGTCAACAAATTTGATGGCATAATGCCAAACTGCATCTGAGGGTGCTTGCACATCTGTAGTTCAGTTCATTTGGTCCGGACCAAGGGCAAAAAATTATACATTGTATTATTTTTCAGCTGTTTTAGTTCCTTTTCACACCACACCAATTGCTCTGGTCAGAATTAGTAGACAAGTTGGTGAAACAAACCAAAGAATGCAGTCAATTTATGTAATTTAGCCTTTTAGCTACATTTGTGTTCAGCATGTTTTTGAAATTAATTCTAAATTGCATCAACCCAAGTAGAAACTTTGACCAAGCTTTTACAAAGCATTGCATTATTTAGCATGACTCAAAATTAATCACCTTGAACATGACTGACAAACCTGACACTGCCTGCTGTCTTGCGTGCTCCTGATAGACTGAAATAGTCTCTCACAGAGGGTGGGTATGAGCCCTTTGTTAGGACCATAACCGACCATTGAGTAACTCTTCCCAGAACCAGTCTGCCCATATGCCAGTAATGTGGCATTGTAGCCCTGCAGTGCATTATCCAGAATACCTTGCCCCAAATCCAGAAACACATTTGTCTGTAAATGACCACAGGGGACAGAGGGATTGAATCAAAATAGAAACTTTGTTAGTTCAGCTGTTACCAGTTAAGCACACATTTCATCACTGTAAACATGCCCAAAGATGCATCCCCTTTTGCAACCTGATGTTACATTACCTGGTCTGCATAGCGCCCACCTGCCTCCTCAGGTACAAACAGACCATCTTTGTTTCTACTGAAGCCACTATGGGACCAGTAAGTGTAGTCGAAAGTGAAGGTGCGGCTGTTCTGCGGGTTACGAGGGTCCTGAATACTGATGTTGTTCGAGGCCATTGAGATCACACAGCGACTGCCTGCATCCCGCTCTCTCTGTGTAACCAAGAAAAAGCTTCAATTTTGAAAGGCTTCAAAGTATCAAAGCTATTCTTCCATCTCAAATAGTCACCCTGTTAAATTGGACAACCAAATTAACCTTAAAATGCATTTGTGCACACCTTACTATATACCTTTGCCGTATTTGAGATGAACTGGCTGTACTTACCTTATTGAAAGGCCTAACTCTGACTGCCACTTTCACACAGTCCTTGCTGGCCATTTCGATTCCCCTAACCCTCATGCTCATGGATACTTCGGACACAGAAAACACATGAGTGTCAGAGCAACAGGATGAAACCCGAGCACTTCGTTACGCTCACTTTCTACCAGGGCCCAGCAAGATGAATAATACAGTACCCTTAGTTTCTGTAAAGATCATTTCCACAGTCTCCATGCTTAGGATGAAGGGCTCTTTAGTCATGTCTCATTTAGGACACTAGCTACTTAGATGAATAGTTTCTTGGCCTAATATTCGACAGCTGTTTGTATAATTGCTGGTTATAAGTGGTGATTGATTGCTTATACTTAGTTGACTTGGGCCAGGAAAGAACAACCCAAAACACACTAAAATTACTTGTATAACCTTAGTAACCTCATTGGCACCCTGTCAACTACAATCAACATCCTACTAGCAGTGCTATTATAAAACCACTACAGTATATTGCATCTTGGTTACAAATCATTTTAAGGTCTTTTACTTTTTGCAGGAAACAGTAAAATGGTTGAATCAGTACCTCTGAATCTGAAGAACTACAATACATCAAGATTGTAAATTCTTGTTCTGTATTTGAAAGCAAACAGGCATTACAAATAAGTTTACAATGTTGTTCAAAATAAAATGCATGTATTTGAAGGAAAATAAGTGTACATTATTGTCTGCAATGAACAAATAACTATTTTCACCAGTTAAAGACCTCAAGATAGAGACGACCATGTGCCAAGCATTAAAGCAAGAAGTCCACCCACGTAATATGGATGATTTTATAACACTTTCAACCAATGTAAAGTATTCATCTTTATGAATTATCACCCAAGTGGTACAACCATAAATCTTATAATTGTTTGCTATGACTTTACATGTTCCACAATCTTTCCTATAAACAAAACAAGCAACAAAATTCACAAGTATCAAATTTTATTTATAACATACCTAAAAGGCTATTTACATTTGCATCAATTAGTAGAAACATTTAAAAACTAAACCATCTCTTTTTTGGTGCTCAAGTCCCTCAGTGCCCCTTTACTGTAAACGGCATAATTTATCATACAAAATTATTTATCCCAAATTAGATTATTTATTCCAAACATTATCCATTGATTGAAAAACAGCAGGTTGCAGAGCTCTTAGGAAACAAGGAGAGCATAAAACAAACGCACATGAAGTGCATTGGGAAATGAGTCCAGTCAAAGAGTCCACAATCAAAGCTTCTTCCTCCTTGTTACAGGTTTAGGAAATATGGCATCCATCATGCGTTTGCGGCGTAGGTTCATCCTCAGCGAAGGGGTTTCCTTCTCTTTAGTTCGAGCTATCGATTCAGCGGGACTAGCGAGGGGAGAAAGAAAACTGATCTCAACCGGAGGTGGAGGTTCTGGGGCAGCTTTTGTTCTGTTAAAAGAAAACAGGAATTAATTAGGGTATGACAATCTAAGACCAGTTAGAACATTCACATGCACTTTAAAAGTTAAACAATAATTTGTCTTTTTAAAAGGTCATGTAAACTCTTTAGTCTGAAATTGCAACAGTTAGATATTAGAGAAGTTGGACTAACAGATTTGGATAATGTGATTGTAGCTGAGCTTTACCAAGTGAATCGGACTACAGTTGCACAACAAACAAGCAAGGTAGTCTGTATCAATTATCCAACTGCACATCTTGTAGTTGATCTCATTTATAATCAGACAAGGAGATTAAGATTGTAGCTTGACTATACAAAAATGTCTTGATTATACGGTGCATGTAAACATCGTTCTTATATCACAATAGCAATACGACTACATGCAACATGGACAATTCACCTGGTTGTCCTCTTCTTTCTGGGCTTGACAACCTCAGTTTCAACTGCAACAAAATCTACAGGGCCATTGTCCTACAACAAAAGACATGAATTTTAAAGTGTGATTCAGCAAAAATTAAACAATTGCTTTGGTATTCAAACTTTATAGGATGCTGCAAACCTCTTTGGATTGAGAATCAGTTTCATCTCCTGAGGCCTTTGTTTGAGGTACAGGAGACAACATTTCTGGAACTTCAACTTCATTTCGAACAGAAGATCCTTTTCTCCTTGCTATAAAGAAAGGATTGCAGATACATTTAATTGAAGTCACATTAAAGAGTTGTAACTTACTGCAAAGAGAGAAATTGCAATATTGACTACCTCTAGTTCTTTTCAGGTCAGCCATAGGAGTAACCGAATCGCCAACAGCAATAGAGTTTTGTTCAGACACCTTGCTCGCTCGTGTACGTCTAGCACTTTCAAGTGACTTGCCTGCATGTTCTTGCATTTCGTCAGACACCACCAATTTAGATTCTTCAATGTCTGCATTTTGAGTTTCATTCAGTGCTGCAGATCTAGTGGTTTTTCTCTTGGCGTGTATAATTTCAGTTACAACTGGAACACTCTCTTCGCCGGCTTCCTCATTTTTGAGTCGCTCTACAAGAGCATCAGCCTGAAGAGTTTTTGTTTCTACTTCCAAGGGAATCAAATTTGGCATTTCTTTGCCAAGGTCCTCTCCTTGATTCCAGTGCCGGCTTCTCGTAAGGCGCCTAGAGACACTCTGAAGTTGTGCATCATCAATAACAAAGGTTGCATTGTTTGCCTTCTCTGCAGTGCTGGCCACGGTCTTCCTCCTGCTTCTTGGAGGGGTTTTAAAAGGTTGATTTTTAGTTGTGGCTTCTTCTGCAGGATCCTGTTGGAAACGTTCTATTGCTAGACCTCGGGTAGACTTGCGAGTAGACCTACTAGGACTACTTTGTGCTTTGGCTGGCTCTACCATCTCTTCTGGAACTTCAACAATTGGTGCTTGGAGCTTTCTGGTACTGTGTCTGGCCTGTGTTTCGGAGTCATCACTGGGAACGGGGTCAGTGGATAGGGCCTCATCATCATCAACCACTGTGCTCCTGGTTTTTCGGGATCCTTTCCTAGGTGTAGCTTTCTGTGGGGTCTTTCGTGCTGGACTTGCAGGCTTCGATACTTTCTCAGGAGGCATGTCTTGGTCATTCTCATTAGCGCGCTGTTCTGCATCTGCTTTTCTTGTGCTTCTTCTGGGTGTAACAGGAACTTGACAGTCTTGCAGCTGCTTGCCACTCCTCGTAACACGTTTTGGTGTAGAAGGTACTTGAGAATCCAATTGTTCTTCTTCAGTAAGATCTTTCTCCACATCAAGATTGGGTACAGGAAATGTTACGGTTTTCCTTGTCCTCCGTGATGGGCTGCGCAGCACCTCCTTATCATTTTTCAAAATTTCCTCTGTGTCTTTTCCAGATCTTTCAACTTTTGTTCTTGCAGGTGACTTGGGTCTTCCTGGCGATTTTGGCCTTCCTGGTGACTTCGGCCTTGCCAATTGTTTCATCGTGGAAAGCTCCTCAAGTTCTCCAGCCAATAAGGGTGTAGTGTCTATTTGGATAGGTTCGGTTATATTGTCTTTTGCAATGTTTGACACCTCTGTGTCCAAAACGGAAACTTCCTTGACCTTTACTAAATGCTCTTTAGAAAGCAACACATTCTCTGGCACAGTAGACTCCAATACTTCCCCATAAAGAGGGGTATGTAATTCTTCCTGAACATCAGCAGGACCCAATTCTGGACTTTCCCCATTGGAAAGACCTTTTGTTTCTTGAGAAGTTTCTGCTTGTGGTGTGATTATTTGTTCCACTGTCTGGAGGACATCACCTGGTTGTTCTTCAATTTTAGTGACAATAGGTTCAATGTCTGATACCAAGTCTTTTCCTTCCAATTTGTTGTCTGGAACTTGAACAGTATGATCCAAGATGAAAACCTCAGAGTTAGCTGGCTGATTATCTACATCCTGGGGCTCTTCTGGCTCATGTAGAGGTAGCAAAACTTTATTGTGGTCCAACTCTGAAGCGTCAGGCAGTTCCTCCACATCTGGATCAAGCATAAGCGTGAAGCCGTCCGAGTCTTCTGGCGGTGTACCATCTGGTGCACTGCTGAGGGTCTCTAAAGTTCCTCCATCTAGAAGATGTGTTTGTTGTTCCTCAGCCAGCTCTACAGGCACCAGGAGAGTGGTGGATGCCTTAAGCTCAGTATAACACATAGCATCTTCCTCATCTAGATCTGCAGTGCCAAGGCCAACCATTACCACTTCACCTTCACCCTCTGGCATGTCAGTGTCTAGAACCTGCAGAACAAAAAGCCAGAATGAATCTGTGTACAACACATTTCGACATTAATAGTACGAATACCATCACAGATGTCCTAACCAGGTGCAACATTTTTAGTGCTTATCTAAGTTGCTCTACAAACGTGACTATTCTGTAATTATTAATCTATAATCATTACAAGCACAAGTTATACTTTCTGCTCAACACGCTAGTTGTGTCTGCTTAACTGAATACATATTAACTAACCACATAACATGTATTATACCATAGTTGTATATTACTGCCACATGGACATTACTTTGACTATCTCTAGCTGATAACCGAATGTTTCCTAATTTTAACAATTACAATTATTTCCTAATTATAACAATGAAACAAGTATTTTCAGTAAAGCTGCTTTGAAGCAGTACGTATTGTGAAAAGCACTATACAAATAGACTTGAATTGAAAATATACTGCCAGTCATTTAGCTTGCATTTGTCAGGACATTCTGGTCCTATTTTCGGTTTAATATACAGCTGTAAATTTGCAGCGGTATTCCGGCTGCATTCAGGCCACTTTGCTAAATATGCAAAATGCTAAATTAAACTGGTCACATTTCACCAGGTTAGGACAGTGCTGGGACTGAGATTTGTTGTTTTTTTTTACATCAAAACAAGGCTTCAATGGTGCACTCACTTTTAGCTGTGCCTCAGGTGAAACCAGTGACAGCACTGCATTGGCTTGATCCTGGAGGTACTGCTCATTTGGTGGAAGTTCCTCCATGTAAAGGGCAGGAGAAGGCTGGTGGTTACTCCTGCCATTACCCTTTACTTCTTTTATAATCTCAACCTCACTTCCTGAGTCCTCCACCTTCTCATCTCCAGAGTCCTCTTCATCCTCTGAAGATTCGGCACTGGTAAGCTCATCAGTGTCATTTAAGCTGACTACAGCTATAGGAAAAATTGAGATTACATTTGGATTATTACAATGTCATTTAAAAGACATTGTCTAAAATTCTGAATTGAAATGTAATTACATCTGGACTCTGAGGTAGCAGATTCTGATGTCTGTGTTTTCAAATCTGCTGCATTCTCTTCAGTGGGCTGAACTTCCTTAATGTCACAAACTGTTTCACTATAGGGTGTACACAGCACAAACAAAAATCATGAAAAGGCAAAATGGCAAGACATGTGAAACATATGCAATGCAGCACACCAGAAACATGATAGACAAGTCGTTAACAAGTACCTTTTGAGAGATTCCTCTGAGACTTCCCTGATACTGGACCGGGTCAAAGATGGAGAATGATCTGGGCCAAATAAATGCTGTTCCACAAAGGCATCCAAATCTACAATATAAATGATTAAACATTATTTCCTACCAGTTATCATCTTTCATAACAGAAAACAGGACAGTTACAGTACCATTCAAAAATTTGGGGTTGGTAAGATTTTTTAAATGTTTTTGAAAAGTCTCTTATGCCCAACAAGGCTGCATTGTTTAAAAAAATAAAAAATAAATAAATACAGTAATATTGTGAAATATTACGATTTAAAATATATATTTTCTATTTTAAAACATTTACTCATGATGGCAAAGCTGAATTTTCAGCAGTCCAAGAAACAAGGTTTTTTTTAGGATTCTTTGATGAATGGAAAGTTCCAAAGAACAGCAACATTTTGAAATATAAATATTTTCTAACCTTATAAATGTCTGTCACTTTTGATCAATTTAATCAAATTAAAATAACATTTAATAAAAACTTACCCCAAGCTTTTGAACAGTATTGTGTTAAGGAATAAATAACTACCTGAGGTTTCCATAGATTCCCCTACACATTCTTCATTAATCTCAGGTTCACTAGTCATTTGTTCATGGTTCACCAACTCGACCACTGGAATCTCAGACACAGAGGCCTCACACATCAGTTCTTCTGGTACGGTCTCTGATACCTTGGTGACAGCTGGTTCACCAACAGTATCATAAGCAGCATTTTCTTCCATAGACTGGTTTACAGGCTCTAAAGTAGGAGGAACACTGAGAGCTTCAACAAAAATCAAGGATGTGTTCAATGACTCTTCAGCTTCTGTTGGCTCCTGGATCTGTGGATAGTCTAAAATCTCAGTTAAAGAGTCTAAGCTCGGTGCCTGAACTGGAAGAACAAGCTCTGGTTCCATGACCACATCCGGCTTGAGAACCTGAGCCTCTGAAGTTTCCTTAAGGTGCTCCCCAGTTTCTTCCCTCACAAGATCATTCTCAATTTTAACATGCACCTCAAGCTCATTATGGCCTTCCTGTGTGTCTGAAGGTCTCTCTCCACTGGACAAGTCTTCCTTGATATAATTTTCCTGAGCTATATTTAACTCTTTCTCAGGGAATGCAACAGAGGGTAGGTCAAATTCTGAAGTTGTTTTGTGTTCCACAGGAGGCATATGTTCCTCTGAAGTGTTTGGAAGTCTTAAGGTCACCTCCCGATCAATACTGTTGTTCGCTTGATGTTCTTTCAGTGTTGCCATAAGATCCTCAGGAGCATCATGGAACTCAAGAGTGGTATCGGACTGATTGGATACAAGGCTTGCTTCTTGACCCAGACTAGGCCGTTGCAAAAGAGTGGGAAGGACTTGTGTGGACTCCGCTGCAGGGATCTCTTTGACAGAGTAGCCACTCTCAGATTCTACATCAGGATTCTCTTTCTCTTCAGACAAGGGCATGTTCGTCCTCTTTAGATCTACTTCTTCCTCTTCAGCATCTGAATGTTCACTCCAGGCATCACTGATTGTTTTAAGAGGTGGGGAAGATCTCTTAGGTGTATTGAGCTCCCTGTTAATTGCAATCTGTAAAGAATCACAATGATATTACTACAGCAAAAATCTGTTAGATTTTCATTAAGTCTTTTTCCTATGGCAGCTCATCTTCACATTTGATTTTAGATGTTGAAAAGGCTTTACCCCATTGTTCCAGTGGACGGAGCTCTTGGGAACTTCTGGAGAATCAGCCTCCTCTATGAAGGTAATACGGCTCTCTTTGGGGCGGAGAGGAGGAGTGATTGATCTGCCCGGGGATGCAGAAGGGGTGGCCACAGGAGTGGGACGTAAGCTGCTCCTCAGAATAGACTGTGGAGTGAAGGCTGAGAAAACCGGGCCTGATGCCAAGGCTCGAGCTCTCTAAAATCAAAAAGTTTATAATGAGGTAGGACATTTCTTAAAACACTTGAGGAAGTAGTCCAGAATGTTTAATTTGAAGTCACAAACATTTCAGTGAGGTTTTGTGCAAAGTTTTAAAACCATAGTGTCTCACCTTTACCACTTGAGGAGTTTGCAGCAAACTGAGCTCAGGAGCATTGCTGACGCTCTTTGGGCCAGCCCACGAGGTAATAGACCTTGTAGGAGTGCCAGGCAAATTTGAGCTCTCTGGAGAATTCTGGGAAGATGGCTGCACAACTAAATCCAGAAGCCTGGTGACAAAGCAAGGAAAATGTTACCATCCACCTTATTTTGCAATTTGGAAGTAAGCTATCTTCTTTGAATGTGCGAGCCTTCCAATTCATTAGCAGCTATAGGTAAACAAGTACAAAGTACAATAAACGGTAAAGCTATTCGTGTACAAGTCAGTATTTGATGACGATAAATTTAAATAATATTGCAAACAGGTATTTATCATAATAATCAGCATAACAGTGTTTGTACAGATAAATTACCTGGAATCGAATGACACTTGAATATTTTGTTATTTAAGTTACTAATGGCCTTGCTCACTTCAACGTTAAACATAAGGTGGATAATGTCTTTTGAGATGCAAATTTATCCCAAGAAACTTACAAAACAATAAAACCAGTATTTGTCTGTTTTACCTAGACATTCTTTTAGTTAGCATGTTGATGGGAGTTCCTACAAAAGCCTCGGGTAGATTTGGGGAGGAAGGGTATAGGCTAGGCACTTGCTTCTCTGACTCTTTGGGGCTGAACAGGAAATCCAACAAAACATTCAGTGCAGAACAGGGTATAAAATGAAAACAATTCATATCTTACAAACAGAAAAATTAAAGCAGGGAAAAACTATTTAGTATAGTACCTTTTGAAAGGAGATGACTCGGGCGTGGTGTTCTTGCCAACCCACACTTCCTCTATCTTTGAGAGGACATTACTGATAAAGGCTGCTCTGGTCATCACATTTTCAGAGGCTGAACGTTTAGCAACAGTTGACAGCGGCTGGGGTCTTTTAACTAGTGGTGAGAGAAGAGAAGAGCATATTTAAGGTCAATAGCTAACAACAACAGTCAAGTTCTAAAATCCCAGTGAGCATGACCATCACCCATACCTTCTCTGTGAATCGTAGCAGGGTGTTGATACGGTTTTGCTCGTTCAATGGCTAATTTCCGTTGAACCCGAGGAAGAACCTTCCCATACTGATTAAGAATGGAGTTTCTTGTGTTTGACCTTTCCTTCATTTTAGGATCCCTGTCAGCCTGAATTAATTTTATATATATATATATATATATATATTAGCATGAATTCTTTGAAAAACGCAATATAACTTAATACGATAAGTTTCATTAACTGACGGAAATGAAATATGTAGATTATAATATGAAATTGAACATACAGCTAGGTTCAATTTGATGGTCTGGTTGAGTTGAAGGGCAGGCACATAATTTGCCTGCTGGAGGTAGTGGACCATGAGAAGCTCCCGATTCTGGAAACCTCCGGTGCTTTGAAGGAACCGCTCCAAACACTCCTGCACATATGAATTAAAGTTTAAAAACAAAAGTGATAATACTTCTGTTCAAAGGTTTGGGGTTGGTAAGATCTTGTTTGTTTTTTAAAGAAAACTCTTATGCTCTTATGTGTCAAATGCAGTAAAAACAGTAATACTGTCAGATATCATTACAATTTAAAATAATTTTAAAAATTAAAATAGAAATTTATTTCTGTGACGGCAAAGCATCCATCACTCCAGTCATCAGTGTCACATGATCCTTCAGAGATCATTATAATAAGCTGATTTGGTGCTCAAGAAACATTTCCTATTGTTAAAAACAGTTGTGCTGCTTAATATTTTTATGAAACAATAAAAAAATTTCAAGAATTCCTGAGTAGAATGTTTAAAAGAACAGATTTGATTTAAAAATAGACAAAGTTTGTGTCCTTGCTGAATAAAAGTATTTATTTTGCATTCTAACAATTAAATGTGTTGTAGAGATTTACACACACCTGTTCTACAAGTCCAAGGGGCAGCTTCAGTAGCTCTTTCATCAATCCCAGCTCCTGACAGGTCTCAAAGAGAAACCTCATCATCTCTTCCATGTTCAGTTTATTACAGTGCTGCCTTAGCAAAGCCCAGGCCTCCACAATACACCTGGCCAGCCAAAAACAAACCAAAAGTAAGAGTCTAGCAAATACAACTAAACTCACCCTAAGCTGACATATTAATTACATGGTACACTACACTTATACCTGTTATAAAGCAGGACAGAGAGGCAAAGCTTGGCTTGGTTGGTAGTGCACATGGGAGGCTTCATCACATGCAGGTAGCGCAGGGCGATGCTGTGCTTCTGCTGGCACATCAAAGCCTGCAGGACACGCTCATGCTGCCAGCTCCACAGAGAGTGACTGGTAGCTGGGTGCAACAGCAACTCCAGAGAGCTCTGGGGAGATGAAAACCATTCAATACAAATTATTCATTAAGTATCATGTTGCACCTCTGGCATTCACACAAAAAAACACTAAGAGTAGTGTTTAAACTACAGTGATATAGTTCACAACATTTATAAATCAAGTCAAAAATCTAAAATCTCTTTTAAAAATACTAGCATAAGTGTATAAATGAGCAAGAAGTTAGACACTGGTTTTTATACCTCATGATCATGATGATCTAGCAACCACAGGCCTTGTACCAGTTTCACTAACCCAATGGGAATGGCGAACGCTGTGGGAAAAGACTCCACTGATGCCCCACTTTTATTGGGAAATGAGTACATCACATCCAGCAGCAAGTAAATAACCTAAGAGCCTGAATCAAGGAATAATCTTTACGAACCAGCAGCAAAAAGCACAATATTTATGGCAAGCACAGAATGTAATAAAGAAACCCCAAAAGGATACAATAGCATGTTTGGCAGATTCTTCAATGTTTTCCAGGAGGTAAATATCCAGCAAGGCCTATACCAGGGACATACCAAAAAAACTGAATTCAGCACAGCTGAGCACAATGTTGTTTAAACACATTATCTTCTTTAAGTCTAAACTTACATGAAGTGATGGGGGTGGATAGTGTCCTGTTCCACCCGCATCCCTTTTCCAAAGATCAGTAAGGCGTTCCCCACACTGACTCACAAGCCCATCAATCAGGAGGCAGTCTGCACACCATTTGTCCCTTTTGGAAGAAAATTCTTGTTTTATCCCTTATTACAACGATACAATTTGACTTAATGAGTAGGGATGTTTACATTATGATTATTATTATTATTATAATAAATATAAAATCAATAAAAAAAAATCAATAGTGCTTCAGAAATTCAGCAACATACTTGGCCAGTCTTCTCAGCTCCTCCCTCTGGCCAACATAGTAATTCTTTATGATAGAATGACTATAAAAGGGCCTTGATATCTGCAGCACATCATCATCATCTGTTGACAGAAGAACACAGAGTTCATCATATGCAATGCACAGATTTGTGAGAGTCTAAACAAAGCTTTGGAGAAGATCATACCAGAACCCTCTGGAAGAAGGCCAGTCCGGCAGAACCACAATACAACTTGAGCATACTGGGAGATCAAGCTAGACACCATGCATTTGTTCATGAGTCCAATTAACCCTGCAGGTAGCCAAAAAAAAATAAATAAAAAAAAGTCATTCTAGTGAATTTCATCTTCACATATACCAGTGTAAAGTCGGTGTATACTCAGACACCTTTCTGTGTGAGCTCCTGAGCCTCATTCAGCAAACAATGGAAAACGGTGCTGAGGTTTGCCAGCAAGCGCTGACTGTGCTGTAGCAGCTGCAGTGTCTGGGGATCTGTGAAGTTTGCGAAGCTGTCAAATAGCGGAGCACCTGGATGCATAGAAAGCACACGATCAGAACGCTGTTAAATTTGCAATACAACCATTTAGAGAGAAATGTGTGTAGAAAACTCACATATTTCATCCAGTTCTTCTTTGGTGTGCACAACCTTATTCCAGGCCCACTCCAGTATATAGCGCAGATTAACGGCTGACCCCGGTTGCTCTGTGTGCAGAAATGTGACAAAGTACTTTACTATTCAAAAGTTTGGGGTCAGTATTTTATTTTATTTTTTAAGAAATAAATAATTTTATTCAGCAAGGGTGCATTATGTTGATCAAAAGTAACATCACAAAAGATTTCCATTTCAAATAAATACTGTTATTTAGAATTCTTCATTCAGAAAATCATGAAAAAAGTATTTTTTACACAAAAATATTTTTACGCAGCATGATTTAAGCTATATAATAAGAAGAAATGTTGAGCAGCAAATCAGCATATTTCTGAAAGATCATGTGACAGTGAAGACTGGAGTAATGGAAGCTGAAAATTCAGCTTTGCCACCACACAAATAAATTAAATTGAAATATATTAAAATAGCTATTTAATCGTAACAATATTTCACAATATTACTGCCTTTACAGTATTTTTGGTCAAATAAATGCAGACTTTGTGAGCATATGAAACTTCTTTCAAAAACACTGGCAGTGTAACTAGTGATGAAACAAGTTTTTATAGATTACGAAAGCCTTACTTCTCCCATCCTCACCTTCAGTGGTCCACTGTTTAATACAGCCAGTTATGAGTCCCAATGAGCTTGTCTCCACAGCAGTGCACAAAATGGCATCAAGCTGCTCTTCCTGAATTAAAATAAAGGCATTCAATGAAAAACGTGCATCACAACTGTAAATAACCATTCTGATACCAGCAGTACTACATGTGGATGAAGTCTATTTAGCCAATAAGGAAACAGATTAGAATAGTGTAGTTATTCCTGAAATGTTTAATAAAGGGTGCGTTACCTGTGAGAGGCTGGAGGGCTGGACATCTGCCAAACGAGAGGACAGGAGGCCAGACATGAGACAGCGCGAGTATCCATTAGAAATGCTGTCACCCAAACTTGGTGCCACCTTCTTTAAATAGCTCAGGGTCTGAGAGTAAACAGTAAGAGTTTAATGTACCAGATTAATAAAGACTCAGCATTGAGAAGTTAGCAGTGGGCCAAAATCTAACCTCTTTCTGATAGCCAGAGCAAGTAAAGTGCACAATTCCAGCATTAAGCAAACAACTTCCATCTAGATAAAATAGAAAAAAAGTTAAAGATTATTAAATATTAAATGGAGTTACACAACACAGCCATTGATTATTAGGGATGCACGATATTGGATTTTGGCCGATATTCGATATGCTGATATTTTCAAACTAATTTTGGCCGATGCATATACACATTTTCCCCCTGATATATTTACACTTTAATTTTACTGAAGAGAAATCCAAGTCGCTCTCCTGTATTACCTTTACCGTATTACACATGTGTTGTAGATAAGGCAATACACAAGACAAACAAAACAACATTTGATTCTACCATATGTATAATTTTACAAATGTAGACAGACATTCACCCCTGAAAAATAGGTAAATTATTTAACTGGAGAATAAATGATATGCCAGTGCCACATTTTATTTTTAAGTTTTCAAACTTCAGCCCTTAGGAGTAAAATAAATAAAAATAAATTCTCAAATAGAAAAAATGTACAGTAGGCTACATCTTCTCCTACTTGAACGGGTCTACCAAATTCTCTCGTTTTCGGTGCTGATGCAGCGGTGACGCGTTCATGTAACATGTAAGGGTGGCGCTGCCAATAAAGTATCTAAAAGCTTTCACAAAGAACCGGCAAAAGTAATGATTATGAATATGTGAAATATAGCAAGGAGACATTTTAATTGTTTATTAATAAACAAGTGTTTTCTGTCTCGGCTGCAAATATGAAGTTTGATGATGCTGACTCGCGATCTTTGCAGTAGTGAACGCGCAGAGAGAAACGCACATTTCATACGGATTACATAGTTCTTTCGTTTTGAATTGTTCTGTTTAAAAATATGATTTCAAGCGTTCTGTAGATAATAGATATATTTCTCAGGTCTGTGAGGAAGTAGGCTATGCTGAGTTTCCTTTCATTTATGAGGGCAAGCTCCAGTTCATTCGCCGGCGCCTCCGTGTCGTGATATCTATTATCTGCTTTATTTATTAAATCCAGCAAAATGGTTGATGAAACGTCACGATAGGAAACACGCCACCCTATCGGCAAGGCTCATCGGCAGAAATATTCATATCTGCCGAAACCGATGATGGTCATTTTAAGCTTTTATCGGCCGATACCGATGTTGTGCCGATATCATCGTGCATCCCTATTGATTACACATGCAGAAAATGTATATGAAATAAACATGTCTTGCCAAAGTTGTAGGTGGTGGGATTGAAGAACTGTTCCGGTGGAGGGCAGGTGTAGGGCAGACCCCTGCTTAGACTGCGCTCATGAATCAGGACGTCCAACAGAGAACAGGGAGCTGTAATCTCGATCACACAGTCGAGGGACCACACTGCCAGATATGGACAGTTCCGTAAAGATTCGCCCGCTCTGGACAGGTAAAGAGAAAAGGAATTCAATCCAAGCTGCATGGGTTTATATGCAGCAATATCGGACTGCATTTACACTTATCTTTTACTCTAAGCATACTCACCTCAATGAATCTGGCATCTGAGCGTGGTACCATCTGTTAATGTCAAAAACACCTACGAAGGTTGATGGCTGGCCTTGTCCATACGATTTAACTTGCCAGCTAAAAACCGACACACTTGTATCAGGAGATGCCACTAAAGAAAGAGAAAAACAAATGTTATAGAAAATGTCAAATCAATCACTCTGCAAAGTATACGGGTTTGGACATGCAAAACCACCTTCATTCATGCTGTCATCCCGATCAGGGTGGTGGCGAAACTTTTCTATGGTCTGACAGCTGATCAAACGGGTGTTGGTGGCCTGAGCTCTCAGAGGAAATGCTGTACCGTTCAAGTCCTGACTGTAACGCTCCTCACAATACTCCAGACCCTGAGAGTCAAACATCACACACAAAATGAATAGTTTTTTGGCAACAACATTGTATGGATATAAAGACTGTGCAACAGTCAAATAAATCTATGAAAATGTAGAATCCTACACAACTCTGTACCTCATAAATAATTTTCCCTGAAGCCAAGCACTTTCTCTCCCCAAAGGCCAGTTGTAATAAATGGAGGCTGACCACATCCCCCTCCCTGCAAAGACAAAAAATGCCAAAACAAAATCAGAACAAAGTCAAAACAATCAGATGATGATGCCAATAGGAGCACATGAAACCGCAAACTTACTGATCCTGTGCAGACTGCACTGCCCACAAATAGCAGCAGTTACGAGGGTCATTTTCTGGCTCCTGGAAGGTAAATGCATAGACAGGCACTCTGCCACCCTCTAGCTGGGAGTGATATCTGGAGAGCAAGTGGACACGTTCAGAAACAAATTCACTGGTGCAGCAATATATTAAAGTGGTGTTGAAAAGGTGGTAGTGACATCTTTTCTTCCCTATCATTACGTTCATCCAAGTGAAACCGATTATCAAAGATAGGATTTCATGTAGTGGTCGACCGACACTGTTTTTTTTGATGGCCGATGTCGATATCTTACATACAGCGAAAACTACATAAATATGAGTTTGAAATCAAAGATTTTAAGTTTGTCAATCGTGTATCTCCAGTGAAGCTGAACTCTCCTGTCCGCTTCTACAAATGCACTCAGAAGATGTTACAGATGGATTCGACTAAAGCCCAATTTATACTTCTGCGTCGAACTTACGCCGTAGCTACGCCGTAGGCTGTGAGTAGCGCGCGCACCCTACGGCGTACCCTCACGTGCACCTCTCCAAAAATGTAACAACGCGTCAATTCTACGCGTTCGCAAGCGCTGTGATTGGTCTGCTAGAACCCCTCCCTCGGGTTTCACATGCTCCCTCTGCATGAGTAATTGCGCGTCAACGCGGACAACGACGCAGAAGTATAAATGAAAACCAACGCGTAGTCTATAGCGCAGAGGCACCGGCGTAGGTCCGACGCAGAAGTATAAATCAGCCTTAAGTCTGCAAGGTTTGTGAAATTAAATGTTGATTTGACACTCCAAGATTAAAGATATATAAATGCGTATTTTTCGCTGAATGCTGACGGTAAATGAGAAAGTATCAGTGTTTGCCTTTCTATTAATTATAAAACCAAATGTTACAATGCTTTTTGGTATAATGTTTAATTTTTTATTGTTTAATAGTTCTATCTATTAACGTATTAGACAGAAATGTTAAACCGAGACTGTAAACTAATGAAGTTGGAGAATGGGAGCGTTGTGTGCTCAGGAGCTCACGTTCTCAGCATCATCAAATTAAAAGACAAACGCGCCATCAACTTGCAACATCGGCCAAACAGAATAGCTTATCAGTCGATGCTGACATTCGGCCTACTAATTTCATGCCTCTTTTAATGTACCAAAAAAAAAAGTCAAGTCAAGCTTGTTTTAAGTCTTTCGCTCACTCTTTTTTGAGGGTCTTCAGGTTCCAGAGCTGCAAGTTGCCATCTGAGAAGCCGACGGCAAGCTGGTTGGTGCGTTGGATGTACTGCAGGGCTGTTGCTCCAGTACCTGTGGGGCTGCTGAGCTGCAGACACAGGTGTCTACCCTGCTGCGTCACACCCTCCCTTAACCGAGGGATCTCAGATGGAGACTTATTGACCACCTCCAGATCTGTAGCCAAAGAAAATGAAAATGGTTTGAGATTATGGAAAGGTTCAAATCTTTTTATCTTACTACTACTACAACAACAGTAAAAAGCAACAAGTTAAACTAAGTGAAGCTCCAAACCCATTTAAACACACCTGAACCAGTTAATCAAGGTCTTACTGGGCATTCTAGAACCTTCCAGAAAGGTGTGTTGAGACAAGTTGGAGCTTAACTATACATGACAGTTTGACAGGCTATTCAGGACTGAGTTTGGACACCCCTGAACTATTATAGTTTTTGACTGTTCACATGAAAAAATGTCCCACCTGAAGCCTCCAGTTCACTCTGACTACAGGACAGGTCATCCAGACAGAGGTCAACCAGCAGAACGTGACCAACGTCCGTTACCACTGCAGCCACACCGAAGAACCAGCGCAGACTCTGATGTAGATGCTGTGTGCTAGCACTGGCCCCTCCATAGCTAACCAGGGGCTCAATGGCTGTGATCTGTGGAAGAAGCAGATGTTCTATTCAATCACTTTATCATTCACAGTAGAGGGTCTTTAAAGAAAAGAAACATTTTATGAAAAGTACATTTTATAATAGAAGGTAGGGGGTGTAACGGTTCACAAAATTCACGGTTCGGCTCGATACGATACACTGGTGTCACGGTTCAGTACGTTTTCAATACAGCAAAAAGAAAAAATTCCAGAGAAATTTCCTTAATTTTTTTTTTATTTTTTTTTTTAAACTAACATCATAAAGTATGATAATGTTTTACTTTGAGCAATGATGGAGCTATACTTGACTCTTATTAGGAGCATATAAAACAAAAACAGCTCCTTGGAAAAAAAAAACATGAAACGTAATATTGTAGTAGTTATAAACAAAGGTTTATTTTTATTTCAGATTAACATTTGATGGCAGCAATTTTATTCATAGTGTCGAAATAAAAACCGACGTTGGGTAATGTTGTGGCGCGCGCTTGACACTCGCCTACATTTGAAATAACGAAATTTTGGTCGGCAGGAAAAACGTTCCAACAAACCGTTTCGGTTTGTAATGCGTACCAAACCGAAAGCCTTGTACCGAACGGTTCAATACGAATACGTGTATCGTTACACACCTAATAAAAGGATAATGCAAAGGATTTAAAACAACATTTTTGCTACTTAAAATAAAATGTATATATATTTTTTAACATTTCTGCCACTGGCGCCAAGTCAACATTTTAATTTAGTTTAGTTAAACTAAAATTAAAGTAAAAGTCAATAAAACTATTTAGAAATACATTTGAAAAAATAAAGTTGACAAAAACAAAACAAAATTACTACAACTAAAATTAAAAAGAAAATGGAAAATATATAACTAAAAACTAATTCAAAATATTAAAAACTATAACAATGATACTAATATAACGCTGCACTCACTCTGCCTGGGATGACCACAGCCTTGACAACACGGGAGATACCAAGATCATACAGACACAACATGCTGCCCTCTGCTTCCTCCAAACCAATGAGCAGCCCTGTTCGCTTCAGCCAGCAGAAGTCCCGCACAGACAACACTGTGGGCTGGTGCTCCGACACCCCGCTGAAGCGGTAGGCAGAGAAACGCTCTCCAGAAATGGCATGGACGACCTCCAATTGAGGCCCGCAGGCAAGCCAGGACAGTCCACTCTTCCCTGTACACACGAAATAAGATGTCAGTGAAAGATAAAAGGAAAATTTAAGACATCTAATATTAAAATAGTACTATTAAATATTGTAATTAATAATCTCATTATTAGTTAAATCATCCCCAACATGAAATGGTTTCATACTTTGTGATCATCAAGACATATCAGTGTAAAACAACTCACCAACAGTAAATCTCCCATGCAGCACAGAGTCGAGCGTAACTTCATCCTCCCCCAGAGCGTCTATCGTTACCTCTGGAAAGCGCAGCAAGCTGCTGGTGACTTGGGCTGCCAGGTCACGCATGCTTACTGAAGAGAGAACACGTGCTAAAAGTCAATCTGCCTGCCCTGAAACATCAGGATTACAAAATAATTCAATATAACAATAACAAAAACCGAATGCGTTTTAACCTTGGACATAAAACCATGTTCAAATAACCAAAACATTATGGACAAAGAACCCCCTACATAACAGCAGTTGTCCAGCACACTTGTGTTTCCTCCAAACATACAAAAAAAATCGTGATCTTCAAGTGGTGGGTACAGATGAGCTTATAGTCAGAGAGCCGGGGGGGAATAAACCCCTATCAAAAAGTAAAAAATAAAATGCAACTAACCATGTATTTGTGCTAGGATAAATTAAAAATATGTAAACCCAATCAAAACGCCTTTTACCTGAATAATATCAATTTTTTTATCTGATTGTTATCTGTTATTATTGTTAACTAAAGCCCTATTCGGACGGGACTAGGTTTCCAGGTGGGCGTTAGAAAACCGTGTTTCACAGATGTATTTTGGATTTTAATCCCATCCGAATCTGCCAAGTCTGTGTTTTCCGCACACAAACAAAAATACCAGAACAAATTACCTACTTTTTTCAGCGGTCCTCTGAGAAATTTAATCCCGTCCGAATGCAAATGTCTATGATTGCTGAGGTTGTATTATCCTAACGCTACCCCTCATTTTTTTACAGTTTTTTTTTACCTACCTGAGCTACTGTTTACGCACCAATCTTCAGCATGCTTTCATTTCAATATGGATGGTATTTAACGGAAAAATTTATTATAACATTAATAAATAGAACAAGAGCCAAATCGCAGAAACTGTGAAGACTACCTATTTTAATATCAGTGTCAGGTAAGATTAAGAAGCTCATTTAGATTTCGCTGCTAACTTATGTGGGTTTATTATAAAAAGCCACATCAGTTTTCTTAAAAAGAGCTTTTATAATAAATTAAAATAAGAATTAATAATAATTTATCATGTATACGTTATACAAGCAAGCACAGCACATGACCTTCTGTGATGGCAACATCTAGAACACATACTCCCACTTCTGTAATAAACACGAAGATGTTAGTCTGCAGAATCTTTCATGTTAGTATCGGTACATGAAATAAGTTGAGTGATAAAAATTGTAACTCAAACATCCTTCAGAAATCTAGTCCCGTCCGAATAGACCTTATTCAGACCAGCGCCATGACAGGTATGAAAGTGAGGCTGCAAGGGATAGACTTACTGTGTTTTCAATGGGATCCGCTGTAAAAAGCTGTATAAAGCTCCAAGATCACAATTTTAAACAGATCATATTGTCTGGATTATTTGGTCTACTGGAATTTCTCAGTAACATATTTTTGCATGGTTTCGTCAGCAGAACAATCCACAAACACATTTAATAGCAGTACAAAATCAAAGATAGCGCTGCTGTGAATAAGGTCTATAGGGCTTAAAACAAAAACTAGGCCTAAGAAACTACGTTGGTCATTGAAATATGGCTGAAATTGAATAAAATATAATTTACTAGTTAAAAAAAAAATTAAACCTTTACGAAAGTTATAAATGTTGCCTTGAGAACTAACTGAAAATAAGTTGAACTAATTAAAAAAGAACTAAATTAAAGCAACATAGAAATAATAAAAACAAATGTATTTATTAATTAAACTTAAAATGAAAACTGAAAATATAAAAAGGGACAATTCAAAATATTAATAAATATTAATAGTATATAAATAATACTAAAAAAGCACTGTTTGGTAGAAAGCAACCAACATGGACAGGACTTCATTTTCAACAATGAACAAAACTATAAATCAAGGAAAAATAAAATACATTACATCAATAAATAAACACGTTTCTTTTTACCAAACAAATTGAATTCTGTGCAATCAATTGTTTGATACATTTGGAAAATAAACAGATAAAATCCTTTCAAAGTTTATGGTAATATTACACACATTTAAAGATTGGTTTTAAAGACTTATTTTGGCATAAACAATGTGTCTTTGTTGTCTTTTAGCCTAACTTGTTTTCGAAGTAAAAAGTAAAATACTCTAATTAAACTGGTATTAATGAATTACTATTAAATGTATAAAAGAAAAAATTCAAAACCACAAAAAATAAAATGATTTAAAAAACGTAATTATTAGGACATGTGCTTGATCATCCTAGTTTAGATGCTAAGATGTTTACATAGCTTTTATGTTTACCAGCCTCAAGATATGTGGCATAGCCATGATAACACTATCTTGAAAAAACACTGAAAGTGCGTATGTCTACTAGACTAGGAAAAGATTATCCACAAGGACAGCTATTTTACTCTAGTGAAATAGTTTAGAGTTCTATGGAGATGACATGCTTTAACAAATAAAACATTTAAAACCATTTTAAAGCACATTTGATGATGATATGACTGAAGATACTATACAATGGCATAACGGTTGTGGCTTACAGTCTGGGTCTGTAAAAGTTAAAAAGCCTTGACTCCTGCAACAGTGCCCCCTGGAAAAGGATGGTCATCTATGAAAACAGACACAGCCTATAGGACTCATCCATGTGCCCGCGCAGAATACATGTCCCACCCATGCGTGAGACTCACATGGCGAAAACGCGACCAAAAAAATCAAGCTTTATTCAATACTTATTCCTAATAAAAATCAATACTAGACTAGATCAAGTACACTAAAACAGGTAACGTTATCTGCAGCCATTTCTGTTACGATAAACAGGACGTTATGCTTTGTCATTTACGTGCACTGCCACTTTAAAATCTTACCAGCCAACTCATCAAAGTGCATTCAAATTATAGCTGACAAATACTGCTGTCTTCTCCAGACAAAATAAAACCGCCCATTCAGAGCTGTCCCTTGCACAGTTTACAGAAAACATTCATTTAGCACGGTCTGAAAAATAGCCTTTGCTGGAAAGTTTCTGTTCTGTCAACCCCACATGCTAGCAACGAAATGCTACTGGTAATAGCAACACATAACACGTATAAAAATAAACAAGAGACTCAAATTACAACGACGACGGGACATTAATTAATTGAAAAGGCTTACCGCGATGTGTAATAAAGCATGCGTCTCGTAAATAGCCGTGTTGTTTGCGTAAATTGAGCCCACGCAGACTTGTTACCATGAGCCCTTCAGGTTAGCCGCACAGGCTAACGGTAGCTAATGGTCACAACACGAGACTAACTCACAACCGTTTTTAACCGTAAAGAAGCCACCTAAATGAGTGTTAAACCGTCTTGAGCCGCATAAACACGCACAATGCTACAGGATATCCTAATATGCCATAGATCGCTGAAAATGATCACAGACAACAGCGTTGTACCTGCGCGCTGATGACGGCCCTCAGGAAGACTGGATATACTTCAAACACGACTTTCGTGGCAACTCTTTTCCGGTCATAATCCGGACTCAGTTCGTACGGATAAACTCTCGTAGTCTAGTTGTGTTGAAATTTAAAGCAGTGGCAAAGAGAAAACTTAAATTCCAGTGACTTCAGTGCAAACCGTTATAACTGCCGACTACTGCTGCTTGAACGCAGGCGCCATTTCCACAGCGATGCAGAACGACTACTGCGCATTCATCTGCTTCAGCCAAATCCCGCGCCACAAATAGTATCGCGAGATCTCAGGCAGCTGCCCTTGACCCGGGAAATTTACTGTCTATGGAAATTACAGGGGTTTTCCTATCCTGTCATTGACTGCACATTTGTTATTGAAGTAACTTATTACAGTTTTTCTCAGTCGCTTTGGTGCATTTCTCACATCACTATTTACATTTGCACAACAGTTAGTTCAACCTCCACAACATTTAGTCATTTGTGCACATCATAGTGGCAGTTTCTCATTCCTTCCAACAAATTGCAAATGCTTTTGGACTCGCATCAATTGCTTTCATACAACTCTCTGCTGTTTTATAACATTATCATTTGATTATGTCATGTCAGTCAAAATTAACCACTTGTGAATGCTGAATAGTCATTCCATATAAAACGAATATAGTCCTCATTTCATTGCTTGAGTCATCACATACAAAAAAATGTTGAACTAGTTTTCAAAATCTGTCAAACAAATTTTTACAAATTTTTGTATCTTTTTTTTCATGAAAATGTCTCCTAAATTGAACAATTTCTCTCATGTGAACTTATGTGGCCAGACAGAGAGGAACATCTGGATGTGCATGAATGATTTACAGCAGCTACTATGTATGTTGTATGTTTCAGTTCCAATATACTGCAATATTGTTTACAGTTGTGCACAGCTCTACCCAAAGGGAGTTTATGTTTGTTGTAAATAAGGGTGTATTTTTTTCTTACAATGCTGTGAACAAATTAGAATTGCAAAGAGCATATGCAAAAATGTGAAACATACATATTCAATGTCTTGTCCTCAGTTACCTCACTAAATACAGTAATGTGTAACTTTACTGTAGTTTTAAAATGGCTGTGCAAATATATAGTGCTGTCTTCTCGAGTATTTTCAGGTAGTGTCACCAAGATCTGACTTTTTTGCATTGGAAAACATTTACAGAGTAAACTGTCAAAATAAAAAACATGACAAAGCCATCTTGTTCATAAACAATGGTGTCAGGACTTTTCATCTTGATGACACTGACACTTTCATTGAATACTTGCTTTTGAGGAATGAGCTATCCATTTTGAGCAAGTGACACGCTTTTGCAGGCTATCAACTAAGTTTGCAGTTAACTGCATTAACTGTTGTGCAAATGTAAATAGTGATGTGAGAAATGCACCATATGCGACTGAGAAAAACTGTAAAAGATATGAGTGCATCTCTCGCATAATCATCAAACCATAGCAGTGCAAATAATTCCATCTTTGACGTGTGATTTTTTATTGTTTGTTTTTCCTAATATTAAATCCCACAGTGAAAATAATTTGCTTCCACACATAAATTCATTTATTGGTTAAGTAAATATCTTCATACAAATAAAAACTAACACTTCTAATAATTATCTTAAAGGTGCCCTATAATGTGAAATTGAATTTATGTTGGCATAGTTAAATAACAAGAGTTCAGTACATGGACATGACATACAGTGAGTTTCAAACACCATTGTTTTCTCCTTCTTATTTAAATCTCGTTTTTAAAAAACACCCCTGAAAAACAGGCGAATCTCCACATAATACCGACTGTGACGCAACAGTCGGGGATCACGCCTCCAAAGATTTGCATATCCCAGCCCTCAATGACAAGCACTGCACAGCCGAGTCATCATCGGAACAAGCGAGGATCAGAGAGAAAATGGCAGATCATGGAATAAATGCTATGTTCCAGGCTGTGCAGGGGATGTGAGGTATTTTCATACCCTTCCCACAGAAAAGAAATGTCAACAGGCGTGGACGCGTGGTTGATGTTTATATTAATCGGATACCGCAACAGTTTAATTCGAAGTTGTTAGTTTGCTCTGCCCATTTCACCACGGACTTATTTTCGAACCTGGGACAATATCAAGCTTCTCTCAGCGTCTCAAACTGAAGAAGGGGGTAATTCCAACTATATTCCCGCAACCGGTAAGTAGTGATTTTATTAAAGATAATTTACACTGTGTTAGATCCAGCGCAAGATCCTAGTACAGTAATAGCAAACTCCAAGTAACGAGCATACATAACTAACGTTAAATAGGCTAATTCTCAGTGAAAAAAGTATACAGAAAGCGGTCAAAGAACAATCCACACAGCGCGAGTTTATCTCTCTTGCCAAACTCGTTATGAAATCAATGACGCTGTTACACTGCACAACGAAGCTCTCATAGAAGTAGGCTATGTCATCGTTTGCATTGGTGAAAGCATTAGAGAGAGAAACTGCGTTGTCTCGCGATCAACAGACTGTCATCTGCTTGCTCAATGCTCATCACAGCAACATTTTATGTGATGGAAATAGATTTAAATACTTTAAAAACATCTCACGATTCGTTAATCTCGATAGCTGTAATAGTTAAAACGTATATAACAGCTGTAATAAAAGTATTCGAGAGAGTTTCACATGTCATATTTCATATGCAAGCATGTCAGCCAATCACAGCAGTGGCCGGTTCTCACAGCAGACACGCCCCTTCAAACAGAGTGTTCAAATCAGAGACTAAAATCAGGCTAGGAAAAATGCCTTTTATTTCTAAATTATGACTATTTTTGATCTAAAAAACATACTAACATTATAAGGGCAACCCAGGAAACATTATAAAATAATAAAAAAAAACATTCTAGGGCACCTTTAACAATAAAATCCATGCACTTCAAAAAGACAGTAACTATGAAATAGTTTTATATCAGATCAGATCAGATTTGGAGTTCTTATTGATTTAAGCAATTTGCATGTGTATGTGCAAAAGAGTAAATACAATTGTCTACAATTTGGCAATTAACCTTCACAACATAATGCACATGGCTTGTTGAGTTGATGAGTTGATTCAGTGAAGTCAAACTCTTCACATCTTTCATCGTGTGAGCCTTCACAAGCAAAATGATCCATTCAGTGATCAAAATCTGTCAGACATGCATTCATATTCCATAAATGCCTAGACATGGAATGTTTGTAATGTAATGTCTGCTAAACTGCCATTGTAATGAAGTATGAATCAATCAATTTTGAAAGCGGGCTATATGGAGTTTGCCCGGCACAATCACTACCATTTCTGAACTTGCAGGAACATCTAAATCAGCAACATCAGTTTATAGTTTAGCAGTTACATATATAAACTGACAAAACACATTGTGTTGCTTGTCGTGGAAGAGCAATGGGAAGATATAAGAATATGTGGTGTTAGGGGAAGACACACTGTAGATGTAAAAAAGAACAAGCAACTGTGAATTTCCAGTTTGCAAAATTACAAAACGTTAATTTCTTCAAAAATAAATGTGTTGTGTAATTAAAGATGTTTGGTCCCACTTTATATTAGGTGTTTTTAATCTTTAACATTAACTGTAAATGAATAATTTGATACAAGCAATTATTGTGTAAAAACATGTTTTTACAGCAGCTACTTATTTGAAAAAAATCTGTCACTAACACCGGTATCCACCTCAGTAGCAGTAAGTGCTTTGCAATACAATGAATACAATAAGTACGCTGTACTTATTTTTTTATGTAACATATAGTATATAAGGACACCTGATATAAAGTGTGACCTAATGTCCATTTAATTTTTTGTGTATACATTGACTTATACCTGCTTCCTGAAATCTACATCTAAAAAGCACAGTGTGAAGAACATTCAGCTAGACAAAACTGACATTCTTCTATAGTGTAAAAACAGACAGTGTCAACTAAAAAGTTCAAAACAGTTCAATTTGTATAACAAATATTTCCATGAAAAAAGATCTAAACATTTTGACCAGTGTGGCTCAAACGATGACAAAACTGTAATTACTAACATGTTAGAAGTTGCCTGGATAACTACTTCCATTTGAACACTAGATGTCAGTCACTAACATGTATCATGTGCAAACATCACTTAAGGTTGGAACTTGTTGTTGTTTTTAACATTAAAATAGCATTAAGGAAAAAATTGCTTTTTGAATGTGATGCCCTGATTATACCATGATTTTTTTAGCCATAATGCTGAATCTTTCTTATTTATTAAACTTTATTTCATTTCTATTGGTTAATCCTAAAACGTTTTGTTCATTCGAGTAAATTAGATTTTAAACCCCAAATTTAGACCCCCTTAAACCATATTTGTTATTCTTAAAATTATTTTGGAGTACCATAGCCTAAAGTAAATACTATGGCATAATAAATAAATAGTGTAAGCATTTAGTACCATAGTACAAATCAAAGTACATGGTATTATATTTGATAATGCGGATTAACATCACTCTGCCATGGTTACACAAATATAGATAGGTAGATAGATAGATCTATCTATATTTATTTATTTATTTATTTTCTCCTCTGTGTTTTCCTTTTCCTTTTCTTATGGCCACTTCATGCAAAGACGGAGCTCTAAGGTTATGCAATTCCCGTTTCCCTTCCCCCACACATCCTCTTCCCCATCACTGGTTTGTCAGAGTGAATAAATAAGAATCAAGGATGCATTAATACTTTTATAACCTCAGTGTTGTGGTAAGCTTTACAATGAGGGATATGTGCAAGTTTTTGTGTATTTAAACCATTAGTCAAATGATACATGATGTACAAATGCATTCAGAGTATTACAAAAACCCAGTGAGTCAGAGTTGGAGAGCCTTTGGAGTTGCTGTCAGCATTTGTTAATGAGTTGGCAAAACAACGCTGGAGATGGTATGTCTATAGAAGCGTGAACAGTGGATGCAAAATGTAAAGGGGGCGAAGAGGAGGTGGGCTGCCTGGAAGAGAGACGTGCACTTTGAGAAGAAGAACAGGCCAGTGGAGGGCCGTGACTCAGAAGAGAGGGTGGTGAGAGTGGGTGTCAAACGCTGAATAATGATCCTGTTCAATCAGAACCTGCACAATGAAGAGCAAATCAAGTACAGTATCAAATAATTGGAGAATTGTCACATCCATCTGCCTCATGTGCTAAATAAGGTTATAAGGTCACAGGTGAAATTTCAGCCTGAGAGAGCATGAGCATCAAAATAGAAATCACTGACAGAAATTCATTTAAGAATTTCATTCACAAAATGAATTTGCTATTGCATTTAAAGGACCTGTAAATTATTTTCTGGCTGTTAATTTCTTGTGTAATAATTGAGGCCGCCTATATGCATTCATACTTCTAAAAGTACACCAGATTAACTTTTAGCAGATACACACAAAAATGGCTGACAAAATATTGATTTAGCACCTATATGACCAAGACATTGCTCACGTTAATGAGAATGTCCTTACTCCAAACACTGCCTATACTCTGACTAGTAAGACTGTTATTATTAGTATATACATACAGTAATAAAAGAAAAACCATTAACTTGTTTTCCAGACATTTATTTAAAATTCAACAAAATAAACGAACTACATTATAAATTACATGATATAAATGAAAATAAGTTATTATGATACCTTTTCATTCATCGATTGTATCTTGAATATTTGAATATAAGCATCTTTTTTTAATTCTCAAAACAGGTGAAAACAATCTGACACAACCACATAAATTAAGGATTTATTTTCCGTAAAATTTAACAGAACCAGCTTGAAAATAAAAAACACGTTTGGTGCTACACTAAGAGAACAATTATTTTAAAATGAAAATGGAAGACAATATTCATTAAGAATAAGATGTTTTTGCAGAGTGGCTGTGAAGTGGCCATTTAAAAACACAAATGTTTTCAATAGGCAACAGGAACGGAAGCTGCGCTTGTCAAGGGATTTCACAGGCTCTTTTTTATTATGTCCAATCAGTCTCCAGAAATGAAAACTGAACCACTTGATTGTTGTACTTGCATGATTTCATATTATGGTCTGATGTCAGCATCCTCTAGAGACCATCTTCTTTCTTAGCAGTGTAAAATACTGTATCAGTGTACATCTAGAAGTCACTGATGCATATCTGGCAAATGCATTTCCACAAATTTGGCAGAAGAAAATCATCAAGAGAAAGTAGAGAAGCACAGCTCTGATAAGGGCAGAGAGACATTTCAGTCTTGGCTGATAGTGCTTTCATGTGTGTTTTGCTTTTTAAGTTGTGCGATAAGTGTGCCATATGAAAGTCAGGCTACAGTTGAGAACATCCCTTTCAGCTTGGACAGCAGAGGACATTATCTCCATCTGATGATAACAGCATTGTATTTCCTTCTCCACAACAAAGAGAAATACAAAAAACAGGATTGTGTGTCAGGAAAACAGACTCAGCGGAAACAGTAACTCAATAGAAGGCAGTTTATTTAAACAGATGCAGGGAGATGGATGTGAAGATGATCATAAAACAACAAACTGAATGATGAGAAACGTATGAGTTGCACCACACACATCTAAGATCACTGGTAAGGATGATATTGTTCTCTTATCTTAAAGATGTATACGGAGGAACCGGAGGATAACGGAGCCAGGAGATGGAGATCACAGGGAGTGGAAGATAACAGGTGGACACGGAGGTGTATCCACAGATAAATCACACATAAGCGTTGGGGTAGTCCTAGTCGAAGACCGGACAATGTAGGTGTGTGTGGTGCATGCTTTTATGCAACGGCATGAATGAGATGATTGATTACAGAACAGGTGGTGGCATCATTTGACCTCAAACGCCTACTGCGCCTTCTCACAAATCAGGTAACCAATATTGGATCTTATTTACACACTAGTCACTCGACTGCACACCTCAGATCACTTCCTCCTCACTCTTAACCTCAACCTGCCTCAGGACACAACACACACTCCTCCACAGGTCACCTTTTGGCGAAACCTACACTCACTCTCACCCTCCCGCCTATCCTCTTTGGTCTCATCCACACTTCCTCCCCCTAATCAGCTCTCATCACTAGATAGATACTAACATTGCAACTGATACTCTTTTCTCCACTCTAACATCCTGCTTCGACAACTTCTGCTCCTTCATCCTGGCCAGCCCGCACCACCCCCTCTGCTCCCTGGCAATCTGATGTTCTCTGTGAACATCGTTCTAAACGAAGTCTCCAAACTCATCCTTTCCAATCACCCTACTACCTGTCAGCTTGATCCTATTACCACTCAACTATACTTCAAGCCATTTCTCCCTCATTTGTACCCGTACTTACTCACATCATCAACACCTCTCTTCACATTGGTACCATTCCCACAGCATTTAAGCAGGCTCGGGAAACCCCACTGCTCAAGAAATCCAGTCTAAATCCAGCACATCTGGAAAATGAAAGGCCGGCATTCCTTCTTCCATTCATTGTGAAAACACTTGAACAAGTTGTTTTGAACCAAGTCTCTGCTTTGGTCTCTGCCTCCTGGACAACAGCCAGTCTGGTTTCAAAAGCGGATACTCAACTGAGACTCCCCTGCTCTCGGTTATTGAAGCTCTGAGACTGGCAAGAGCAGCTTCCAAATACTCAGTTCTCATCCTGCTGGATCTGTCTGCTGCATTTGACACAGTTCACCACCAGATCCTCTTGTCAATCCTAAAGACAAAGGGCATTTCAGGAACCACACTCCAATGGTTCAAGTCATATCTCTCAGGTAGGTACTTCAGGGTATCTTGGAGGGTAAGGTGTCTAAGTTGCAACATCTAGCTACAGGCGTGCCTCAGGGCTCAGTGCTTGGCCCACTTCTCTTCTCCATCTACATGACATCACAAGGATCTGTCATTCAGAAACATGTTTTTCCGATCACTGTTATGCTGACGGAGACAGGATTGCTTGTGGTTCAGGCCAACTCAACACTACACCACAACTTCTCCATTTAGGTTTGTCATCCATAACTCCATTAAGGTCAGTCAGGAACCTTGGAGTAACGATTGATGATCAACTTAACTTCACAGACCACATTGCTAGAACTGCCGGTCCTGCAGATTTGCCTTATACAACATTACGAGGACTCAGGCGAAGCAGATGGTCCCGAGAGAGCCCGGTGGAACCGCAAGAACGATTGTCTCGGGTGGAGCCAAGGCAGAGTCGATAGGTCGGCAGGAAGAGGTGTAGTGACGGGATCAGTGGCTGGAGCTGAAGCTTGTGGATCCGCTTGTCTGGGCAAAGTTGGAGACTGAAAGACCCGAGGGCAATCCACACCATGGAGAGATGTCAGAGGAGGAGCCAAGGGACTCAAGGGACTCAAGGTATTGTATATATTATAATAGCTGCTGTATCCATTTATAAAGGTCCGTTCTTTTGTCATACTTTGGTTGCTACAAAGGAAAAATAGGGATATTTTTGCAGCAGTATAGTATTAATTTACTAAAAACACTAAAACATTAAAAACATTAGGAACACCTAGGATCAAAACAACCAGTATACACAACATAGGACAGACAAATAAACAAGGGAAACTCAGGACTTAAATACAGAGAGGTAAACTAGGAAACGCAATGACCAACTTGATGAACTTAATTAGATTAACAGGCAAACACAGGGAAGCTATAGGTCAGGATACACATGGCAAGGAAACAGAAACAGAAAAGAACCAAACGAAAATACAATGAATACAACACATAATCTTGACACTAATATGCTGATATCAGAATTCATCACATCTAATGCTGCCTTCAAGTGTTACCGGAATTATTATAACAACGAGTTTCCTAGTTAAAAATTGGGCAACTTCCTCTCAAGTTGTATTTACTACTGGGAAGCTCTGGAATAATTTTGATACCCAAGTTTCAGAGTTGGACTTTTTTCCACAACAGCTACATTGTCATTGTACATATATGAATAATCATTTGATATTGAGCATAGTGTTTTATACACAGTGAAAAAAGTATGTATTTGACCGAAATTTCAGAATCGTCAGAATCTAGATAGCACTGTGAATGTTTATGTAGTTGTCAATGAATGGGATGCTAAATATCATTTTTGGCTTTATTAAGATTTTTTATTTGTTATCAAATAAATTTGAATTATTTCTGTTTTTTTATTATGAGTTTAATATTTTATTCAAGATATTAAACTCTATTTACTGCATCATGATTATGAATATGATCTGTTCATTATGGCAGGTATAATCTTAATTGTTTCCAGCCCGTTAATGATTTTACAGTACATTACTGGCAACTGACTTCAATTACCACTATTGGACAGCCGTCCCTTAACACCTAGTTTACACGTGCTTGCATTTATCCATGTTGTGTGTGTTGAACCAGTGTGTGTGTGCTTGTGTATTTCAGCATTTGGATGTACTTAGTGACGTTGCCAGGCATAATCCATGTAAAGCCTCTGGTTCAAAGAGGATCTTGGTTAGTACAGCGTACAGACACTCTAACACTCTTGTGTCAAAACGCTCGCTATTGTCTCTGCTCTGCTTGTGTTGGAAAGATATTACATCAGATCAAGCAAACAGTAGATTTAGGTTTGTTTAGTTTTTATTGGCATTTCTTATACTTATTTTACAACAACTGACACATTTATGCAGATGTACAGAAATAAAAAGTGTGGCACTATTGTGATGATGCAGAACTGTGATACTTCAAACGAATGCATGTACTGACCATGCCCATGCTGTACAGTAATGTCTACACATCGGGAACGACTTGGGTAATAACAAGTGAAAGTGACACGGTGAATACATATATGACCACTTCAGGTGGAAAAATCGTTACTGGACACTGTCTAAAGGCGATTACAAAATAGCAGGCTAAGATAAGAAATCAGTCATGTGATCTCCTGCACCTCACAGTCTAATTCGTCTCCTGTCTCGCTACATCTGAATATGAAGCATGGCTTATATTGAGTAAAACACAGAGCATGGACACACAGATGACTGAAAACTTTTAAGAAATTTCATCCAAAACATGAGTGTATATATCTTTAATAAATATACACTTTAAAAAAAAAACATAAAGAAACCAACACAAAAAAAAAGAAGAAGAAACTTCACATGTGAGCTCTAGCCATCAAATATGCACTATGTACATTTAACCTTTGGAGAGAAAGATACAGAGTAAATGTGACCATTTACTAGACTATCAGTTAAGACAGACACGCAACGACACTTTCTAGATAGAGCATTGAGGGGGTGATAAGTGCATGTGTGCAAACCGGTCAGGTGAGTACCATGGTAAAAGCACATGTGCACTGTTGCAGGTACAGCGGGGAGGGGGAAAATGAGACAAAGCACTTCTTGTATGGATTTAGCCACTTCCCAACATCTTTGTGGCACGCTGGTTGGCTTCATCAATCCTGGTTTTGTTGGAATCAGCCTGGAAGTCAAAAAGATAGTTTACAGACACAGTAGGTATTTTCTTCAGTATTTATGATGTAATTATGACAAAGCTGCTTGTTTTCAAAAAAGAAACTGAATTATTAAATACATTTAAATAGTTTATTAATCATTTCCTTACACTTTCTAAGTGATCTTATGAACCACGGACAACTCCATAACTGGTTTGTAAATAATGCAATACTTAATTTAGAAATGATAAATTGATCATTAACAAAGTATGCAAATGTATTGCTCATTGTTAGTTAATGTTAGTTAATACATTAACTAATGTTAAGTAATGAACCTTACTGTAAAGTGTTACCAATTATATATAAGCGATCAAAGAACCCTTTATAACTGTTGGAGCTGTCAATCACACAGCGTGACCAAAACTCGCAAAAACTCCCAATTATAATCAATGATGCTGTCTAAACTGCACCATGAATCTCCGAATTGAAATCCGAATTGATTGGCTACAATGCTCATCGCCGCAACTTTTAATGCAATGGGAGTAGATCTAAATATGATGCTATGATCAACATTTTTACCTAACAAGTTAATCTCAACAGCTGTAATAGTAAAAAAGTGGTAAAAGATTTTGAAAGAGTTCCACGTGTAATACTTATTTCATATGCAAATATGTTAGCCAATCACAGCAGTGGGCGTTTACACAGCAGACACGCCCCTTCAAACACAGCGCTCAAATCAGAGCGCTAAAATCAGGGTAAATTAAGGGTACTAACATTATAAGTGCACCTCAGGAAACATTGTAAAACATGACCCATTTAATGCACAACTCTGAGCACACATTAATCTAAAAAAAGTTAATTTTACAGTGTGATGTGACTTTACAAGCACCAACAAGCATCTTTTACTATTATTAGCAGGTCTTTTCTCATGAGAGAGTTTGCACTCAGAATTGAGGCTCCTGTGTTAAGGAATAATTAATCCGATATTGAAATGTCACGTCATCTTACCTGGTCCATAATCCTGTCGATTTGACGGTTCTGGGTGTCGATCTCGTTGCCCATGTCGAGAGCCATGTGGCGCAGGTTACCGATGATGCCTCCCACCTGTTCCAAATTCTCGTCCATTTCATTCTCACGTGCATCATTTGTTACCCTTAAGATACACAAAAAACAGTCTGGGTTTATTGAGAGCACTGATTGAGATGGGCACAATATCCTCAGGATGCTTTCCACATTAAGGTCACCAGGGAAATCAATTTCGCAACCCATTTTCCGTCATATTCAGACTGGAAAACATTTAGTTATATTATTTTCTGATGAAAGATTTCAACAACAACAAAAAAAATCCCCTGTGAAACAGCATGCACTAATGGTATTATATAAGTAAATATTGTCAATTTTGAATTCACGTTGATCTTATTCTGTCTGATGGGTTGCACAGGACAGAAAAAGGACGTTAAACACATACATTATGGATTCTGTCTACAATAGCATGACTAGAACAACCGTCTAAAACCATTAAGGTGTATATGGACTCTAGCTGAACATCCCATTTTGTTTGCGAGCTGACACGGGATATTTTGAGACAGCGGACCAGCAACAGCTCAGTGGTTTCATGAGCATCCCTGATGTGCCTGAAGCTACAGTCTGGCACAAAGCGGACATCCGTCTTCAACAGACAATTATAGAGATGCTCGTGACTCACTGACAACTGAAGTGTGCTGCACTCACTGCTCATATACTAGATAGAAAACAGTACAATTAGGCCACACTCACACAGTCAGCTTTTGGGACTGACAGCCTTATTTACTAACATGTCTCTCAAATGGTTTTGTCCACACAGCAGACAGGAACTAATGATCAAATAAGGTCTGGAAGAACAGGTGACTGTCTAAGTCAGTCCCCATCTCTAATTGGTGGGTGATGCCCATAACCATAGTGACAAATAGTAAATTCCGAGACTTTATATTACAATTAAATTTTTATTTCAAACATTTCAGCACACTCCTGCTGCTTTCATCCTCTCCAAAAACTCTCCATATTTATTTTTTAATTGTATTCACTAGCATTGCACCTAAAGACTACACTGCTCTTTACATACTACTAATCATATTACTATAATACAGTAATTATTTGAATAATTTGTTGTCTAAATCAGCACAAATTTAAGATACTTAAATGTGACCTTTTATAAGAAATTATCATTTTTTTCACATTATATTAATGTGAACAAGATATCAACATCATCATCACTATTATTGTAGTTTCGGCTAATTGTCATGAAAATAAGGTCACAATGCAAACAAGTCTTAATGGTTTTATTATATAAAATATCACCCGATTTATTAAGTATAAATGATATAATTTATCATTATTGTTGTTATAATTATTATGCATTATAGTACTGGACATTTTCAGTAATATTATGCATATATATATATATATATATATATATATATATATATATATATATATATATAGCCTACACAACAACATACATTGTTGATGTATAGCATCAACAACACACACACACACACACACACACACACACACACACACACACACATAATGTTACATTATATTATATTTATGCATTTGGCAGAAGCTTTTAGCCAAAGCGATTTACATTGCATTGAAGATACACATTTCACAGTTTATGTATTCCCTAGGAATCGAACCCATGACATTGCTCTACTGCTTAAGGTACATGAACGGCTAATGACAAATTATATGTTAAAATATAAGTCATAACCAAGGTCCATTGACTTATACTGTATATATCTGCAGTCATTTTCTTAGCGGTAACTGACCTGCGGATGAATCCTCCGCTGATGGCCATCTGCTCACGTTCATCGACCACACGGGCCGGCTGGCTGGACACCACCCCATCCTGGTTATTACCCCAGGACTGGCCACCGCCTTTCAGTCTGAACAACCACAGGAAGTGAGAGAGAGGGTGAGAAGCAGGATGGTGTGAAGCAACTCTAAAGAACTAGACATGCACTGAGAAGAACTACATGCAGATAGATATATAACACTTAAAACAGGAAAGGGTGGTCAGGATTATCTGCATGTTATGGAATTTCATGAATAAATGAACGACACACTAGCGTATCGCTTTCCTGGAACTAACGTACACACGTCACGTACAGTGGGGTATGACAGACAATTACACAGACACTGATGGAGATGTGACAAGTTAATTGGAGGAGGTTCACAACAATTATCAAGGTGAAGAGACAAAGAGAAGCATTCAGAAGTAACATGTTCTCAGTGAGGGTACAGAATAGGTCTATTCCAAAAGTATAATGTGCATTCATTCAACATTTAGATACAGTTTGTTAGATCTGAAGTTAAAACAATAGACCAATAGAAAAGCTTTTATAACATGCATTGCATTCAGGCAGGGAAGGGGAATTAGGCTTTGTTTAGTAACAGTATGCATACAGTAAAGGTCTAGGGCTTTGTTCACACTGCATCCAATTTTCAAATACAATCTTTAGCAAGTGATGAAATCGGATCTATTTGTTCAGACAGTCGATATCCAGTATATCACTTAAAGGGACAGTTCAACCAAAAATTTAAATTGTCACAATTTACTCATCCCCGTGTCATTAAAGCCTGTGTTTTTTGTCCATGAAATTAATGGTTCTAAAATGACCAAAACTAGAACTGAAATAAAAATAAATTAAACTAAACTAAACTAAACTGATAAAAATGACAAAAGCACAACAAAATACCTGAAACTTAAAATAAAAATTGAACTGAAAATATAAAAATAAAAGCTACAATTAAAAATTAAAATTAAATTCAAATGTAAAAAATTCAAGTACTATTATAATAGGCTATATAAATAATAATTAAATAACACTGCCACTGATATTTGTGAACTCTTCCTTTAAGTGTCACATGATCCCAAGATAATTTCTTCCACAACTACAAAGAGATGTTGTTAAAATTCACAAGGCCAAGAATTTGTTTTTATTATTGATGGGTCCACCCTCCGTCGGGCTGCTTGAGTAGCCAATAAGGAAAAAACAGATCTAACTTTTCTCAAAATGTATGAATTAAATCGGATTTCATTCAATGAGTGTAATTTGAGTCAAGTTTTTTTTTTTTTAATGATTATTTTCTGTCTGTCTGAACAAAGCTTAAGCAGCAACTCTCTAAGCAATGCAGGTGATCTCATATGAGCTGTTACCTTTTATTTCAACCTTTTATGTAAGATAGGGCTGTTAATGGAGATTTTATGGTATGCATTGCCTTATGCCACTGCCATTGTGATTACAGGAGCTGACATGAAATGCTCTGACCAGAGGCAATGAGACTCAACCCTGACCTTAATCCTTACTGGCACAGACACAGGTGCGTGTCTTTAAAAAGAAACACAAGTAAAAGTTCTGAGGTAAGCCAAAATCTTCTTTACATTCATCTGTCCATACTTTAAAGTCAACATGGACCTTGTTTACTTTCTTAATAGATGTTCTGGTCTAACTGTGCATGATTCATTATTCCAGTTGTTTCGTTATCTTTCAACAAAATGTAATGACTTGCATAACCCTTGAAATTACTTTTCTTTTCGGGGACCTCTCATTAAACTACCTGTCATATAAAGACCACTTTTCCCAATCCAATCAGTTCCCGATGTATAAAAATCAAGCACCGGCCCAACATTTTTCCCATTGAATATTCAATACACAAACTTTGAATCACATATGTAAAAATGTGAATTCCCTTTCATGTTGACTTTAAAAGTAGAAAATAAAATACATTTAATGTTCTGTTTGGTTACAATTTGAGTATGTCAACCCCAAATACATAAAAGGAATAACAAATAACATTCATATACTTCATCAAACAACTGGCGTTTTGGCGATGGCCTGCATTAACACTGATGACCGTTCAAAGCTTTTCAGCCAGTGACAGTTGCTCACATGAGTATTTATGCAGTGCCTGCACCATTATGCAAGAGTTGGTCACACAGAATATCATTAACATAATATTTGCATCTCATTAAACACAGAATAATGAGAACCAATGTGTGTGCCCTCTTGGATATTACTGAAAACGTGACTGAATGTGGTGTGCATTCACATGGTTTAAAGGTGCACCATAAGTCATTTTTTCCACCCAACTTTAATGACCAAATTTCCAGTAAAGAATTCAACTATTTACATCCCTCAAGCAATATCTATCAATCCAAATATCTATAATAAACAAAAGAAAAACTGTTAAAACAGTGACTGCCCATTCCCTTAAAACATTATGAATAACCTAACTGATTCATCTCCCTATACAATGTATATAAGAGTGCAAAATAAACTTTGTATATGGCATTTTATAAAATAAGGAATTTTTAATTGGATGAACCATGTTTGACGCTTTAAAACGCAATAATTTCAAATATCAACCATGGCTCTCTGATAACGACAGTGACGTTTCTTTTCTGAATAAGTCAGTGTTTTTGAATGGATCGATCTAATAAATTATTTGGCTCTCTCATAAAGACTTTCAATAAAATAAATCACTATTTTAGTTCCCGGATGAATCCCTGTTTTTATATACATAAGTTGGAAAAATTATTTGATGACTCTCACAAATTACTTCAGCAAATGTTTCAGTGACTCACTCAAAGACAGTCAATTGTTTTGTTCCTGAATGCATCAGTGTGTTGGAACGAATCTGTTGCAAAAATGATTCAATGACTCTCACAAATCAGTTCAGTAAATGAATCAGTGACTTGTCACTTGTTTTGTTCCT
The DNA here is from genome assembly GCA_031834385.1 of Semotilus atromaculatus. Taxonomy (NCBI): domain Eukaryota; kingdom Metazoa; phylum Chordata; class Actinopteri; order Cypriniformes; family Leuciscidae; genus Semotilus; species Semotilus atromaculatus. The sequence goes on from JAULUF010000028.1 coordinate 7,981,539, forward strand.
AAATAAATCAGTGTTTTTGAACAATCAGTGAATAAATGAAGACAATCACCTGTCAGAAACCTGCAGAAGGAGTCACTGAAAAATCCGGACTGACACACAAACATTAGTGATAAAAATAATGAAAAGTCCCAGTGCTGATGGACTGTTTATGAGCATGTTTGGAATGCCTCTAGTCTAAACCAATGGGGACCAGAACTAATTGTTTTAAATCAAAGAAAAAAAATGACTTAAAGTGTACCTTCAATAAGGTACGAATTGCACATAATTAGAAATCAGCTGTACTATAATCAATTACATTGGCCATTTATATCACCAAGATAACATTTTCCACCATTTTACCCACATGCAGTGACATGCTTTGCCTTTTAGAGAAAACCTAAAAGAAGCCAGCTCTGCCAGCCTTGAGTAAATAAAGCGTGAATTTCGAATCTGCGGTCCACAAAATTCATTCAAGGAGTGTGTAATGCTTGCATTTCGGAAAGTAGCACATGCATATTAAGCAGGCACTTAACATTTAAATACAACAGTCCTTGACCAACGGATCAGTGAAGCATAGAAACCAGCATATTTGCGCATTCAGCCGGCAGAGAGCAGGGCCTACAGCTACAGTGCATCTATGGGATAACCAGTGGCGCCGCAGACGGACTGAGCTCTACCACCATCCCCATGCACAGAGATGTAGTCCACGAAGAGCGCAGTGGGGGGGGAAGTCGCAGCTACGGAGAGAGCAAGAGCGAGCGTGCAAACTGGCCACGTGCTTTTAACTCCTATTTGTCGGGTTCAGGCAGGCAAGCAGGCAGGCAGGCGACAGGAACCACCTACTTGTTACATGGACACGGACATAGACCACAGAGATTTCCTAGATCCGTCAAATTCTTTTCTGCTTCTTTCATGTCCTTATTGATCTGATCCATTCCCTCTTCGATGCGCTCCAGTTGTTCTGATTTACACATTAGTCAATTATGCCCCCCAAAAAGAATTAAAGAGTGCGAAAAAGGAACAAGGAGAGAAAGAGAAAGGAAAGGCAAGGAGGAAAAGAGGGACAAAAAGAAAGAGAGAGGCTTAAACATTCACAGTGACAAGAGACAGTCAGACAGCAGCAGACAGGTGAAAGCCTTGGACGCTTCACCAGTACCTACTTGTCGCAGGGACATACAAGTCCACAGCATTTGCCTACATCTTTTAAACTTTTCTCAGCTTCCATCATGTCTTTGTTGATATGGTTCATGCCATCTTCAACACGCTCGAGTTGTTCTGGTCAGGACAAAGGGGTGACAGCAATGAAATGAGACTTTTCATCCTGGCAGACAAACTATGATGATAAATGACATCTAAGTTGTCCAGAAACACATCTACTCAAAACGTGAGACATTTGAATGATGCGGTGGGTGGTTAGGTTAGGTCGTGCCGAGAAGATGGACTATGAGGCGTAGTGGAGGAGCACATACGCAAAGTGTCTTTTCAACCCAAACGCATGTACAGGTTTAATTCATGCTCAACTTGACAATTTAAATAAATAATTAAAGAAATTGTTCACCCCAAAAAAGTTGCTCCAAACCCATATGACATATTTTCCCCCATAGAACACAAAAAGAGGTTTTTCTTTTTACTGTAAAATAGATGTTTTTCTCACATGATGAAAGCAAAAGGGGAATGACCAAAATCACAAAAAAGCACAGTAAAAAGTATCATCACAACCCATGGAAGAACAAAAAGTCATACAGGTTTGGAACAACATTTTTGGGTTAACTATCCGTTTAAAAAGCACCAAGTTCTTAAAGTCTTGGGATGTGATTACAGGGGTGTGAATGAATGATTGGCTAATAAAGTAGTTTATATCAGAAATTGTACTTTATGAGTAGTTTAAAATTTGTGTACTTTTACTTTAGCTTGAGTACATTTTAAGTGATGTATCTGTACTTTTACTCTGCTATTTTTCCCTCTGTCTGTGGTCATTACACGCTTGTTTTAATTTTATTTTTATCCATTCACAAATAACCATAGTCCCGACTGTGAACACGGGAAATCTTGCAAAATCTCTCACGGTGAAACGTGACTTTAGAGTAAACAAACATGGAGGACAACAGGCAGGAAGAAATGGCGATAATAGTGTTTGGACTGCTTTTAACAGAAAATTTGCGTGCAAAAAAGAAAACGTTTTGGGTGAAGTGGCTTTCGTTTGCCCCTAGCTCGCTTTCTGATCGGGTATCATTTCGTTCCATGTGACAATCCACAAGGAAAGAAACAAATGCCTTTACTAAATGATCTGTATATAGGCTATCCTATCCACAGGGCCTGAGATTTGGTGTGAGTTTGCAGGTATTGGATACAATGTTAATAACTACTGCAAGTCACAATGTTTATAACTACTGCAAGTCCCACGTTCATTATGCAAGGAATTTCTTTATCACAAAACGCTAAAACTGGCAGAGAAATTGGCTCTTTTTAATCGCTCTCTCGTTTGAACCCATATCTGGTGTGTGATGACAAACTCTCATATGAGTTTATAAAGGTTTTTGTAGTCTTTGCACTGTTCTGAACATTTATATTTTATGTGATTTTGCAACAATAGATTGCCTAGTGATTATTAAGACTTTACAACTGATTTTAAATCTATTTATATGGTAAATAACCTTTTCCATCTTTTCATCTCTGTAATAGTCTTTCCGTGCCAAAATGAAAACTGATGCATGATATTCTTCATTCTTTCTGACAAGCAACAAAAGACAATGTGAATTACACTATGTACTCTGTTTTCTACATGTTTAAATTGCAGTGTACAGTGTTTCTTATAAGGGAATAGAATCCACAGCTCAGTACTCACTACTCACGAGTACTTTTAAATAAGCTACTCTTTTATTCTTACTCAAGTAGTTTTTTGGACAAATAATTTTTACTTGGAAATTGGTAAAAATAATGGTACTTTTACTTGAGTATATTTTTTTCAGTAGGCTAGCCTACTCTTTCCACCCCTGAGTAATATAGCCACCCCGTCTGAGCTAAACTGGAATATAAATGTCAGGATGTTTATGAACGTGGCATCATGAGCAGATGCTGAGAAAGAGATACAATGATCAGAAACAGAACCGAAATAAAGAGCAAAAGAGAATAAAATATGGAGCATAAGTATAAGTTATTGTGTGGTAAGGAAAAGTAATCTGAAGAATGTAATGGTTGATCATTCATGAGCTGAAATGAACAATTGGCTGAAGGGATAAACATTCCTTTAGGGTTTTAGAAAACTGTAAAATCCCTGGGGGAGCAAAACAGATGTTGCTATTTTATAAATTAACAATAATAAAGATTCATGTTTAAGTGTCTGTTGATCTGCCCTTAATTGAGCTTGTAATTTTATTCTTCTTAGCTAGTGCGAGGTTACTACCTTATACCGTCAAAAAGAAAAAACTGCTAATTGGGTTTTGCTGCTGATCCCATGAGCAAGAGCAGCGTGACTAAAGAAAGAGGGGGAAGGGGGCGAGAAAGAGACTAGTGAGGGAAAAGTGAGGGACTCATCTCTTCATTGGCTGACAGTGATGTAGAGCAAATATTCACTTTTTTTGCATGTGGGAGAACACCAGGACTGAGCCAATAATATGATGGCACACAGATATCTAGTTAAAAACAATCAGGATGGCTGAGGGGTTACGGCGTTGGACTTAAGATCCAATGGACAATGCTCAAACCCCAATCCTGGTAATAAATGTCAACTCTTGAATTAATTAATGCAGGAAAGCTATTTCTAACTAAGAGATTTGAGAAAACATACTGTATTAGAGGAGCAATTTCTATTACTACAAACTGATTAAAAAAAAGAAATAGGATGGCTGAGCGGTTAAGATGTTGGACTTAAGATCCAATGGGCAAAAGTCCTCATGGGTTCAAATCCCACTCCTGGTAAATCATTATGAATTTTAAATGGACTTTAGTAATGTGGTTGTGTTATTAACAAACTGGTTTCTAACTTAAAAGCGTGATCAGGACGGCCAATTGGTTAAGGTGTTAGACTTTAGATCCAATAGACAATTGTCTTAGTGGGTTCAAATCTCACTCCTGGTAACAATGATCTATTCTAGCAAGAATTAGTTCAGGAATGCTCCTTTACATTATAAAGACGAGAGAAATTTTAATATATATCAAAGGAGGAATTTCACATCTACAACTCATTCAGAGCAACCAGGATGGCGGATTGGTTAAGTCGTTGGACTTAAGATCCAATGGTCGGATGTCCTTGTGGGTTCAAACCCCACTCCTGGTAATAAATGTTATCTCTTGAGGGAATGAATGCAGGCAAGCTGTTTTATCATATAGAGATGAGAGAAATCATGGCATCGTGTGTTCAAACCTCACTGCTCAAGCAGAATTCAATATGGTAAAAAAAATTAAAGTTTGCTTAGTTATAGGTTATACGTCTAGCTTGTAAAATGCAAGGATTTTTCAAAGAATGTAAAGTCTCAACATGTTCTACTCTTAAATAAAACAGATGGAGTAGCATACCTTTGGGATAGTACCCAGAGGTTTTGGGCTGAAATGTGATTAATGAGCTACGCCCTTGAGTTAGACAACTGACTTCAGCTTGTTACAGCAGGAATGGGCATTTAGTAAAAAAAAAGAAAGAAAGAAGAAGACAATTTTGATTGCTCCCTTTATGTCTAGTGAACTGCTAACTGGAATCCTCCTGAGCTCTAGGAGACTATCGCAAGCAGCAATCAGAGCACAGCTTTACGGATGGGATGTGCTGTTGTTCTGCTCTAAAACCGGAGCCAAGAAAGGTTGTGGGATCATTTAAAGTAGGAAATGGATTGTCCTGAGGCAGTCTGAGGAACATACCATCTATAATTTAACACAAGGAGAGGAAGGCCTGTTGTTTTTTTGTCAGACTAATTAAAATGTCTCTTCCATGGGGAAATGAACTCTACACTTCGTACTATCCACATAAAACCGAATAAAGCCTCAAGCAACATAAGGGCTTAACTTATCAATAGAGACGTGACTGCTTCTATTACAGTAAAGTGTCACATAATTGATCAATGAAAATTATTTTTCATTAATATGCCTATGCTGTTTGTGGAATTGTGTGTGTTTGCCTAATTATCCTAAAATGGCAATGAGTGTTAACTGGAAAGTCTTTCACCCCAGGGATTGTACACAGATATATTTCATCTGGTGAAGAGGAGAGCGGTTTGTCATTACCAGCAACATCGATCGATCAATTTACCTCTTACATGACCTCTTACAAGACGGCCTGATGTTTATGATCATATGTTTAAATCATCATCATTATGCATATTTCTTTAATCTGCTAAATAAATAGCTCATCTGGAAAAGCATTGTGCGTAACCTCTAGACAGTTACGTTTAAAATAAGCAAATGAAAATGACTTACTGCACAACCTTATTACATGATTCCACAATGTGTTTTTCGCCGTAACTTACCTCCCTGTTCATCCAGCATAACCAAAGTTCTGATACCAGCATCTTTACTCTAATCCACCAAGAATGGCAAAGCAAGAAAAAAGAGGAAATAACAAACAAATGAGGGAAGCTTACAGGTGAAGATGACATTCACACATATTCAGGTCAGATATAAGATGATAAAAGAACAGCAGGGAATAAAAGAGTCTCGGCAGAGGACAGACCGCAGCACCCAGCTTTATCACAACAATTGAAATTCTCCACAAGCGCTTTTTTTACTTGGCAGGAAATTAAAAGAAGGCAACGAGGTGGCAGACAGTACAGAGCTAAAATTAGTTCAGAATTGTAAACAGAGCACTGGATTGAACTCTAAAGGTACGAGAGGATGTGTGTGCAATATGACGAGATCTCTGAGGCACACGTTGTTCTATTGACCTAAATAAAACAGCTGATTATATTCCGAATCCCACAATACCTCATTATTTTAACTATATTATCAAGCAGTGCAGTGGTTATAGTACCAACTATACTATACCTAAAGGGAATCTCTTTACATGCAATTTAAAAATTTTGACTTAATTTAGTCAAATTTCTCCACTCTGGTCTGTCAACTCGTTTTATAGTAATAATAACAGGTATGTGCATTTACTCAGCATTTAATCAAAGTGACATGTGGCATAATGGAATCTGGAAGCACCTAATATGAAATCAGATGCAAGTACCTGATGGAAGCATTATATTTGTTCAGCACTGGTGAACTTTGAAGTTCATTAGCAACCCAAGTATGCAATTTTCTTCCAACAATGGTTAAATGGAGCGGAGAATGATTTGTTCACAAATTTGGATAACCAATTTCAAGATTTAATTTACTACATCTGGTACTGTTTTCAATAACCATCAAAATACAGACCAAATATTGTACATACGCTAGCATTCAGCTAGGATCAGTCATTTTATTTTGTTTGTTTAAAATAAATGGATACTTTTATTCAGCAGGGATGGATTAAATTGATCGAAAGATACAATAAAATCTTTGTAAACACATTGTTTAAAAAATCATTGTTTTGTCATTTTCTACTATTATGTGTGCGAGCTCCACTCTTTGTTGAACTTTAAAAAATAAATAAAATAAACCATATGATTTATAGATTATCTATCACATTAAAACTAAAATCAGGCTTCTGGTCTTTATAATGCCAAATCAACCACAATCTTTTCTGTATCTCATCTCCACATGTGGGGTCAGGGGTTTTTGATCCCTTTCTATGTTTACATGGAAACGATCTGAAGAGAAAACGCAAAATTGGCGTTGCGTTTTCACTCTTTAGTGAAAGAGTTTAGACGAGCATTATGGGGGGGAAATCTGCGTGCATATGGTCAAAAGTGTGTGAAATTCGGTATACACTCCAGGCGGCGAGGTGGCAATGTAAAGCACTATCTGAGAATATTTTGTACAACTGCTGAAAAGACTCTTGTACGTTTATCAGAGCTGCTAGGGCAACTTAAAGGTCTGACGTATGGAAATGGTTGGTTGTTATTTTCCTGTTCTGGCGCATACCTGTGACGTAAACGTGTACGTGACGAGAGCCACCGTGAGCAGATTTGCGTTTTTACCCTTTAGACGGGAACGTGACGGTGGAGTGTTTTTAAGATTTCCACTCTGGAGGGCGGTTTCACTCTTTTGCGTTTTTAAGCCCCAAAAACGCTGTCAAAAAAATATTTTTTACGTTTTCACCCGTGAGCGTTCTCATGTAAACAGGGCCTTAGACACTAGAAAGACTCATTTTCTCTCCTGTGTCTCGACACTGCCCTATCAGTAACACATAGATGGAGTTTCTCTGAAATCATTATTGATTTTTATCACAGATCGGAAATTTGGTGCTAATTCACTGTCTCGATTTCTGACCTTCAAAGGCCTTGAAAACAAGAAGCTTAACAACCTTTTTTTGTAAAAACAGCTTTTCACATACAGCCAAACTGAGTTCTAATATGTGATCACTGTGTATAATTTCCAGTTTATTACTATCACTTAGCTAAATCAATATCTTACCTCTTCGACCAGCTGCAGCATGCGGCGAGTACTCTCCAAAGACTGTAGAAAGAAAAATATACTTATTATTACTCACAATAACCTCAACAGTTAATACGACCCTGCTTGTTGTATGTGTTTTCATATTGTTATTTGAATGTGATGTGTTGAGGCACCACAGTTGGTACAAGGCCATAATGTTCATTATGTCAGTTCCGACAGCATGTTACTAATGGCTGCCAAGTTCAGACTGTACTGAATGCACAGCCATTTCTGTACAACCCCCCCTCCCCCCTTCACCCTTCACCCCCCACCCCCCTTCCCCCTGTTCCTTCAAAGAAAGCTCAAGATAGTATTATCCACTCATGAATATTTAAAGCTCTCCCATTCCAGTCCAGTGTATATATCTGAGCTGAAGAAATATGACTGCGTTGCGCCACAGGACGCTCAATATCAGGCTGGAATTAAAGATCATTATTGTGATCTCTATTTTCTTTTTTAAGAGCTATCATTGAGCATTATACCATATATCATATGCAACCATACACCACCTAGTCATTGTGAGGCCTTGAAGGTGAAGTGTGTGTAATTTGTTTCATGTTCATTCTGTTTCCTATGCTATTTTAATGTATCCAAACTATTCAAAGACACACACAATACTCAAATATATACCTCAAACTGACTGCTTGTCAAAGAGCAAAGTTGCAACAAATGTAACATCATTGCAATAACAAAATGCATGGAAAATTGGATATACAGGAGTAGGCAAAAATGTCCGAAATTTACGTTAACTCACAGCACAGCATTTACTGTGAACGGAGCTGCTTGTGTGAACACAGTGCACTTCGCTCTGAAACTCGGCACAACAAACTAAGCTATACACCTATTTAAATAAATCATAGCCTTTTGCCGTGAGAGAAGTGCACTAAGCTATATCGCGAATTAGTTTTCTGTTCGATTGACAGATGCTTTGCCAAAGCAATGGCGCAAAACACAACGTTAGTGATATTTACATTCATTACGAAACTGTGGCGGGACAGATTAGTCTATGTAATTAATAGGAAACACTGATTCATCATTGTAATTTTAAACAGAAATAGACATTCAATTTAGAGTGCAATAAAGCAGTATAATTATTCTGTTACTCACCTGTATGAGCGTCTTTAAATTTGTGCTTGAAGTCTTCGATGCAGATAGTTTTTTATCTTTGGTTTGCATAGATTACATACAAAAGCGTAACCTTTACTAGTCAGTTCATGTGAAATATCAAGCCACCCGTCCTTTGTGTAATCATCAGGTGATCTCGTCTCAGTGAAGCCGCAAGAGGCGTGATATAACGATAGATGGTGGTAATGCACAATTTTAGTTTGCGATCAAGTCAGAAGATGACACTGCTCTTCTTTAATACATTGCACGTCAAAACACAAAACGGAATTTAGCTTTTGGTCGCAGTACATAGCTACTTACTGGAAAAAAAATGTTTGTTACCAATGAAGGAACTGAGACACAGTTAAGCTACTGAAAAATGTAGTTAAATTAGTAATGTCACTACTTGTAGTTAGCTATTCCCCAACACTGTCAAGTAGTGTTAAAACAAAAATTATATTATTTTTGTATTGATTGAGATAAGTTCCTATCTGACTTTCTTCTGTGGAACACAGAAAAAGATAATTTGAAGAAAAAAGTCCATACAATGAAAGTTAATGTACCAAGTCGGTACTGAACTTCGGTACCAAGTCGGTACTGAAATTTAAAAAATGCGACAATACCAGCATTTCCCTCTAGCATTTTGAACGCTGTTGAACGGATTCTTAAACACCTCTGATCAACATATCTGTCTATGATTAGCTACAATGATCAACCCTTCAAAAACATGTTGTCTTTGACGCTCTTCATCAAGTGCTTGTAAGCGCTCAGTGAAAAGCGTCAAAGATGTCATTGAATATCATTTTAGCCAATCAGAGACTATGTTGAGCACGTCAAGACAATGGCCAATCAGAAGTGTTTAAGAATCCGTTCAACAGTGCTCAAAATGCTAGAGGCATCGTCACATTTTTAAATGTCAGTACCGCTGTTCTTGTGAGTAAATTCTTTTGTGCCAATATAATCTATTAAAAAATTCAAGGACCTATGTTCAGCGGCCATGTTAATAAAAATCCCATGTGCAATACAATTGGGATGACATGGTTAAGCCTCCCACATGGAGTGTCAAAGTACTGATTGTTCAGCAGGAGGCCAGTGTGATTAAAGGTCTATCAAAGCCAGTGCAGATCCCCCACTGGGCAGGTGCTGTGAGGGAGGCCGTTTCTGTCTGAAACCAGTGCGGTGTGGAGAACCTCTCGCTGATCACCACTGCTTCTGGTAACCAAGCAGCCTCCCCTGCTCCATGACAAATGGATGAGCAATCTTAATATAGCCGCTTCTTTTTGCACAAAACGGATTTATTAATTCATAGAAGCCCTTTAGAGTGGTTCAGTCTTCTACTGAACGTCTGGAAGTCACAGTGTGTTCATTCTCCTTCACGCCGGGACGGGTCTATTTATATACAGATGCTGTCGTATTAAGGGTTTATTTTTAGACCTGCGTCGCCCATGGAGGTTGAAGGTGTACTTACCTCATCGCCCAGCTGATCAGCTCTGGCCTGCATGTCCGACAGCTCATTGCGCATGTCCGAATCGTCTGCCATGGCTGTGGAGGGATGAGGTACTCGCCTCTAAACGGGAAGTGTAGCTCTTACTTGAAGGCTGGAAAAGAGATGAAAGATGCTTTGTGTTAACTCATGTCAACAAAGACACACCGAAACAATTACTCCAGATAGATCTGGTACAGCAGTGCGCAAAAAAAGTTAAATAACGCATTGCTGAATGAACAATCAGAATATATAAGTGACGTCTGCATTTTATTCCATTTCTCTTTGAAGACAATGACCGGGCAGGTATTGTTTGGCAGTCAGTATATTTAGACTCATTCTCAGAAATTGACTCATCAATTCAAGGACTCAGGTTTCACAATCCTAACAAAAGTGAGAGAGAGAGAGAAAGAGATATCCTGGAAAATGTGTAATGAGAATTACATTATGAATTCATTGCTACTACCAAAAATAGGCAACTGCATTCATTACAAAACTGACCATATTAAATTTCTAAATGCACATTCCTGATCTTATTGTGCACAATTAATTGGTGAACGATATTTTAAACAATAAAGATGTCTTTGTAATATGTAATCCAACTGTAACAACTTGCTCCGCCTATGAAACAACTTTAATTTTGGCTGATGTCACCAAAATCCATCTAATTATTTTATGATGGATCAAAGTAAGCACTATCTTATATAATCTAAAAATACATCTGATCACGTATGAAATGGGTCCTGAGTACCTTTTAATGTTGACTTAAAAGACAAATGCCCCATCTAGACTGACCACAGGGTCATTTTAAAGAGTGTTCGCAGAAAAAAATATACAAATGTCACAAGCATCTCTGTTAAGGGTCTTGAATGCTTTCATAAATGCCACAGTGTGTCTCATGTACCATGACATTATTAGAGCACAAACATATAAAGATGCTTTTATAATCTAGTTTAAATGCAGAAAAGCATTGGATACAAGTGTATAATGTTGGCTACAGCATCATCTTGGCATCCTGGCACTAGCATGTTTCCCTCTCTCATTTCCTGGCACGGAAGATGTTTGATCTGCCTACTGTTGATCATCATACGGATCAATCAAAGATTTTGTCAAGATCTACCACTTAAGTATAGAATGTGTCTCTTTAAAGTCACCATAAAATCAAAAGGACAATTCTTATGTTTTTATGGAATATTGCAGTATCTATTTTAAATGACATATCCGTGCACGTCCTTATTTTTTTCAAATTCATGTGCTCTTGTAATCTTTAATCAAAATAACTTCCCGTCCCTCTTGCAGTGACATCTCTTCTCTGATGATGTGTTCACTGACGTGAGGGCGGGGCTACCTGTCACTCACATGAGATCAACCAATAGCAAACCACAACCATCTAATCAATTCCAAATGGACAAAATCAAGTTCCACCCTAAAAAAAAGTTTTCTTTGTTCGAGAAGCCGTTTTACTCGGATATTCATCATCACAATAAGGAAGAAAAGACTTTTGTCTGAATTTTGGTTTCATGCCAAAAGCAATGTGCCAGTTTAGCTACAGTAACAACAGTCAACACTTTTTTTTGTCCGCTTGGATGGTGCCAAGAATTCCATGCAATGTTACTTTAATCAAGTGTAAGTTGGCATCAAGTCATGTAAATATATTGCCAGAAATCTGCTGTAACTGCTGCCGGTCCTCTCTGTCATTAGGCATTCGTCCTGTGCCAACTGCAAAAGGCAGCAGACCTCTGATGCTCTATCTTCTCCCTGGCTGCTCTATACATCTCTCTCCGCTCCAGTGGTGAGAGGTCCAGAGAAATCATGATTAATTAACTTACTCTCTTTACTATTATAGGACAATTAGATTAACTAAAGAATCACATTCATACAGAGCGTCAAGCCGGAAGCCTGCTGATCTGTTGCATGAGGCTGGCGCTTGTGGCTTCTTGCTTGTTATTATTCTGTTGTAATGTCTCTCTTTTGTTGCTGAACTATCAACAGTCTTGTGCCTTGTGCCTCCTCAATAAATTGGAAGAGAAAATAATCCATATTACAAAAATAAAACAACGCAAATATTACAAAATGTGACATTAAACGTATATAAATCACTTGTTTTTCTAAAGTAACTGTCCAGTCCATTAAATTGCCTCTATTCATGATTAAAGTGCTCGACACGGATCTGATAAAGATAAAATAACTAGCGTCTAACGTCGCTATAAACGTTATAAAATAACGTCTAAAATAACTAGCTTCGGCCGTTCGCATCAATTTACGCCAAAAGAGTAACACTTGAACTTGACTCACAACGTAATGACAGTAACAAAATACATTACTTGAGTACTGTACTTAAGTATACTTTTTTAATTATCTGTACTTTACTTGAGTATTCTTTTTTCTGGAAACCTTTTACTTCAACTTCACTACATTTGAAAGACAAATATCGTACTTTTTACTCCACTACAATTCCGTCAAGGTCCTTAAGTAGACAGTAGTTACGTCAGTCAGGGCATGATTTTGGTTGCAGGGGTTGCATTTTGGTTGGAAATGAAAGTCGGGTTGACGTCAGAACCTGACTGATCTTGGTACTACAATACAACTACAATACAACATCTGTCCAACGTTGGAGATTAATGTCAATCTGGCGTTGGATTCTGACATCAACCTGATTTTTATTTTCAACGTTGGGTTTGGTCATCTAAATGCAATTTTTTTATTGTTTTGAAGCACACTAGCTTATAGGTAAGGCTAACATATTCATACTAAAAGCCAAAAAAACTTGAAATAGGGGACTATTTGAGTGAACAGCCATTTGAGTGTCCGAAACCATAGTGGACGTTATTGAGTGCACTTATTCAATCTCACATTCAATCCCACTACTGGAACTGTGTTCTAGAAATAAATGTGATATTGATATGAGGGTAGGTAGGCAGGCATAGATTACGAGGCATAAGGTAATGTAAGTATTACATACAACAATGCAACAACAATCAATCAATGCATTGACATTTACTTTTTACTTTTGATACTTAAGTACTTTTTAAAAATAAAACAATTCTTTTTTTTAAATCGGCCTTTACAACTGTTACTTGTATTGGAGTAATATTTGACCAGTAGTATCTATACTTTCACTAAAGTAAGGAAGTTGTGTACTTTGTCATCCTAAATCCTAATTTTCATTTTTGGGTGAACTATCCCTTTAATGTGACGACTAATTAAAAAGTAAGTAAACGACTCAGCCACTTAGATATGATCACTTTATGCCACGACAAAATCAAACTTCAAATGACCCGAAATCATGATGACTGTTTTTTTTTTTTTTAAATGAGCAACCAGCTTAGTGAAATGAAAGATACATCTTTAGGCTACCTCTATGTTTTATGGTTAAAAAAATTTCCCAGCCGACATTTGTTAAGACATCTGATTTTAAATGCTTATGATAAACATTACAATGCTCATTAACTTTTGTTAACTCTACAATAAGTAAATCCACTTCACCAGCTAATTACTCCTCGACAGCGATGCCATAGAGATACACAGAGCGACCAAAAAAACGGAAGTTCAAAGACAATATTCTAAAGATGGCGGCGCGCTTGTTTCTCTGGCGCATAAGGTCTATAGCTGCTGTCCTTTTAAAATCTATATTTTATTAGTGCCGTTATGCTATTTTGTTTGTGAACGACTCAATGTTATTGAACGAATCTGTAGAGTGACTCATTCTTAACACTCACTCGCTCACCTTATGTTGTAATGATCACACAATTAATCAGCAAACAAATCCGAACAAATGTTTTTGGTGAACCGAATCAAACTATTCAAAGTCACTGGGATTAATCAAAATCCCCATGACAAGGCTTTTCTGGGATGTGCGGTAGTTTGGTAATCGAGGATGTTCCGGACTTTTCAGTAGAGTCGATTCCCTAGTGGAGTCAACTCTTGATTCTCAACGCCTCAGAATTTATTCTTTTTGGGAATGACTCCCAGATTTCCTAAAATGTAAATAATTTTAAAGCATTTTTAAAGTTTCAAGTACAAGATAACACATTTAGGGAATAGATAACTTTTAATAGTTCAGAATTTATATTAATCTGGACAAACTTAAAGGCATGTTAATATTTGCATGCATGCTGCATGGCAAGAAAACAAACAAATCTATTAAAGTGGAAATAGGTCAGTCTATATGGAGCACATATGGTATTAAGATTCCCACTCCCTATGTCATCCTCAAAAGCTTTTTTTTTTCATTCCAGTTCTTTCTATAGAAGCTGTTAAAACGATTCATTTGTGAGGAAACCTCAAACTGCCATGTCTCACACTTCCACTGTCACACTGGAAATGTAACGCCTCAAAAAGTGCCAATTACGTTCCGAAAAAGCCACAAAAGGGGAAATTAAATTTCTAAGCAAATCCTCAATTAATATGAGCTTACAACAGTCAATAAAGATATACTGACAGACTTTCATACATCTAAAGTACATGAAAATGATGGCTCAGAAATGAATCTAAAAGCAGAAGTATAGAGCAAAGTTGTCATTGTGATTTCATAATGTGTGAGGATGCTGAGGTCGAGCCCATGATGTGCTACGCAGACTTATTTCTATGTGGCAGAGGGCCAGAGGCTGAAATCTTCTGTCGGTAAGAGCAGTGGGTTCTGAACTATTTTTGCTACATGAGTCGTCAGATATTTAATGTTTCATGGCCATAAAACAGCATGGAGTGCAGCACATGAAAAATGAATTACGCTTTTATTTTGTTCTTTTGCGAGTGCAGCGAACGGCGTCTGAAAATAATTGTTGGGATGTGGTTTGTGGATCCGTCACCATCTAACACAAAATAATTAAATATTTTTCAGACGTTGGAGCAAAAATAATCCCACACTCCCTAGAGAGTGTGCCGTGGTCTGTGCTTTTCTTTCTGTCGAACAATTCAGTTCAGTAAAACCATATTTTATTTTGATGAACTAATGAGATTTTATAGTAATTTGTGACCTATATCAGAAGATTTGTTGTCCATCCCTGTACTTCCTGGAGAGAACAACAGTACTTGCTGGTTATTTAAAGCACTCTTGTTAAACTTGACATTTACGACTAACAGTTAAATTTGAAGGTCACAGGTGACCTTGTCCAAACACATCATTGACATAGGCTGTGATCAGAATCTCTTGCTGTTTCTGGATTATATAGTGTACTGCGCACAATATAATACCTGGATCACATAGCCTACTACTTCTCTTTCTTGACTTATTATGCACTCGGATTATTGTTCTGACAAGAACTGACATTTTTATACAAAACTGGATGAATAATGCAACATAACCATTTTTATTTTCCAGAATTTGACGTCACTTTCTGAATCCATCCTGCAACATGCTGAGTTTATGTGGCAACAAAGTAGCATAGCACTGTTTGAAACATTTATGCTCTTAAAGAATACTTTAATTCAAGGATGCATTAAACTGATTAAAAGCAACATTTATATTGTTACAAAAGACTTCTTATTCAAATAAATGCTGTTCTGTCATGACAACTCTCTGAGTGTTTGACATGGTAATGTATTTGACAGTGTTGATTTGTTTGGCCGTGGCGAAATTTAGCAAGTACAGGAATTGCTACTGCCAATACACACAAGACACGCTGCTGTGAGAAAGTAAGACATGCTGCTTCTGTACAATACAGCGTACATGAATTACCAGTAGCAGATCTATACAGGTGGAGCTGGGGAAGATGGAGGGTTTCTGAAAGCTCACTGCAAATGCTGACCAAGCATTTAAAGATTGAGCAGTGAGCTCATTGGCTACTGATGCAGCAGGAACCAATCAGCTGTGCCTTATAGAGAATGATGCAATTGCAAGCAGATTGAGTTAAAGGACCTATCAGCCTGCGCCATCTAGAGTTTCATAACAGAACATTGTATGTCATTTTGAACTTTCTATTCACTCAAGAATCCTAAAAAATGTATCATGGTTTCCACAAAAATATTAAGCAACACAACTGTTTTCAACATTAATAATAATAATAAAAAATTTATAAGCACCAAAATCAGGTAATTAGAATGGTTTCTGAAGGTAGCATTGTCATCACAGGAATAAACTACCTTTTTTAAAATATATTAAAATAGAAAACCATTTATTTTTTTAATTGTTTTTAAATTTTACAATATAAAGTTTTTTTTTACTTTATTTATATTAAATAAATGTAGCCTTGGTAAGCGTAACAGACTTCTATTAAAAACATTACAAAAACCTTACCAACCCCAAACCTTTGTGTATCTTTATTAATTATTGCATTTGATTAATTTTATTGCTCATGACTCATAATGTGCTTATAGGATAGCAAAAAAACATATTCCTTTAACTACACAACATACAGTTAGATGCAAAAACAAGGATGAAAGCTATGTTACAAAAATATTAATTCATAAAGCAACATCCAACAGAAGTGAGATTGTATGGTCTTTGAGATGGACACTAATGTGATTTTTCTCAATGGAAACTGCATCTTCTCCAAGTGATAAACAAGAAATTAGAGTTCCAGTTACACTGTATACGACGTCAGTCTCATCGATGTGCTTTCTCTCCATCTCTCACTCCATTACTATCTCTCCTGAGCCATCCTAATTCAGTATTCCATTAATAATGGATGATGTGTCTGATAGGGAACATGAGCAATGGCTTTCTCATTGGCGAGCATTTTCTTAGCCTTGTCTCTACAAAGCCAGGGATGCACAGGCCATCTTGTAAATCATTGTCCTTCAAGGACGTGGCTTATCCGCCAAACCAGCTTAGTTAATCCACACCACAAGAGGAAAAACTACATAGCCACCCAAACGTGGCAGCTGTGCGCGTACTTTGCTTTTCCTGTAATCCAGAAAATCCGGAAAACAGTCATGGACTGACGTATCAGACCCAAGTTTGGCCAATTTTTACTCAACTACAATGCATTTTATAGCAGTTAAAATGCCAATTCTAGAGATCCTTTACCATTAAAGACTTTGCAAGCCTTTACTGGCACAACTCTTAATCATTTTCAATTTCTGAGGGAGAATTATGCGACCTGCAAGAATGAGGGTTAAATGAAAACACATTTGTATTAACCAAACCACACCCATACACTCACCTAAAGGATTATTAGGAACACCATACTAATACTGTGTTTGACCCCCTTTCACCTTCAGAACTGCCTTAATTCTACGTGGCATTGATTCAACAAGGTGCTGAAAGCATTCTTTAGAAATGTTGGCCCATATTGATAGGATAGCATCTTGCAGTTGATGGAGATTTGTGGGATGCACATCCAGGGCACGAAGCTCCCGTTCCACCACATCCCAAAGATGCTCTATTGGGTTGAGATCTGGTGACTGTGGGGGCCATTTTAGTACAGTGAACTCATTGTCATGTTCAAGAAACCAATTTGAAATGATTCAAGCTTTGTGACATGGTGCATCCTGCTGGAATTAGCCATCAGATGATGGGTACATGGTGGCCATAAAGGGATGGACATGGTCAGAAACAATGCTCAGGTAGGCCGTGGCATTTAAACGATGCCCAATTGGCACTAAGGGGCCTAAAGTGTGCCAAGAAAACATCCCCCACACCATTACACCACCACCACCAGCCTGAACAGTGGTAACAAGGCATGATGGATCCATGTTCTCATTCTGTTTACGCCAAATTCTGACTCTACCATCTGAATGTCTCAACAGAAATCGAGACTCATCAGACCAGGCAACATTTTTCCAGTCTTCAACTGTCCAATTTTGGTGTGCTCTTGCTAATTGTAGCCTCTTTTTCCTATTTGTAGTGGAGATGAGTGGTACCCGGTGGGGTCTTCTGCTGTTGTAGCCCATCCGCCTCAAGGTTGTGCGTGTTGTGGCTTCACAAATGCTTTGCTGCATACCTAGGTTGTAACAAGTGGTTATTTCAGTCAAAGTTGCTCTTCTATCAGCTTGAATCAGTCGGCCCATTCTCCTCTGACCTCTAGCATCAACAAGGCATTTTCGCCCACAGGACTGCCACATACTAGATGTTTTTCCCTTTTCACACCATTCTTTGTAAACCCTAGAAATGGTTGCGCGTGAAAATCCCAGTAACTGAGCAGATTGTGAAATACTCAGACCGGCCCGTCTGGCACCAACAACCATGCCACGCTCAAAATTGCTTAAATCACCTTTCTTTCCCATTCTGACATTCCTTTTGGAGTTCAGGAGATTGTCTTGACCAGGACCACACCCCGAAATGCACCGAAGCAACTGCCATGTAATAGGTTGATTAGATAATTGCATTAATGGGAAATTGAACAGTCGTTCCTAATAATCCTTTAGGTGAGTGTATATAGCAATATAAGGGCATGCACATTGCAGTTCTCTCTTCATAATGCAAAGGGTCATTTCGTTTAGCCCTTTGGCAAATGTTGTGTCGTGCAAACCACCGATGACGTGAAGGGCAAGCACAATGTTGATATATACGGCAACCTTGACATTGAAAAACAGGTCTGTTGAACTCTGGCCACATAGAAAACAGCAACACCGCTCTATACCATATGTCTGATTATTATTTTGGAGGAGATTGCCCTTTTATATTCATGAGTGAAAGCATAAAACTATGTTGTACAAATGACAAAAACTATACATCCATTTATACATCCATTTAATAGAGACAAAAAAAAAAAAAACCTTTAGTGTCTCAGCCTGTTATTATTACTTCTGTGCTGTTGTCTCTATACAACATTTGCCATCTCCATTTGTATTCAATGTGATCGTGATGAATCTTGATGATTTTTTTTATAAACAAAGACCTGAACCATCACTGAACAAAAACATGGTTCAAAAGGTTTGGTTTTGAAATATTCTGATTCATCCATCAAATCCATCTCGATTAAAAAGGACACATAAATTCATTTCTGCATCAAATAACCCTCAGTTCAACGTTTCAGCAGATTTTTCACAGACACCTTTAATATAGAGCTGATGCAAAAGCGACCTTCGAAATGCGATGCTTAATGTTAACAGCAGACCAAAACCACATTAATGACTCAGCTGCTATTGTGAATATAAAATAAGCAGAATAATTAACAGAGTACTCAGAGCGACCTGACATTTTCACAGAACACAATATGTGATAAACATCATCCAACTGAGTCTTACTTTGAGGTATTAATGCAGCTATACAATAAAAAATACTAGCAAAAAAATAAAGGAACAGAATCTGATATTTCATATACATACGATATCTTATATGATACTGCATTGATAATGCCCAGTAAGCAATAGCTGTCGTTTCACTGTCTAGGTTAACTATAGACCCGATATAGTCTGGCTATGAGTAGTAACCCACTTCTAGCCAAAATAACCTTGATTTTTTTTTTTTTTTTTTTTTGCCAAAATAACTTGCAAGATGTACTGTATGATATTCCATCATGGACGCAAAGTCAACAGTGATTACAAGGTGTTTGGTTTCATTTCTTTAACATGTTATTTAATTGATGACTAGTCTATGGGGTATGGTTAGACTATTAAATTTGATCTGAAAGTCCAAATTTTGCATTGTTTTAGCCTAGATGGTAGGGCTGTGTTATTCAAAATAATGAATCTTACATTATTTCATTAGTTCCCAGCAAGCAACTTTGCATTTAAAAGATGTCTAATATCCCTCATCTTTTAAATGCAAAGTTGCTTGCTGGGAACTAATGAAATAATGTAAGATTCATAATTTTGGAGCTCATTGTGATCTCAAATGAGCATATTTTGTTAAAGCGAATCTTCGTGTTGCAAGCAATATCAGGTAAGTGCTGACAAAAAAAAAAAAAAAGACCAGGTGCTTCTTTTTAACACATCCCAGTACAAATCCCAAAAGCACATTGCTTGGCAGGATGTGTTACCCTGCACAGTTAAGAATAGCTTGCAATGATGAAACATACAATAAAAAAGACTGCCTGATGAAGGACAAAATGTTCGATGAGCATCCAACACAATGTGAGGTACAAATGTTACCATGTCTACCTCCACATCTCATGAAGAGAGCAATGAATGAGTCTCTTTTATTGCAAACAATAGTCCACAAAAATAATTGGATGTTAGAGATCAGTAGATAAAGAGAGCCGGTCACTCAACATTTCATTGCATCCTCCAAAAAAGATCGAACTGCCGGCCCCTCCAGAGATCTGTTGCCTGATGTGTATTAAACCCATCAGGCTGTGTCACATCGGCCATGACAGATGACACAGGGCCACAGATTAAACCCACCACTCAAAGAGGATTTATGGCCTATTGGCTCTCTTTACTGCAAAGCCTACTGTGTTGTCCCGCCCCTTCTATTCAATTCACTCAGAACAACTTATGAGATTCATTTAAATAAATCTCTCATTCCTATACATGTACCTGGACTGTCAATTAAACACATTAACTCCCCCCCCCCACCAATTTTCTGCCTCTCCGTATTTTCATTGTCATACGGTAGGGCACACTGAAAGAGAAAAAACAGACAAAAAAGAAGCAGAAACAAGCGATTTTCTCAGCTTTTTGTTCAAAATTTTCTTTTTATTAAACTGACCCAGTTTTTTTTTTTTTCAGGCGCAAACTTTACGGGAGGAGAGGATTTAAATAAATCATACAAGGTGATTTACTTAGGTCTGTGCTAGTCAACTTACTGGTTTTTGCACCATTATTTAATGCTCAAAAAAGCACATCTTAAACCTGATACTAATTTGCTCTGCTCTTGGTGGATTGCATTGGATTATGAAATGATCATTAAATGTTCATTAATTAATTATTAATTCATTTGCACATTGCCAGTAAATCACCCACTGAACTTTCCACTCCCATCAATGCTTTTATGGGATTGCGCTCTTAACCCTTTGATGCACAAGCTATGCAAACCCCTTCTAATGCACAACATGGGTCTAAAAAGACCCGTATTAATTTCCTATGTTATTTCATGCATGGCTTGGCATTTTTTTGTTTCATCTTTTGAAATCACTTTATTTTAGCATTTAATATTCCATGATCTATGAATTCCACGATTTTTATAAATATTCTAAATATCTTGTTTCCAATGATCACAAATTCATATTTTAATATTTCCTAGGTTTTGTGTTAATATATCAAGTTTACACACATGGGTCAAAAATGACCCATCTATGCAAGCATGATAAAACAAAAGAATAAAGAAAACTTTTTGTTAAAATAACCAATTTCACAGTTATTTAGATCAATATATTTACTGCACTTGAAATATCTTTATTGTCCACTTTGTCACACAAATAACCGATGACACTGAAATTTAACTAAATTTAGTGAATTGGTGAATGTGACTGAATGAAAAAAAAAACGGACAAAATAAAATCACACGGGTACAGCGCAATTTTAAATTGCCATCTCAGTGCTTACATGTCTCACAAATGACAACTACACGTTTGAGCTCCTTGCACACGGGCCTGGTGCACTCTTCGATTGGCCCTCCTGCTGATGTCCTATAGTGGACAGAGGCCAATGGGCAAATTTGGCCAGGACGCCGGGGTTAAACGCCTACTCTTTTTCTGAATGACATCCTGGGATTTTTTTTTTTGAAAGTTGGCCTCCAAGCGCCTCTTCATATGGGGCATGCAAACTTCTCGACCATGCAGCTCCTTGATGAATAGCCGTTGTGCATTGGTCACACCACCCATGTAATCAGGGTTTTGTGCAGTGATGTTGGTGTAGGCATTGAGGGTGGCAACATCCAGCACATTGTAGTATTGGATAATTTCTGGTTTCTTAACACTGTTATCATCCACTTTCTTTCATCATGCATGGTGCTCAGGAGGACAACAGCCTTTCCCTTCTTCGACACATAGCTTACCGTGGTCATGTTACCATTGGATCCAAATTCTGAGCTATGCTTCTCCCTCAATTCGGATGGCTTCATCATGTCAGGCGGTATGTCTGGCTTGTTCTGGGGAAGAGTCCACTGACAGATGTAAAGGCTGACCGACAGCATTGATTTATGACAAAAAATAAAAATGACTAAATATGGAGATACAAGGTTTCCGCCCGACGGCAACAATATATACTTGTATATATAAAAACATTCTATTTCAACTTTTATTTTGTTGACCTAACTAACATTAGATAGAATAGAATATGTCAAAAGCAAACTAGCTAATAGTGTTGGACATGTTTCACTTTCTCACTAGTAATGGATTTCAAGGTCAAGTTAACCTTAGCCTAAACATTCAAATATTATATCCAGTTGTCTTTCACAAAATATCAAATATTTTCTGTGACCAAAAAAAAATAATGATAACAATAAAATAAGACTTACATGCATGAAATATACAAAAGCAGCCGTGTTGAGTTGTGAAATGGGTGGCCGGTGAATAATTTTCTGCAGTAAATATGTTCCTACTATTTACAAATATCAAAGGTTCCTATATGGGTCATTTTTGACCCATTTGTGTAAAATTTACGTATAAATACAAAAACTGTGTTTAAGAAAGGTAAAATAAACATAATGATTTGTGGAAATCAAAAACAAGATATTTAATGAATACCTGGATTAATAAATTATAAAATACATTTCTTTCAAAGATTCAGCAAAGAAACACTCAGCCGTGATTGAAATAACATAGGGAATGAATACGGGTCATTTTAGACCCATGTTGTGCATTAGAAGGGTAGTGACACAAAAATGATTTTTATTCGAAAAGTAAGAAAGGAAAAATTAAAATAAGGATTTGTAATGATATAAAACAAGATAATTGAGGAATACCTGGAATACTGAATGATGAAATTCATTTCTTGCAAAGATATATTAAAACTCAGACGGGTCACTTTAGACCCATGTTGTGCATCAAAGGGTTAAGCTAATTTGCCCTGTTTAGTAAATTTCACCCTAAGATTAAGATTCATATGATAGTGTATAATACATAATAGTTTAGTGTATTTCTAATAAATATTAATGCTCCGTAAAAAAACATTTGAGATCATCTCGCTTGGCATTGCAGGAACTGGCTGTGACCCAAGGGCCAAAACTTTGAAAGATTTCGCTCCCCAGAAAACACTTCCAGCACAGTGTTTTCTGGCACAGACATGAGTCTAATTATAGTCATATGTGATGTTTACTCTTGCAGAAGTGCCTTTATGCATGATTTAGTCTCATGCCACACCAAATGTTCCCTTAATATGCAGCATAATCAGATCTCATTCCACGCAAAAACCATGTCACAGGATATTCCAGCTGTGACCTCCCATCCTGAAGCTTGTACTTCCCTGTATGTCAGTAAAAGCAAAGGTTTTTTTTCCCCACTCTTCAACCATTACCTGATCTAGACAGCCATTAGACTGCAAATCCCATTCAGTTTACCATAACCATGACAGCTTGATAACCATGACAACCAGAAAAGAAGAGGAGAATGAGGAGAAACAAAGGAAATCAAAACCAAACTTTTACATACAAGGTTTCGTATACGACATATCTAAATGTTGAATTTGCAAGCCAACTCAAAATAACAATCAGGGTGAGTAAAGGACATAACATAGATAGAGAGAAAGAGAAAATGGTGGGACATCCAAACAGCACAGACAAGTGTTTTCGGTAATTTGCAAGTTACCAAGCAACCTGAAGAACCATCCAACCCCAGAAAACAGATTTCTCTCCATTCTATCCACATCGAAAAAAGAAAGGGGGTTTCCATTTTTGGTTTCCCAAAATATCTTTCAGTAAACAGTTCTAAAAATAACAATTTTTTTGTTAATGAATGAATGAATGAATGAATGAATGAATGAAACCTTTATTGCCCCGAGGGGAATTTGTTTTACACTCATAGGAACCACAATAAACATAACCACAATAAACATAGAATAAAAAAAGCAAAAAGTGACATAGAATTATCAATTCGATTCGACAACTTTAAGAATCAGTAGATAAAATATATATTCAATAATACGCCTCTAAAATGTTCAACAGCTTAAAGGGATCAATAAATAGATATATATTCAATAATACACGTTTAAAATAAATCTATGTGCCCATAGATGATCCATTTAATAATTGAATGCTCCTCGGCACAAATGATGTAATATGTCGTTTAGTTTTTGTTCGGGGCATTCCAAATCCAGAGGGGAGGAGGGAAAATTCTGTGCGAAGTGGGTGCAATGGATCCTCCAGTATCCTCAGTGCCAAATTGAGGGTATACTGGTCAGTAAGATTTGTGTGCTTTTCACTGTTTCAATGTGAAGAACATTTTAATTAAGAAAAACATAAAGACACTTTTGTGCATGTTTCCATGGATGTTAAAGGTTCTCCATGGAACCATTATGCCAATCAAGAACCTTTATTTTATACAGTATGGCAATTTAGGGCCCTATCATACACCCGGCGAAATGCGGCACCAGGAGCGATGCAAGTGTTTTATTGCTAGTTCCCGCCTGATGCAGTTATCTTTTTCACGTCCTGTGCCACGCTGTTTAAATAGCAAATGCATTTGCGCATTTGTCCACCCATGTGCGTGCTGGTCTGAAAACGAGGTGTGTTCAGGCGCATTGTTGGTGCATTGCTATTTTAAGGCAACTGAAATAGACTGCGCCATTGACCAACTGAAACCTGGTCTAAAGTCAATGGCGCAGTATATATCTTTTTTGTTATTTAAAGAGGGCGTTAGTAATGTGCGCCTATAGGCGGGTCCACAACGGATGTAAATGTGCAAATGCGCAAGTGCAAATTCCGCCATGTAAATAGTGAATCCGACATGGCGCGAGCGCAACTGGCTTTTAAAGGGAATTGGAGATGAGACTCTGATTGGTTTGTTGCACGTTACGCCCAAAACACACCCATAACTCATTAAGAGAATAGGGACAGCTATTTTAGACCATGCGCCGGGTGCACAGACCATTTTTCCCGTCGTTAAACTAGCAAAAGTGGATTCAGACACTCACTAAGTGCACTTGCGCCGTGCGCTTTAGACCATGGCCTTAGATCATTAAAAAAGGGCCCAATGATGGTGCCCAGGGTGAATGTTCTTCAAAACATCTGCTTTTGTATTCCATGGAGAAAAGAAAGTTTGTAACGACATGAGGAATTTTCATTTTTTGTGTGAACTATCCCTTTAAAAATAGATTCCATCAATTGCACCATGAAAGATGGTCAGAAGA
Source organism: Semotilus atromaculatus (assembly GCA_031834385.1). Taxonomy (NCBI): domain Eukaryota; kingdom Metazoa; phylum Chordata; class Actinopteri; order Cypriniformes; family Leuciscidae; genus Semotilus; species Semotilus atromaculatus. Next base: position 8,006,719 of record JAULUF010000028.1, read on the forward strand.
AGTAAAAAATCAATTCCATATGACCCCCTGAGAGCTTTGCTACCTCTAATAATCAACTATTAAATCCTGCTCATTACAAAAACACAGCTCATCAAACCTAATCAGCCTTCCAGTACACAACAGTTCTCCAAGGTGAGATAAAAAAACTGAGAAAGTAGGTTAGCATGAGTCGGCCGTCTGCGAAGCGTGTGATTAAATATTTGAATGTAGCTGTCCCGAAATCGGCAGGTTCCATTCCTCAGACCGTTGTTTTGCCGCTTACGCCTCTCCACAAGGTCGAACACAAAGGTCGGCTATAACCAATCCCCAAACGTAGACGTCTACAGAATTACGGAAAGTCAGGAGAAGTGAATTCTGTAACTCCAGAGGAGGTATCTTAGCAGGAAGTGAATTGGCAGTGTTAATATCCTAATGTCAACAGAAATTCAGTCAAGGCTGATAAAATACTGTACCTCCATTTGGAAAACACACTGAAACACATTAATCATGCTTGGCGTTGCACTGAGAGGCAGAGAGACTCTGAAAGTAGGACACAATCATGATCTCAGCCCTCTGATGGAGAGGATGTCACGTATAACTCCTCTTTGTTTCAGTAAAATGCATTAAAACCAATATTCCAATTATACTTTTTCCCGTATCATATTGCCCACGCTCTTCTAAAACAGATTTGAGATAAAAGAAAGCTTTAATGTTATAATATTTCCCATTATTTTGAAACTTTTACATCATTAATATCACAATAGACTCTAATTTCTTCAATTTCGAGACTTGAATTCAAAATATGCTTGTGTAGGATGGTGAGGCCTTCGGAAGTGCATTGTGGGTCTTCAGATGTAGCTGTTTCTATGTCAAGGACGGTGAAAATGTCAGTGCTGCACACTGTCACATCTGTCTCTGGCTTCACAGTGCACTGCAGACATCCATTATTCAATGAGAAATATGAGGTCAAGATTTTAAATGCAACGCTGTTTTTGTGTGGAGACACTGGGCTGAACATGGACATGACTGGCTCTTATAAAACCCACAATGCTCTAGGACCAGATTCTGTAGTGGTATTTAATATTGTGCATAATCATATCTAAATATTAATCCTACAATGGATGGTTCAGAGTCAAAAATCAGTTTATACATTCAAAGCTATTTTAATATGACTTACTCTCTTTTGTGGAACAAGCACATGTTTTTTTCATGCAATTAAAATGAATGACAGCAGGGGTTTTCAAGCTTGAATGAGCTTGAATTTTCATTGAATAATGGCTTAATTTTCAGTCTGTTTCTCAAACAAAAGCTATCAAATGGCTTCAAAGTCTTGGAATATTTTGGACATTTTGGAGTTCCCAGTATTTCTTCACTTTCATTATGTTGAAAATAGTGAAAATACTGGCCAATATACTCACCTAAAGGATTATTAGGAACACCAAACTAATACAGTGTTTGACCCCCTTTCGCCTTCAGAACTGCCTTAATTCTACATGGCATTGATTCAACAAGGTGCTGAAAGCAGTTTTTAGAAATGTTGGCCCATATTGATAGGATAGCATCTTGCAGTTGATGGAGATTTGTGGGATGCACATCCAGGGCACGAAGCTCCCGTTCCACCACATCCCAAAGATGCTCTATTGGGTTGAGATCTGGTGACTGTGGGGGCCATTTTAGTACAGTGAACTCATTGTCATGTTCAAGAAACCAATTTGAAATGATTCAAGCTTTGTGACATGGTGCATTATCCTGCTGGAAGTAGCCATCAGAGGATGGGTACATGGTGGCCATAAAGGGATGGACATGGTCAGAAACAATGCTCAGGTAGGCCATGGCATTGAAACGATGCCCAATTGGCACTAAGGGGCCTAAAGTGTGCCAAGAAAACATCCCCGACACCATTACACCACCACCACCAGCCTGCACAGTGGTAACAAGGCATGATGGATCCATGTTCTCATTCTGTTTACTCCAAATTCTGACTCTACCATCTGAATGTCTCAACAGAAATCGAGACTCATCAGACCAGGCAACATTTTTCCAGTCTTCAACTGTCCAATTTTGGTGAGCTCTTGCAAACTGTAGCCTCTTTTTCCTATTTGTAGTGGAGATGAGTGGTACCCGGTGGGGTCTTCTGCTGTTGTAGCCCATCCGCCTCAATGTTGTGCGTGTTGTGGCTTCACAAATGCTTTGCTGCATACCTCGGTTGTAACGAGTGGTTATTTCAGTCAAAGTTGCTCTTCTATCAGCTTGAATCAGTCGGCCCATTCTCCTCTGACCTCTAGCATCAACAAGGCATTTTCGCCCACAGGACTGCCACATACTGGATGTTTTTCTCTTTTCACACCATTCTTTTGGCGCTTTTCCACTGCATGGTATGGTACGGTTCGGTTCGGTACGGCACGCTTTGGCGCTTTTCCACTGCATGGTACGGTACGGCTTGGTTCAGTACGGCTCACTTATGGCGCATTTCCACTGCATGGTACGGTACGGTACGGCTCGCTTCGGCTCGCTTTAAATGGTACCTGGTCTGTTGAGGTTCCAAGCGTACCGTACCGGTACTAAAATGTGACGTGCAAACACTGCAGATCACTGATTGGTCAGACAGAATTGTCACTACCAGCGTCATTGTATTTGCGACACGAGACGAGACACTAAACCCGCTAGATTTAAATAGCCAGTAGACAACAGCCAACGCTGTAGCGTCTGTTTTTAAAGTACTTGCTTGAAAAAAGAAGATGAAAACTTTACAATGGCTGAAGCGTGGTCAGCGAGGTGCAGATGTTCCTCTCGTTGGTTGCCGAGGAGTCGCGCAACTATAACGATCAGTCCCACCCACTTGAAGCGGTACTAACTGCAGTGGAAAAGCAACCGAGCTAAAGCGAACCGAACCGTGCCGTACCGAGTCGAGTCGTACCACGCAGTGGAAAAGCAAAGCGAGCCGAACCGTTCCGAGCCGAGTCGAACCGTACCGAGCCGAACCGAACCGTACCATGCAGTGGAAAAGCGCCATTTGTAAACCCTAAAAATGGTTGTGCGTGAAAATCCCAGTAACTGAGCAGATTGTGAAATACTCAGACCGGCCCGTCTGGCACCAACAACCATGCCACGCTCAAAATTGCTTAAATCCCCTTTCTTTCCCATTCTGACATTCACTTTGGAGTTCAGGAGATTGTCTTGACCAGGACCACACCCCTAAATGCATTGAAGCAACTGCCATGTGATTGGTTGATTAGATAATTGCATTAATGAGAAATTGAACAGGTGTTCATAATAATCCTTTAGGTGAGTATATATATATATATATATATATATATAAATATTTTTATATATAAAAGCCATACATAGTGACATGAGGGTGAGTAAATGACAATATTTTTTTCAGCTATTGTAACCACTAGACTAAAAAACTACACTAGGAATTTATATTTATTCCATGTTTTTTTATTTTTTTTAAAGAAACTTATTGAACATTGGTCTTTCATCATATAGATGTTCCTGCTTTTATATATAATGTAAAAGCCTAAAAACACCTTTTACAGGGGAAATCCCTTAGCTTCCTGCTAGACATCTTACTATTTATAAGACCACATCTTATATCGTCACCTTCCATTAGTTTGTTTCAACCGAGGATGTTGATAATACCTTTGAGAGAGCTATCTGTTAGTCTCACAGTCTCAAACCCTTCACAAGTGACTATCCTGAGCTGTGACATCAAAGGCAGCAGACATGGAAAAATATAAGCCACAATTCAATATTTAAGAGCCCTTCAAGAACATCAGAACTGGAAAGACATCTCATATAATATAAGTAACTATTTACAATGTATATGTTGCTTGCAAAATTAAATCTGTTAAAATAAAAAAAATTAAGTCTATGATAGGATCATTATTGCAGTGATTATTATGTTTAGCATGCTGTATGTTTGGCAACAGTTCTTCTAACCCTAACTGATGGAGGAGCTTTTCGTTTCTTAAACAACCATGTAGGAAGACACATAATGGCCATATTCCAGGATGACAGTCAAGATTCATCAGGCTTTTTTGTGAAATTGTGAAAGAATGAAGAATCATTTTCACACATGAATTTGCACCTCTGAGTCCAGACATTAAATTCATTGAAAGTATTTGGGATGTGCTGGAGGAGACTTTACAGAGTGCTGGACTCTTGCATTCTCAATACAAGATCTTGATAAAAAATGTATGCACCTCTAAATGGTGGGATGTTATTTCCATCAAGACATAACACGATTTGAGCCTGATGAATCTTGACAATGTCATCCTGAAATATGGCCATGATGTGTCTTCCTACATGGTTGTTTCCAAAAAGGACACCTAATAACCAAATGATACAAGGAGTATATATAATTTATGCAGACCAAAGCACACACGAAAAAAAAAAAAACATTGCAGAATATTTTTTTTTTCAGAATTCAGTGTACAGTATGTGTACAGTGAAACGGCAAAGAGCTTGTTTACGTTTTAGACATGTCAAGTTGCGATACTGAACAAGACCACATGGAGATGCTAAAAAATAAATAAATAAATCAGCCGCCTTAACCTGACTGCATATACTACAGTACACGGATCCATTCAGAATTACTAAACACAGCAACATACACATGACAGATAAAAACATTATCCTGAATGTGTGTGGAAACAACGTGTATCTCCTTAAATGTGTCTGTGCATAAATACAATGTGCGATCAGTACTGTTTTCGCATCATTAATAACGGGCTCAGGCATGCTTACTGTAAGACTCCTGTACGTCACCGCAATCATCTTTACAATTCGCATCCATCAAAACTTTACTAGGGAGAAGCTGGTTTGCTTTGTCTAGCCGATAAACGCTGTTTGCGTATCATCTGGCCATACAGCTGTATTATTGTTTGAATGCTTTTGCTTACTGGATCACTGGACTGATAGCTTTCCCGGAGTCGGCTCAAAATGATCTGATCTCAAACAGAGAAGCGAAATCCGGTTAAGGGGTTAAAATATACATTTTCCACCTAAATTACTAAAACTTAAACTAAGATTTAAAATTATTAAAAGGATAACTGAAAATATGAAAATGAAGGCCAATTCAAAATATTAATATATAATAGTCAATAAAAAAACACTGAAATAACAATGTTTTTTTTTTTCATGGTTTTCATTGATCATTTAAATCAATTATATAATGTTATTCAAAACAAACATCAGAGAAAGGAGACGCAATGTACTTCTAAAGCTCTGTGGTGACCCCCGTGACCAGAATGTGCTTGTCAACATATTTAACCTGACCCTGTGCTTCCAAAGGTCCCGTCCTCCAACCCCACCATCCCACGACTCCCCATGCTCAGGGCTATGTCTTCATTCTGCTCAGTTCGCAAGGGACCATCTGGTCACATATGACCCATAAACCCCTGGGCAATAACTCCAACACACTACAGGCTTATCTCCATTAAAACCCTGATCCCAGGATCAAGGAGAGTCCCTGGAGCAGTGGCCGGCCCTCCACTGAGAAACTTTCTTCATCAGAGAGCTCCAAACCAGCATGCTCCCATGTGTCGCTTTGAAGATATTGTGTCTGAAAACAAATCCGGACATCGGTTTTGCATTTTTCTCTTTATGTTTGCAGACCGGATCCGTGGGAGGGGAATTGGTCCTAAATAAGTGGGAAAATGGAGAGTTTAACCGAGGGCCATATTTGTGCTATGAGTCTATTTTCTCTCTCCTTGCCAAAGGCAAGTATGGGGACGGCAAGCAAAGGTGATGCAGAAAGGTGGAATTCATTTCTGACACAGGCAGAGTTATTTGTGCTCGGTAATTCCTGTTTTTTATTCTGCTTTTTTGACTATGTATCAAAAAGGAGGGAACACTTTTAGTGTGCCAGAGGAGGTATTCTCAAGAGAAGAACAATTCATTTTGAACGTAAGTCATGAATAAAATTCAACAACGGATCTGCATAACAATACAAAAGCACATCGTTTTAATAAACTGCATATACCAATCTATTATATTTCCTCTTTTAAGCTTTTAAGAGAAACAACAACACATACACTGTAAATACAAATAAGTTGGCAAAACTCAAAACGTTTGAGGCAGTCAGCTACTTTTTAGCTACTAAGTTAAGAAATTCAAAGTTTTTAGCAGAACTAACAGATTTTTTATTTAGTACTATGTATTTTAATTGCTCTTAACTTGAAGTATTTGAGTATTTGAGCTCATACAGTACATTTAACTTAAATTATCATGTAATCTCAACTTAAAAATTTTGTGGAAAAATACAGCTATGTAGTGGAAACACAATTAGCTATAATGAAAAAATTCAGTAAATGCAAGCTTGCTAATTGGTAACAAATTGCTTTGATTAGCATAGCAAAACTTTAAACACTAACTCTCTAAATTAATAAATTTAATATTAATCTTGTTAAAAAAACAACAACTCCCCCTTTCGAGTGTCATGGCAAAGCATGCTGTGAAATGGAAATCCCAGCCCAGGTTCAGTCAAATTTAATCTAAATTAAAAGTAACAAATTCGTTATACTGAAATAATTCAGATTACTTAAAATGTGTCAGTTTCGTCAAACTCAAAAGAAAAATAAATTTCTAAATACTTATTTATTTAAACACATTTGTTTAATTTAAGTTTGCCCTACTCAAACCAATTAAACATTTAGAGCGTTTGGGTTTACATGGGTTTACATACTTAATATCCAGAGTGTGACTGTGGCTAAATCTCTACCACAATACAAATGCAAAAACTGCTACAGTCCGTAAGATCATGTACAATCCATGGCAAGAATTTTAAAGCTGGAGAAAGGGTAAATAAAACATGAGCCAAAACTACAGCAGCGAAAAAACTAGGCCAAAAAACACTACCATAAGAAGCCACAGGCCACATGACATTATAAACAACATATGTAGAGCACTATTAAAACGTATACTCTATGAAATAATTACTTTCTCAGTGCACATTTAGTCTTGCAATGCAAAACATCAGTGCATGTTATTTGAAATAAAAAAAATTGCTTGTCTTTGTAATCTTTAATCAAAAAGTAATATCCTGTTCCGCCTCTGCAACTATATTCCTTTACGCCTGTTATCATGAATCTTTCTTACTTTTGAAGACTCTCCCCTCCAACTGCTTGGCTCCAAATACTATATTTCGCACAAGCCAAACAATTCCCATGGGATGAAATCAAGTCTCAATCTACATTTCTTCTCATATAAATGAGAAGTCATATTTAATAAAAAAATACTTGCTCAGATAAAATGGGTTGCGAATGACATTCAAAGCATAAACATGTGCAATGTAATTGTGAAAAGCACATTGAGAAATTGAGAAAATGTATCTTTGGCCAACTATAAACTAAGACTTGTTCTCAACTGCAATGACAAACACAAGATGACATGCAGCAGTTAATTAAACAGTTAAACAGTTAAACATTAATTAAAACAGGTTTCACAATCTTTTGAAGGATGCAACCCGCGTTTTTCCCCGTGATGAGCCGAAGACACACAGCAGATATGATACGGTAACGAAGAAGCCGTGAAATGTGCTGTGTTATCAAAGACCACATGTCCTTTTTTTCAAAAGGAGGAAAAAAAGATGAAAGTCTGCCCTCAGAAAATGTTTCTATTCTGGGTAAATGCCATAGATTACACACAGACAAGTGACGCAGCCCAAAAGGACGCCACAAAAACCTGCTGAACATCGCTACCGTAAAAAACGAATTCAAGTATGGAATGGTTATTCGAAAACTTCACGATTATATAATTGTCATATTTGTGTCAGAGCGTTGGCTGTGTAGTGCAGCAGCGTTCGGGAGGTTCAAAGCAATCATCTTTACCAGAGGGGATTACAGCTTTAAAACCAAAGTGAGTGTCCCATTCAGGAAGGGATAAAGCCCAGTGTACTAATCTGATGGAGCGGAGGTAGCTTGTACGAAGCCATTCATTAAAGCCACCAGCCACAGTCATTTATGTGGACTGCTAACTATCTCTCTGACCCTACAGAGGATCCTGAACATGTTAGCATTGCAACGCCTAGAGCAGAACATGAGCCTGTCATGTGCACAGCATGGACGGCATTAGTCATCATGAAAGTCATCAAGGGAAGAGAACATTCCAGCGAACAGACAATTTGTATGCTGACTGTTTTGACATACGGCGCCGTCAACACGGCCAATAAAGTCATATGCAGCCTAAGGAGCGTGTTATATCATAATCTCTGACTGATGTGATGTTTCTGTACAGGTCACACCACAATGTAAAATTTCTTTATAAAAAGGAAATCATCTTGAAACATTAGGCAAACAGCAGTTAATTTTGCCTTTCAAAGCTGTGTATAACGCTCCAAATCATTTCTAGACAAACACACCACATCTTTTTAAACACCATGTGTTAGGAAAAGCAGTGCTGACTTCACACTGCGTTGTCCCTTGGCACTGAACACACGCAGGTAGAGTGTGCAATCAAAATTTTCACTTTCACCTGCTTCAAGCACCTCAGTTATTTTCTAAAACTGGATCATATCGACACTGATCTAAAAATAAAGCAACAATGCGACACGTTTTCCTCAAACATCCACACGTGAACCCTAAAACAAAGTGTCTTTCTGTTGTCACCAACCTCTCCGGGGGAACAAATCGGTGCCAACACCCCGTTGGAAGATATAAAGCTGTAAACAGACCTGATGACGAAGAAAACACACCCTGGCCTAGATAAACAGTTATGCAATCCGTACTGGCTACTTCCCCCTAAAACAGAAGAGTAATGCCAACATTACAAGTCCCAAGGCTCTGCTTGAACAATTGATGTCTATTGGCTCACTGCACATGGAGAGATGTGATAAACTTTTGGCAGCTTTGATTGAAATAGAGAACAGCTAAACCTTTAAATGCACCTTTAACCTTTAATCCCCCCCACCCCCAAAAATATCTCTGTACTGTATTTTAATGTATGATTTGAGACTTCAATCACGTTTATCATCTATCAACAAACTTATAAAATCTTACATTATAATCATAGTATTGCTTTATGAGGTTACAACCTCAAAAACATAACAGGAGGGTAAGCTTATATATAAATGAATGGTAAACTTTGCAAAAATTACATTGACGATTTTACAAGTATATGGCATTTTGCTGACTGTGTTATTAAATCGTGTAATGCTAATATATCAACATATATGATTGATATAAAATACGTTTTTATGCCACACAATGAGTTCATCAAAACTGGCCTCTCCATTAACTATGGTCAATGATGGACATGAAAACAGAGCACAATGTTAATAAGCAACTGCATTCAAATCACAAAATAATGCTCTAAATAATAATAACAATAATAATACAAAACAAAACAATCCAATACACATAACTGATAACCAAATAAAGCATCAAATTAAATTAAATAAATCAAATGTGATCCTTCACATAGGAAATTCTTGGAACTCCCCTTTTCCATAAATTAGAAGGTGATACTTTATTGTACCTTAAAGGTACATATTTTTTTACAATAATTTAGTTTATATATATATACATATTAAGTTAACTTACAGTAAACCAATTAAGAGGTTTTTAGTCTAGCATGGCTTCTCATTTTCAGAGTACATTCAACCATTATTTAGAAAAATATTTTTTTTTTTTCGACAGCACTGCAAATAAAGTCCAGAATAACCCTACTTGTTGTTTGAGAAAACCTTAATTTCAATATGCATCTCATGCCTCAAGTCTAAAAAAATGGACATTCTCATTATTTCAATCTGCTCAAAAACTAGGACACATCTATGATTAATTCGAAAGAAGATAGTTTCTTTGTACTATGGAGGCTTGAATTACACAAAATAATTAATTCGGTTTTTAAATAACTAGTTTCGTGCTTGTTCAGCCTATTTTTACTGTTTTGGCGCGCGTCTCTTAACGAGCGCTGTCCGTGGTGCTGAAATCCACACAACAGGCACGAGCCGACGCTCTGAATCGCTCAATTACAGCTCTGATATATATCCCCGAAACTTCTTCGAACAACAAAAACGCAAATTACACCATAACAAAAATGAACGAACTAAACCTGTGGGAGTTAAGCGTTTAAGCGTCTTTGGCTCGGCTAAAAACAAAGAAAAACGCCTACCTTCCACTCGATGAACCACGTTGAGGATGTTACTATCGCCTTGCCTCCTTCAGCACTGATTTGGGTCACCTACTGCTTGTGCACACAGCTCTGGAGTGAGTGAGTGAGTGAGTGAAAAAACCTCATCCCTCATCAAAGATGGCGTGCCCCCACCTGACGTCATAATGACCCTCAACACTAGGGCGTGCCCATACAGCCTCGGAGTGAGTGTAAATAACCCCGCCCTCATCCAGGATGACGAGCCTCTCTAACGTCACAGTGACCCTCAGCACTAGGGTGAGGCTGCTATGGGATTTAGAACTCATTGATCCCTGCTATATGTTAAATTGGAGTGCATGGGTTCAGTAGATTGTTTGGGTCCATATGATTTATTGTGATGAAGTTGAAGCATTTTCCTTCTCATTTAACAGTCTAGTAAATGACCTTGGGGATCACCTAATAGATTGTGGCCTCAGAAAAGTGGTTATCAACACTTTTGACCCCACAAGACAATATTCAAAGGAAACCTTCTGAAACTGGGAGCATCAATAGATTCAAATTGTGTCAACATCACAGATATTTCAGGAGATGTTTATTATTCAATAAAAAAATGACAGTTGTTGAGGAGCTGAATTACAAATTTGCCCATTTTGTTTGAATTTGACCATGTCGTCAGTTCCCATGGCCTCATTAAACACTGTGTTTTGCATACTATAAGTATGCATTCACTCTTAAAAATAAAGGTTCCAAAAAGGGGGTATATTGCACTGCGATGCAATAGAAGAACCATTTTGGGTTCCCTATATTTCTGTGAATCATTTAAAAGAACCATTTTAGTGTGACAAACATTTTAGAACCTTTAACACAAGCATTTGTCTAATTAAAAGGTTCCACTGACGGTAAAGGTTCTCCATGGAACCACTGATGCCAATAAATTTTTAATGGTTTAAATGTAATGTTATTTTATTGTTAATCTATACAAAATGCTCTCCTTGTAAAATATGTAGTGGAGCAGTAGTTTGCCAAAGTGCCTAGTTGTTCTCTCTTGTCATATTACCGTTTGTAAAGGTGAATTAGGCTACTTTCACAAACAGTGACATTAGAGGGTTCTGAAATTGATACCTTGTTTGTATATCCAATAACTTTTTTTTTTTCTTGCACCAAGCATCAAGCCTCCCTGATCTCCTAATAGGATCAAGATCAGATAAAAGCGCTTTAGCTATAGAGACTTGGAGATTCAGATAAGGGGGAAGGAATCAATAGCACTTATTTGATTATTTAATGGCTCCTAAAGGTTTGTTGCTTTCTGTTCTTTGTATGTGGAGTGTGTTTGCATAGAGGAGAATGTGTTACTGTGTTTGACTTTGGCGAAGGAGGATCTGAAAGAGAGAGAAACAGTATGCTAGTAGTAGAAAACAATCTGGCAAAGTGCTTCACTATATTAAGACAAATCAAGACATAAAATCTGGATACTTAATTCAGCAGGACAGATGAAGGTCAGGATTCTTCGGAGATAAAACACTGTCTAAAGAGCAGTTCGACTAGCTTAAACATACACTGTACAACAAATCACACACACCCTGTTAGACAGTAGAGGAGAAAAGGGTAACACTTTCTATGAAGACCATGCTTATAATGAATTGTAGCCCCATTTATTAAGTCATGCATTTGTTTTTTCAATGCGCATGCTCATAATCCATTATATACTGATTTATAAATGATCAAATAAAATAGTTCCAGAGTCACTTGTTTGCTGTCTTTAATGTTTGCATTAGAGGTCATGAATGGTCATTTTGATTTCTTAGAACCTATATCTCCTCAGCCATATGCATGGTATTGGTTATAGCAGTTATATTATACTTTACAATATTAAATTATACTTTGAAAATATTGTAGCAGTGTTTTGCTTGTATGTAACATTAAAAAAAGATTAAAAAAAACTCAACTGTTTGCATTAATGATTTCTGTCCTTCAATGATGCATTTACAGAGGTTAGTAACTGTATTATCACTCACAAGTATTTATAAGAACACAACATGGCTGTTAATAACGATATATTCACTTATTTGACAGAAATAAATCTGAATTACTAAAAATTTTATCATGGAATCTTATGATTGGTTAATTAATACTTATAAATCACTGTATAATGGATTATGAGCATGTGCATCGAAAAAGCAAATGCATGACTTACGGGTGAAACTTGAAAAATTAGAATATTGTGAAAAAGTTATCATTTTGATGATTATGGCTTACAGCTTATGAAAACCCCAAATTCAAAATCTCAGAAAATTAGAATATTACATGAAAACAATTTAAAAAAAGGATTTTAAATACAGAAATGTCGGCCCTCTGAAAAGTATAATCATGCATATATATATATATATATATATAGTTATATATAATAATATATTGGTTTCACCTTTTAATTTGAATTACTGAAATACATGAACTTTTGCCTGATATTCAAATTTTTCGAGTTTCACCTATATAAGTAATTATAAAAATAATATAAATGTAACTACAACTGTTCTTATAATCCAGTATAGGTCTTAATGAGTCTTTATAAATATATTTATAAAATAGTAATACTTAAGTGTATAAGTATAAAATGAACCTATAATTCATTAAGCATGGTCTTCATAGAAAGTGTTACAGAGGAAAGAAAGATCCCGATATTGACTCAGCACAAACAAATGGGACAGTGATGCTTGTTAGTGCAACAACCAACAAACAGGAGACCCTGCTAAATGTATTGATTTACACTTACAAGACTATTACGGCTGTCTTTAGCATCCAAGTCTTGTTTATACTGTCTGAAGATGCCGCTGTCATCCAGAATGAAGTTTGGCATATTGAAATTCAGATTAGGCTGTGCATTCAGTTTTTATTATGAGATGTGATTTACATATCATTGCAGCTCTTTCTGTTCGCACCAGCAGGACGAGTGCTGATTAATCCAGAATTCTTTGACACAAGCACACATACAGGACCCACACTGTTACCAATTAAAGCTCATTTATTTGAGCCAGATTCCCTTCAGTCTTTCTTGTCAATTAGCACTGCCAGAACCCACCCCCACAATACGTCAAAAGAGCCCTTATCCTATGCGGCTCGTGGTAAAAAAAAAAGAAAAAAGGTGGGAAATCTGTCATTAACCTCATCATTTGCCTACCGACGATGGTTGCATGCTGAACTGTGAATAAGCTGCGGAAACAATATCCCTATCTTTGTGAAGGCTTAATCACATGGCTGCAGATGTAGATAATTACATAGAAGAAAATCCATATGAAATAATAACAAGAGGCTCATTTACAGAAAGCCACCACCCTAAATATCATGTGTGCATCTTAATAATTCGTATGGATATGACATCCAGCAAATTGCTGCTGCATGGAATATCACCGCTTTTAAAGGACTTAATGGCTCACTATCAAGCACACGAAGATGTCAAATAAGATCAAATCACTTTAATATGCGAATTAAGGTAACAATGGTAATTGATTGCTGAAGCATTAATTATAATGGTCTCTTACAATTTTGTATTTTAGACCATAATATGACTAATGAAAAAGGCACAAGAGGCTCTGCTATATTACAGACACAGAATAGAACACTAGCATTATCACCTCAGAGTAAAAATAAAAGAAGGAAAGTTGTGAAATATAGTAAGCACAAAAAAGCCACATTGTGAGATAGAGAGTCACTGTGAGTTATGAAGGAAGTCAAACTGTGAGAATTAAAGTGCAATTAACTTTTTATTTATTTATTGGTATCTAATATTGCGTCCAATTGCTTGAAATGGTATGCATTATTCCATGATAAAAGGGTAACAATTTATTTCGATATTCCACTTTAGGACTACTTTAGGCATATTGCATTGGGGTCAATGTTCTATTTCATTTTTGTATAATAGTTGTTTCTTTTTATACTTACTTTTTGTGTGTGTGTGTGTGTTGTTTTGACCAATCAGCCTCCAGGACCAGAATTATAAAACTAAACATGACATGGAATAACATTTGGACTTAATGATAGTTGTTTCACCTTCTTTTCTTGATTAACCTTCATCTGTTTCTCTACATTTTCATCCCTCCTCATTCTCCAATTTTTTCTTCCTTTGGAGATGAAGATTAAGAGCTGAGGTCAGTGTGTCTGTGAGTTCCACATCATCAAGACAATTACCTCTTGTACTGGAGCCGATTATCATTTCCTCATCCTTTTAAGGCATTGCTTTTATTAAGCAGTCCTGGAGTACGATTGAGTCTTTCATATGGAAATCAACCTGTTCATTTATTGTCCTGCTTCTGTCTGCACAGAATAATTGACATTCTCAATGTCTTGTCCTTTCTGCAACAGACACTTGAACTATCATCACACCCGGTTGCACAGTATGGAATGACAGGTAGAGTTCCAGCTGACTCTGCAGAGTCTCCTTCACACGATTGTGCCGAGTCAGAGCCTGGGAATAACAATGTGCAGGTGTTCTGAATTTCTGAGGTTTCATCTTACAACTGAGATGAACAACATTTAAAACTACATTTTCCGTGCAAAGCTTATGGCCAACTTGCTATCAAGTTGTTGGTGTGTTTTAAAGGGGTCATGACATGAGAAAACAAAATTTGCCTTGATCTTAACCATTAAAACATGCATTGATTAAAACGTCCTCCTCATTATAAGCAAAGCATTTATTTAATCAAGCCCCAAAAACGTCTCGTTTTGATAATGGGTGAGCTGTGACGTCACACAGGAAAAATAATTCGCAAATGACTGCCTCCAGAGCAAGATGTCGACGAATAGTTATACGTCGTCACGCCATAGGCCCCGCCCACTGGCTTTCTTAGAATACCGGATACCAAAACACCTCGAACAGAACAACCAATGTAATCTAGATGAGAATGCACAATGAATCATAATCAGATCATAATCAGTCAAAGAAAAACCAAGGAAACCAAACTCAAACACAGGAAACTGAACTATAAAACAAGTGCAAAACCCACCCAAAAAAGACAATAACCACAGAATATTCATCACAATAAACACTGATGCTGTCTACACTGGATATAGATGAGTGTTCAGCTTCTGACATACTCCAAGTGCTTGAGTCTGCTGACAACAGGACAAATGGAAGAGTGAAATACTTTGACGTGTCCATTTAAAAAAATTTTTTTGGGAGATGAGACCCCATCTCCAATTTATGCATGCTTAGCTAAAGTCCCACTGAGCAAAAAGAAAAAAGAAAAGAATAAAAATCACACTTCACTAGCCAGCTATTGGATTCTTCCAGTCGTTTAAAGGAGCTGTATGTAAGAAATATATTTCAATTAATCATACATTTTCCCTGATATGTCACTAGACATTAAGAAATCATGTTCATTTCAAATACTTATATCACTGACAACAGTAGTCCAGCCAGGATATTGTCATTTAAAAAGTGAAGTTGCAGCCCTCAACTGATGTTGATGTTGTCATGTTGTGTTTTGGTCTGAGCTCCACCCTCCACCGATCCACCAATCACGGAGTCAGTAGTGTTGCGGCATCCGGGTTGCCAGCTCTGCTCTAGTTCCCACAGCTGCAGATAATAACGTGTCGGAATCGGATCCTGCAGCATATCTGGCAACCTTGAGTCAGTAATTTGAAAGTGTTGCAGTACCAGTTTTGGCCACAATCTTACATACAGCTCCTTTAACAACAAAACATGATGTGATCCCAGTTAAATTGCTCAGACACATTTTTTGAAACCTTCACCTATTTTCTCATTAAACACAAAGCCAAATCTTAAAATCAAACAATCGACTCAAAACCCTTTCACCAGTAAGGCAAGGCAAGGCGAGGTTATTTATATAGCACATTTCATACACTATGGCAATTCAAAGTGCTTTACAGAAAATGATTTAAATAATCACAAAATAAAAGCAAGGAAAATTAAAACAGTTATGAAAGAAATTAAGAGAGCTATATGATACAGTTATTAAATGAATTAAAAGAGTAAAAAGATGATACATAACCTTCTCATCTGGCAAAACGATGGTGTATATATTGTATATATTGATATGGTGTATCATATTTTTCACAACTCCCAGTTTTCACTCTGAGATTTTCCCATGGTGATTACATGTGTCTGTGTCTGTTGTGTTCTTCCTGTACTCAAAATCAAACAATGTTTTTAGATCATACACACATCAGTCAATATATAAACACCACATATAATTCATTAGACACTATAAAAAATGGAGAACACAACATCCAGAGCAAAAAAAAAAGTATATTGTACACAGCTAAACAAAATTTGCACTTACGTAAAAAATATAGTAATCGCAACTAGGTGAATATATTGTATTGAATATTATAGTAATGAATGTCTGTTTTCAAAAGGTCAAAGAAACTCTAAATGAAAAGCATGTTACAGTATGCTGAAAAGAGTTGTGCAAATGCAAAATGAAAGTCAATGGGAGATTCATTGTGCCTCTGACACACGTTTTCGTGTTGGGTCCAGCCTGAGAACTTTGTCCACATCATAGCACAGGCAATGTTGTTTCTTGTCTATTGGTGTGCTGAATCCTGCCTTGATAACACTCCACACCTTGCTCTTCCTCGTCCTCATCCTCTGCACTCTGACCTGGGTTTGTACAGTTGGGTTTGGTCACATCATCAGAAACAAGTTTGAGTCATTGCGTGTAAAAGATGACAACTGTGTTGTAGCTTAGGGTGATCATGTTTTGATTACCGAAAACCAGGACACTCGGCCCGACAATGAGATACTCAAATGATACTCGAAGTTTACTCAAAGTTGCCTTATTAATTTCAATAAATTTAAAGTAGGCTATGCCTCTGTATGAATAGAAAATTGTTATATTTCAAAATACTATATAACCAAAGACAATAATACTGCATTTTTGAAATTCAGCTTCAAAAATAATGATAGAAATAATGTCTCTTCTGTATTAGAAAAATAAAAAAATAAAAAATAAAAAAACTCCAAATTGAACAAAAATAGCTCTCACAAACTTACAAAAACTCCCTCTTTATCCTGTTTTTCTTCCTCATCCTTCTTGTTTGCCAATCTATATTTTGCTGTAGAGCAAAAAAAATCTTTCCCAGCAGTTTTTTGTTGCTTAACAAACAAGCATGAAAGTCTAATGGCCCAATGAAAAATTACAGGGCTCTCAAGTTTTGAAGACCGGCAAGAGTGACATCCCCCAATATGTCAATCATCGTGTGATAACAAAAATATGACTAGGCCTAGTCTACTTGTTCTGAGCAGGTGTTGTCAGTGAACAAGCTTTAAACTGTTGGCTAAGTTACAGACATTAATGGAAACCTGATGCTAATTTTCTGGGAAACATTCTAGCAGTCAAGTTGTCATTGTTTGTGTCAAACAATTTGTGAATTTGTTGTAACATTAAAAAAGGAGATCATGACCTACTCTGTGCTCAAAGTGATGCTCGAGCTCCAGTGGTTTCCTCTGCGGGTGAACGAAACTTTCGGGAAAATGTTGTAGCAGAATCATGTGAACAATTCCAGGAAATGCTTTTTTTTTTCATTGGTTGTTGAGTTAAATCTTACCCAGATACAATAGTGCTATTTTCTGATTGGCTATTGTGTAGCCCTTTTCATTTTTTGATTGGCTGGTAAGTGGCAGGCTAGATTAATAACTGCAGGGGAGACGCTTGAATCCTGCCGGACCGGTGCAAAATGTGTTTCAGTGAGTGATTTATTCGACAGATGGGTTTAGGCCTCCTTTAGCCTCCTTTAGCCTCCTGAGACCCTGCGTCCTCATATGAGGACATTACATTTTTGCCTCTTGACACAATGATAGTCAAACTTGTAAATCTTAGACATGTTGGCCACATTTAGGGGCACTGCCCACACCAACTTGTGGGGATATCACAACATTACACCACTGTCAGTGAGAAGAAAATGACCCTAACCCTAACCGTAACACTTCTACGCCAGTTCCCGAAAGAAAAATGACCCAGGTAAAAAATCTATTCAAATTATATGAATGAAACAAATGTATTTATGTACAATACTGTCTCTATCATCATATGGGGATTAAAATTTGACATATTTTAGTAATAGCAGCACTCTAGGACATCAGTAAATGTGAAGTACTCGTTTGAGGACATTGGGACTACGTTATCCCCTAACTGTCACCGTCCCACCTGGGACGTTTGCCCATATATATTTAGAACAATAATATCTTAGTAAAAACCTAAAGTTATATTGACAAACTATATATCATTTGAAAGCTTACAATCTCTAGTTTTCATATTTGGTGGCTGTTTTTTAAAATAAATTACAGAAGAGCAGTAATTTATCAATTTGCAACAAGAATATTTCATATTCATTAGGCGTGTTTAGGCCTCTATTTTGAAATGGAAAAAAAACATGAAAAATCATGAAAGATTGGTAGAAACCTCAGTTTGTTTTCATGCCAAGAGACCCTAATTAAATGTTATGAGAAAAAAAGGTCTGAACATTTTTAGAATATAAAGAAAAATATTTTGAATTCTCGATTTGTGATGCGGCAAAAAGAGCACATTTGTGATGTGCTCTTTTTATGTTTATTAGAGGTTGGAATCAAATCAAATACTGCCAAAACACCCATACTATTTCTGAATAGGATGTATACTTAATAAATTGCATGAAATTATGGAAAGACATGGTTCAGATCACTCAAAACATATGAAAATGGAGGCGCCCTTATATGGTCAGTAAGGAAGCTGGCAGTCCATCTAGTGAAAAAGTTTGGTACTACGCCCAAATAAAATCTTACTGAAAGCTCATTTTTTGAGATATCAACCTAAAATTTGAAACACAATTTGTTTAGATTTTTGGCTTTAATTTTCTAGCAGTTTTAGAGTAAAATATATTTTATAATATATATATTTTATATAAAATATAAATAATTATATTTTTACATTCTGTATTTTCATAAACTCAAACTTATTTAACTTTTTTTCTGTTTCACTTTCATAATTTATTTCACTTCTACAATAATCTGGCAAATGTCTTCTTAAAAACAAGACCAACCATATGTCTATATTCCAAAGCATTCTTGAATTACAACCATTTAAGTTTTGTTTTTATTGCTAGTACTGTGTCCTCACATGAGGACATCATATGGTAAATCATAGACCCACTGTCCTCACATGAGGACATCATTTTCTGCAAAAACTACTTCATGTACAAAAACAAATTTTAGTTATTATATTTATTAGGTCCTACTTATCCCAAATAGCAAGAACAATTATAAAATGCACAACAGGCAAACTCTCGGGTCTCAGGACAATTGTGTAAGTCTTACAATTGTGAAATTTTTTTTTATTATATTATTGTGTCTGACCGCCCCCTACAGGCCCATTTTAATGGATTCAAACATGCATGTGTACATGCATGTTTCAATTAAAATTACACAATCACCTACGCTGATTAATGTGTTACCTTGAAATATATGACTGTCATCTCCTTTTCCTGTGTTCAGTGCGGGTTGGTGATTAAAGCCAGTCACAGGAGACGCATAAAGGAAATGGCTTATAGAGCAGGTGGTGCTCACGGTCAGGGGCTCGTAGCATTATTCCAAATGGCAGCACACTAAGGTGACCACTGTGCATCTCAATGAAGAAAGGTTATTTTTATCCAATGTCAAAAAAAAAAAAGGGGGGGGGGGGATTTACAGGGTTTTTCTGTGGTCTTTCTTTACCTATCTTTCACTTTTGCTCAATTGACTAAAGTCAAACAAGTCTGGGAAATACTAATTTATCAGAAATAAAAAGACAGTAACTCTGAATGAAAATCAGCTATTGTGCTGAGACATTTAATTTATTCCTTTCCCAGACGCCCCATCCCATTCAGGTCTGAGATACTCTTGTTAAAGTGTATGACGTCCTTGAGAATCATCTTTTCGTCAAAGCGTTCCCATCTCCTTTTCAGGGTGCTGTGGACTGTCGGTGAGCTGTTTTCCCCAAAGCTATAATGCAGAATACATCAGAAATTAAAAACACACATACAAAACTACAGATATTCATTCATATAAGTTTATTGAATAGGATAAACCCCTTGAGATGAACCATCTCGTTTTCGAGGGGGTCCTAATATACAATACAATACAGAACAAGGGACAAATCAAACACATTACAATAATACAAAATAAACAATACCACAATCAACACACCACCACAAAGACGACAAAAAAACAAAACATCAAAAGATAAGTATTTAGGTAATACAACCACTAGTTAGCCACACAGAGGCTGTGATCAAATACTTGCCAGCCAAATCATAAAGAATAAAGTGACTTGTAAATTATATATAGGTATAGTATCACCTGAAACATGAACAATTTAGTTCAAAATAAGAAGTCAAACTATTTTTAAATATGTGAAATGATGTTAAAGATCGTACATTTAAACATAAATGCTCTCTGTCCTATTGCTTTTTTGACTATAGGAAGGAAAAAGAAGTATTGCGTAGAATGCCTCAGGTTATGTATTGAAAAATATGGTTCCAGAAACTTTTTAAAATAGATATTATTTATTATTTATATCAATATTCTGTGTATCTCTATCTATCTATCTATCTATCTATCTATCTATCTATCTATCTATCTATCTATCTATCTATCTATCTATCTATCTATCTATCTATCTATCTATCTATCTATCTATCTATCTATCTATCTATCTATCTATCTATCTATCTGTCAAAGAGTTTTATTGTCTTACGGTTTTGGGGACAAAGCTGATGTCAGTCTTGTTGGTCCCACTTTGAATGTTGAACTTTGGGTTCTTAACTATGATGTTGTCTCTCAGCTCTAATTTCACAGCTGCTGAAACTGATGATGATCGAATCTACAGAAGACAAAGACAACTCATTAAACATCCCAACTATACCTAAATATAGGAAGAAAGGCAGATATTTTATTTCACCTTTCCTTGTCCCGAAGAAGCTGGTTTTAAAGCTGGCTTTAAAGTTGGATCTGGTTTACTTTCATTTTGAAGAATGTTGGATCTGGCAATGACCAACGCAATGATTCTAGCATCACCATACTTTATAGCAATGTCCAAGCAATTTTGCCCTGTGAGCACAAAATAAATGCATTGTAGTTCAAATAAGTGGGAAAATTATACAAAAAGTAAATACAGTATACAGTACTGTTCAAAAGTTTGGGGTTAGATTTTTTTTTTTAAATAAATCAATAAATCAATACTTTTTTATTCAGCGAGGCTGCAATGAATTGATCAAATGTGGCAGTAAAGACATTTATAATGTTACAAAATATTTATATTTTAAATTAAAGAAACAGATTCATTTATTTCTTCATCACAGAATCCTGAAAAACAATTATAAATTTTTCTACAAAAATATGATTATAAATATTATTATAATAAAACTATTTTCAAATGACACTGAAGACTGAATTCAGCTTTTCCATCAAAGGAATAAATTACAATTTAAAATCTATTAAAATAGAAAACCGTTATTTAAAATCGTTTGTTTTTTAGGACACATTTCTCAATAATTAGATCACTTTTTCACAATTCTTTACACGGTTCTCCATACCAACTTTCAGCTTGGCGCAGCAGTTAAACTTCAAATTTAAAATGCACCAAAACATTTCATACGTCTCAAATAAACTCTTTCTTCCATAACAGGATCCGGTGTCATCCAACAAACACACTTTTAAAACAATGACCTAAAATAATAACAACAGCTAGCATTACACAATGATTGCTTTAAAAAAAATATTACAACCCTAAACATTTTACTATAGTGTAGAGACAGACATTTCAATATCAAAATACCTCTCTTGTTTTCTGCCACGACTTTGGCTCCAGCTTTGATGAGATACTCTACACAGCTGAACCGACAGCTTTCAATAGCTCTCATGAGTGGAGTTGCTCCATTCATTGCCACTGCATCCACCACGGCTCTAGATTGCACCAGCATCTTTATAATGTCTACATGACCTGCATGGCAAGCATGATGGAGGGGCGTCCAGTTAAACTGGTCAACTGCATTGACATCAGCCCTATAGAGTCAAAAAAACAAAATGTTCTTCAAATGACACAGTCTATCATCGTGTTACGTGAAGGGCCCTATTTTAACGATCTAAGCGCATAGTCTAGAGCGCACGACGCAAGCGTACTTAGTGAGTGAATTCACTTTTATAGTTTAACAACAGGAAAAATGGTCGGCGCACCCGACACATGGTCTAATAGCAACTTCTCTTAATGAGTAACGGCTGTGTTTTGGGCGTAACGTGCAATAAAACAAGAGTGTAATTTTAATTTCCCATTCCCTTTAAAAGGAAGTTGTACTTGCACCATGGAGGGCTGCTATTTACATGACGGAATTTGCAAGTGGAAAAACTGAACGCTTCTCTAGCGAGGAAACGTATCTGCTCGTGCGCGAGGTTAAAGCGCGCGAGGAGACCATCTATGGGACAAGCCAGATTCCACCATATCTTTATGTACACAATAATAATCGTTTACATCGTAATTGTAATATGTGGCTAGTTTGTGTGCTGCACACCCTGTGTGTAATAAGCAGTGTACACACGTTGTGAAGCAGCCTATAGGCACATATTACTAATGTGCCCTTTAAATAACAAAAAAAAGTACTGCGCCATTGACTAACTGAAACCTGGTCTAAAGTCATAAGTCTAAAGTCTAAAGTCTATTTCATTTGCCTCAAAATAGCAACGCGCCAACAATGCACCTGAACACACCTCGTTTTCAGACCAACAAGCCCATGGCCGCACAAATAGGTGCAAATGCATTCGCTATTCAAACAACGTGGCGCAGGATGTTAAAATGAGAACTGCGTCGGGCTGAAACTAGCAAAATACACTTGCGTTGTGCCTGGCGCTGCATTGCGCCAAGTGTATGATAGGGCCCTAAAAGTGTAAAAAAAAAGAAAAAAAAGAAGATATTTCTTTATTTTTCTTAGTAGAATTACCTCAGTGAAATGAGGAATTTAGCTACTTGGTAGTTGCCACAGTTGCATGCTGTCATGAGTGGCGTCTTAAAGAACTGATCTTTGATATCAACAGGCACTTGTTGGGTAAATGCCAGTCTAAGAGAATCTAGATCTCCAGTCTTCACACAGTAATTGATGTTGGTATAGATCTTTTCAGGATCATCAATATACCAAGCAGAGTCATTCTCAATGGGGTGAACTGGCGGCCGGTCTCGGTTGAAACGTTTGGTGTCAGCGAATGGCTGGTAGTTCTCGATCATGTAGTAAGGTAGTCCACTGTCCTCTCTTCTGGAAATCAGCTCAGGTGGCATTGTGCATATGGGCAATGGCATGGCAGATTTGCCACTCTTCTTTTCCTTTCCACCCTTTTCCTTCTTACCTGGCTTAGGAGCGTAGGATGAGATGACAAAGGCCTTCTGGAGGTACTTGAGGCCTTTAAAAAACTCATTTAAATTGATGACACTTTCATGGTTTTTGTCATGTTCCTTGATGATCCTTTGCAGATTCTCGTTACTTACAGGAGCTCGATGCTCATGCAGTAAAGACACAAATGTCTCCAGAGGAACTTTTTCAACAGGTTTATCCAGTCCCTCAGCAGTTTCAAAGGCTTTGCGCAAGGTTGCCTCGTGTTCACAGGACCAGTCGTGAAGGGTGACGGCCCAGGGTTCATTGGGGTTTACGGCATCAGACGCAGAAAGCTTCACATACATTTTCTCTGCTTTCTTGAGCTCCTTGAGTGCAGCTTTGTAGCCATTGTTTTTGGCGACCTGGCTTGGAAGAAGACCTTCCAGATTCTTCAGTTTGGGACTGCATCCTGTTGCAGATAAGAAAGAGTATTGCTATGAATAAGGCAGCAAAGTATTTTTAGTATTTTGAATAAATTGATGTTTAATTTAATACTGTCCAGTGTGAGATGACACAAATTCGAATAGTTCACATTTCTAATAGGTTTTCTTTTGACCCGCGATTATAAGTCCTAGCATTTCAGAAGTTTGGAAAACAAATCTTCATGTTTTAAACTGGGGAGTAAAATTTCATGACCCATTTAATGAAGGCAGTACTTGTTCTTGTGAATAATGGAAAGACATTAGATCCAGCCTACCTCTTTGGGCCAGGAATCTACAGCACTCATTAAAGCCGCCAGCAGCAGCAAAGTGCAATGGTGTGTCACCCTTTCTCGTGCTGATACCTAAGTCAGCAGAGTATGCTGACAGCACCTGTAACACCTGTATAAAGCAGAGATAGTAATATTCTCCAAAGTTAAACAATGGCTAATTTTGTGCTATTCAGAATCCCATGGCACCACCTCAAGGAAACCTTGTTCTGCAGCAAAGTGGGCAGCGCACCGTCCTTCTTCATCAAGTAAGTTAGGATTCCCACCTTTTTGTAAAATGGCTCTGACGAGCTTCACAGCGCCAGCTTTAGATGCCTCCATGAGTGCAGAGCACAGTGTCACCTTTGGGGAGTCAAAACATGTCACAATATACCGATTCAACTCCATCAAAATCCACATTTTCTTGCTGACCGACTGTATCATATTTGATATACACATTTTGAAGGCCTGTATTATTGACATGATCAAAACTTTGCTCAAAATCCTGTTTTACACGATGTACGACAAGCCTTCTGTTGATAGTTTATACTTTTTTTAGCAAGTAAAAGGCCTTTTAGTATAATTCTAAAAATGTCCCTCTTCAGGTCATGGTGCACATGCTTTCTTGCTGTGAAATCTTTAAGGATTTCATAAAGTAAAGATAAGAATAACTTTTGTAATGTTTGAAATTTCAAAATCGTGTTAAAATGTGAGTATCAAACAGGCTCTCAATCATCTATTAATCATTTTATAATAATGCATAATGCATTGCATTATATGTTTTAACCCCCACAATAAATAATACAGAGCTATAATTATATACAGGCATTTAAACATAATCTTACTAAGACATATAATTGGGAGATATCAAGTGACAACTAACATGCATTTTATGTAAGCAGTCTGCTGTACTGATATAAAGATCTCATTGATTTACATTACAAGCTTTAGAATGTCATATTACTTTTTTTTACCTTATACAGTCAAACCAAAATTTAATCAGACACCTTCTGTCATGACTTCTGCTGTTTTTGTCTTCTCTCTGTGTGCCTTGCTGTCTGTTGAGCACGTTGTGTTTTGTTTTGATAGTCTTTGTGGCGTCTCCCGTCCCACTCGTTACCCCTAACTATACTTGTTCTCTTCACACCTGTTGTCAATCAAATCCCAAATTTTCTCCCCTATTTTAGGTCCTCTTGTGTTCAGTCCTTTGTCAGACTGTTGTTGTGAGCGTGCTGTTCCTGTGACCAACTCAGCCTTGTCTTGCTTTACTGAGCAACCTGAGTTTTCAAGTTTGTTTTTGTTTTTTGTCCTGCTTCCACGGTCTCCCTCTCGTCCTGCCAGGCCCAGACGTTACCTTCTGTTGGGACTTGGATGTGCCAGCCCAGTCTCTCTCTGTACTGGGAATTCAGTGAGACTTGGACATTGCATCGGGCGACGCCTTAATTTGTACCTTTTTGAGAAGTGCTCTTCTGCCCCAGTGGATTTTCATTTGGACTTCCTCATTTCTTTTTTGTTACTGGGCTCATTTTGAGAGCAAAAATAAAGATTATCTGTTACCTGCTACTGAATCAGTGTGTTATCCCTTCAACATTTCTCACATTATCACAGTTTATATAGTTTAGAAAATTTAAGTTATCAAATCCGTTGATATTTCACTGGTTTTGGCCATCCTTCTTTTGGACTGTCTCAAATGAATTAGGTTGAGTCTGTCAGCTGTTACATTTAAGTACACAATTAAATACAATTTAGGTCAACCAATTACCAAGCAATGTTTAATTTTGTTCAGTCTGTGTTGTAAAAATGTTGCATTAGTAGCAAAACATGGTCAGCTCAAAGTGTCTGAATAATTTTGGTCCCAAATATTTATAAATTTTACTGGTAGTCCACTGTATGAAGAATTTTTGGGTATAATATGTCATAGTTTACTCACTTACATAAACGAACTATACTGTCCTGCACCCATTAGTAAAAAAAAAAAAAAAAGAATTCTATATTTTGGTTTGACTGTTAATATTAGCAACTACTCCAAAATTGCATGTATTTGCTCTATCTTTGTAAAAGAGATCTTTGAATCATCGTATAATACTTTTTTTTGTTTTGTTGCTCAGGCAACATTAATTTGAACTATGATCTGAGACCTGATCTACTGCATTTGGATCAGCTCCTTTCTCCAAAATGCGAATGCACAAGTCTTGACAGTCCTTTGCATTATCACAAGCGAACACAAGCAGTGGCTTCCCTGAGTTAGAAACATTGTTGACATTTGCATTGCTGCTGAGCGCCATCTGCAGGCAGAGAGCATGTTCTTTAGATGGAGAGATACAGTAGAACAGCACCCCTACAAATGAAACAACAGAAGTCACTGAGTTTCACATATTATAAACACATTTCCCCCGTCAAGCATGAATGAAGATATATAAAACTAAGGAAATTAATTAAAATATTATATAAAGGAAACAAACAAACAAACAAAAACAACATGTTGCATCTATACAATAATTTTAATGGCTGGGTTATCCCTTGAGAAAAAGTACACTTTAAAAAGAATACTCATTATGAAATAATAAACTTAAACTAATAAACTAAAAAAAGATAGTATATGTATACACTTATAAGTACCGCACTATTTTCAAGGTCAAACTGAATATAATGTTTTCGGACACTTAATGACATATATATGTTTTTATAAATATAGGATTTAATAATTTACATTATTTTAAACATAATTTGCTGAACTTAAGAGTGCTTAACCACATATTTTTATATAATTTTATAATGACTTTTATTGTCAAAAATAGACTTTAATGTCCACTAAGTATAAGATAAAAGTGTTCCACACGGCTCTGGGGGTTAATAAAGGCCTTCTGAAGTGAAACGATGCATTCATGTAAGAAAAATATCTGTATTTAAAATATTATTACTATATTTAAAACTTTATTGACTAAAATAACTAGCTTCCAGCAGAAGGCCATATTTGCCATATTTGATTAATATTATTTATTTGCAAGTAGTTTTTTAAAAAGAATAGGCCTACTTTTAAGACTTGTCTTGAAGCAAGTGCACAGTTAAATTCAAGGGATATTTTGACACCTCAACAGGTGCATAAAGACAAACTCAGGCCTGTTAAGATCTAGGCTATTAAAACTGAAGAGTAGGCTACAACATGCACTTCCAAAAATATGTTCTTTACCTTTCCCCTCTTCATCTGTGAGTGTCACATTTGCACTGTGTTTGATCAAGAGATACACAATCTTGTAGTAGCCCAACTGTGCAGCCAGCATCATTGGTGTGCAGCCCTTCTTGTCCTGTATGTCAGGGTGGGCTTTCAGGGACAGAAGGAACTGAACGAGGTCTTCATCATGGTCCACAGATGCCTGATACAAGGCACTGAGTCCCTGTTTGGGTTCAGTAATATTTATCAGGTTGGTAAATCCCATTTGGACCATCTTTTTTATCTGTGGTCTGTTCTTCTCCCGTACATATTGCAGGAGTTTATAGATCTGGAGGACCTCCACGTTGCCTTTCGCCACACTTTTTGATGTCATCTCCATTCTCTCAACTCTGTGTTTTCCTGGCCTTAAGAACTAATAAATAACATTGAAAACACTCAGTAAGCCAACTGAAAGATCATGTAAAAAGTTATATATTCATATTTTGATATTTTTGAATATAGCCATATACTATGTTTATTAATAGCCTTTATAATTGTATTGGCTATTAGCAAAATAGAAAAGAGAGCGTACAAAATAGAGGTATTTTGGAGTAACGTTAACGTTAGTTAGGCCTACAAAATTGCGCATAGGCTATAATATTTATACAAACGCACATTGGGGCTATGGTTAGGCCTAATAATTAAAAAAAAGTCTCTATCAAATATCCGTTTCACGACCATAACGTTATACATGAAAATAAATATTCATACATTACACAAATAGCTGCCTTGAAATAACTGGAAGAAAGTCAACATGTAGCTAGCTAGTATTGTGATATAACCGAAGCACTCTTGTCACCTAGCAACCACTCTGGGGGAAAGACCTACTGAGATTTTATGGTCAGTTTTATCTTAGGCTACTTAATGAATACTAACTTACCAAAATACAGGTAGTCTATGTATGTTTAAAGGTTAAAATTATGACTAACCATATGTAAGAATATGTAATTTCTGTGTTTTTAAACAGCAAAATGCATTTCAGAGCTTACACCAAAAACATACCGGAACGCGCTCGCGCAAATTTCGGCTGCTCTTCTTGATAAGAGTCGATCGGGAATCGTCGTGTGCGCTTTCGGCGACACTCGGCAAAACCCGGTAGACTTCGTGTCCAATGTTTACAGTGTGTCCCATTCACGGTGAAAGAGAAACGTTCACCCGCTTCTGTTCGGAATAATGTGACGTTATGATCTTTACTCCAAAGTCCATAGGTCAGGATTTAGTTCTGCAGGGAGAATATGGGGGACAAAAAGATACTCAGCATTGGTTTGGTGTGTCTGGATATCATAAATGTCGTGGATAGATACCCGGAAGAAGATTCTGATACCAGGTGGGAAATTCTGATAACATTCTACAATTACTATTACTGTAATGCACCTTTACGTTAGCATTTCTAAAGGATAATCAGCCTAGCTGCTACACATATAACGTTAGGCTAGAGCGCTAATACCCTGCAGTCAATGTTGCATCACAGGTGTCATAAAATAACGCAACTGGGTTGTAGGTGTTTGTCTCAGAGATGGCAGAGAGGAGGAAACGCATCAAACACGTGCACTGTTTTGTCTCTACTTGGGGCCCCGTGTGCATTTATGGGGTCTTTGGCTCCTGGACCAGTAGCTGAGTAAGTGTTTTCTGCCTACTATTCCATTAAATTACAATGTATAAAGTGTGTGTGTGTGTGTGTGTGTATGTGTGCTCGTGTTTATATTACATTGTGGGGACCAAATGTCCCCACAAGTATAGTAAAACCTGAGATCACCTACATTGTGGGGACCAGTCAGCGGTCCCCACGAGGAAAACAGCGTATAAATCACACTAAGTAATGTTTTTTGAAAATGTAAAAATGCAGAATGTCTCCTGTGATGGGTAGGTTTAGGGACAGGGGCAGTGTAAGGGGACAGAATATATAGTTTGTACAGTATAAAAACCATTACGCCTATGGAGAGTCCCCACAAAGATAGCGAACCAGACATGTGTGTGTGTGCGTGTGTGTGTGTGTGTGTGTGATCCATTTATAAAATATAGGCTATATTCTATCACATACCAAGATATAGGTACAACGGGACTAAAAGCACACCATTAGACAAAAATAGCTTTTTACTTCTCCCATAGTGTATGATTGCAGAAAATATATATATGTATGTGTATATATATATATATATATATATATATATATATATATATATATATATATATCATTTTTTTTATTGAACTTTTAATGGATCAGCAGATTTTGTGTGAAAATAAATCATAAAAGTGGTTTGTTTTGTTTAAAAATAACTTATAAATGTACGAGGTGGCAAGGCGGACCTTTTAGCCCACAAATGGGGCAAAAGGCACACATTATTTATACTTTAGCTAAAATTTGTTTTTAATAATGTCCAAGGTAATCACTTTAGCAATAGTTTGCACAATTATTTTCTGTTTAATTTGATAAATTAATTAATTTTTGCAAATACAGAAACAAAGGTATTTAAATAAGTAATGTTTCTGAAAGCATTGGATGATATCCCATGATTATTTAATATAGCTTTACAGTAGTAACTAAATATTATATTTTATTATATTATATGATGTATATTATATTCCTAAATATGATGGTTTCATTATAAATATGGAGATTGTCTCTCAGATGGACACCCAACTTAATATATGATATTTACCATCTGAATCTATTTATGTCATGCCAACAAATGGAAAAGTCAGCCAGCTATTTATCAACATGTTAATTATTGTGCCGTTCGCCCCAACAGCAGGGGTGCTTTTTACCCAAATTACCATACTTTGACACATTCTTCAGTTATTGAAAAACTGTTGCTTTATTTACCTTGAACAAAACTGAAAAACATTAACAAGATTTTTATCTCAAAATATATTTAATAATTTTATTGATTCTCATTTGCTACATAAATCTACAACAATGTAAAATACATCAAATTAGTGCAGAATCAACTTTGCATTGCTGTCCACGATCGCATTAAGGATCAGCCAAATTTCCACGCGCATCTTCAAAAGAGGTTGTTAAGAAAAGTGCTGAGCTGAGTTTTTGTGCCATCTAGTGGTTTAAAAGAGAATAAAGTCAAAGGCTCCTTTTACCCCGGTGCGGATGCTTTAGCCCTGTTGTTCCCTACTACTGATATTTGTATACTTTCTTACTCCTGCAAGTTTTATATCAGCAGAAATATACCCTATCCCTCAGACATCTTCCCAAAAGTACTTCTTTTCTTAGTTTACATTATCTGTACACATACGTTCTGTATGCATACCTTTCCTGCTAATTTGTTCTTCTAGCTTCATCTTGAATGATTTTCAAATGTACAAGATTGACATCTCTCTTCTTCTGGAGCATGCTGAATGCTCCTTTCCAGCCTCTGTAGTAGTCAGCAGCGTGACGACAGGAAGCCGTACAATTCTGCATATGAACAGGTTTGTGTGTGAGAGTATGCGTAAGTATTACGAAAACTCTTTCCTCACAGGACAGCTGAAACATTACTGACGCATCAAAACAACAAGTGAAAATACACTGTTGCTTTTTCCCTATTAAAAGGTGCACTGATGGTGCACGGGTTGAAGATCAGTTTGGCAAGCATTATGAGCCTGCTAAATGTTTCCTGCTCAAATCTGTCAGTAGTGCATATGGGTCACTGCAATACCTCTCTGTTTGCTGTACTAGTTTCATCGTGGGGGATTTTGCACGGCGTGGGGTGGACATATCTGGTGTGGCTTGGCAGCAGTGTGGTGAGACCCCGTGTGCCTGTTGTGTGGTGTGTGCAACCAATGGCTCTCGCACTGTCGTGCTCTCAGACACGTAAGAGTATCATCCAAAGTCAGAATAATAATAACATACAATCAAATTTAGATGGGTACCTGGTAAATGATCATTTCCCATTCTCAAACATAATCTTAGAAAGTCTTTATTAAGTGGCACTGCCGTAATTGACAGTAATTTAGGGGCCGTTTACACAACATTTTCAACTAAATTCAAAACTTTTTATGCGTCAAGGGGCCTGAAAACGCAAACATTTGAAAACGGTTTTCAACGTGCAAGTTTTTGAAAAATATACCGTTACTGTATTAACTATTTCCCCGCCATCGAAGAAAATTTTTGTAATTTGTTAAACAAAGCTTCAAAAGCATTGATGGAATTTTCCGGATTTCCATATTTTCACTGTAATACGTTAGGGGGTGCTTACTGATGAATACTTATGATTACTCATCTTCTGAAAGAGTTCAGAATCTCCTGATCAAAACACGTGCCAGGAAGATGCAGAAACAAGCGATATCATGTAATCATATGTAAAATAACGATCATCAACATTAAGCAGCATATAAATCAAAACCGCCTAATGTTACTGAATGAAATGTCAACCCAAGACGAGCTACAGGACGTAGTCTTTGACAAAAAGGTGATTGTTATGAAACTTACCCATTTTCAATTGTTGATAAAAAATGCATGAAGCTAGGATAATACTGTTGTTGTTGTTTTTAATTAAAGGCTGTCTTCTTCTTTTTTTGATAAATTGCTTGTTCAGATATTCATACAACAAAATATTCTGGGGGCCATTGAAACTTTTGTGAAAATTACCAAAAATACTGGTGGTGGCTGGCAACTTAAAAAAATATAAAAATACTGGCAGGGAAAGAGTTAATTTGTAAAAATGTGTATTACATTTTCAGTCTTTAGGCGCTTAGTGTTTCTTTACAAAGTGATGTCACATCGCCAACTATTGGCCTAAATAAATAATACAGCAGTTTTTTTTTATTATTGTTTTCGCGGATCCGTGTGAACAGAACAGGGATCGTTTTGACGTTGTCGTCTGTACGAGAAAAGCGGAACGAGGAAAACTTTCATGTTTTTAGTACATCGTTGTCGTGTAAACGTACCCTTAGTCTTAAAGTTGAAGCTTTTAAGAAATCATGACAATTCAACATTGCATGCATTAATTTGACTGTTTTTTTTTTATATAATTTGATGTTATGTTATGTTATTGTCATTAATTTATTTTCTTCTTATATTTCCATTTAGTCCAAAATTATTTTAACCAATTGTTTTAAACAACACACAACAGCACACAATGTCAAAGCTTACTAACTAGCTAACTTATTCCACGGCTCTCTGAAATACTTGATTCTGATTGATCAGTTTTAATATTGCATGGCCAAATATTTGTGTATAGTGACCACTAAACTATTTAACTGGCCATTGTCCCTGCAACTGATTTTACTACATAGCTGTAGTAGTGCCACGTCACATAATAATATAATTTCAGCTCAAATCAATGTCTATTTATGCATTTATTTGACGAGCAGCCGTGTAATAAGTGAGATAATGTTCAATCATCCGTTCATTATCACAAAATGAACCCTTGCAGAATGCACTTCAGGTCAAGGTCCTGATCGGCCTGGTGAGGTTTATATTTGCGGTTAAGACTGGTTGACTGAACATTATCACTTACTTGTATTTGCTTTGTTTGTTGCAAAGTAATATATAAAAGAACATTTATTCTAATCTTGGCCTTGAATAATATTTCTTGTCTCTAAAACCTGTTTTGAGAACTTTCCAAACCTTTTCCTTCTGTGCTGAGAAACAGACTTTGGCCAAAGCTGACTATTTGTCTGTTATCAAATGTTATACTGTATACAAACTGACAGGGATCCGGTCTAAGGGAATAAGCTAGGGGTTTTCCCATTATACAGACCATCACTGATTCAGTTTGGGTTCAGCAGATCATGTCACAATAATCAATAGTAATAGTGACCTATCATGTACACAAAGTGCAGTCATTACTTATTATTGACTAATCGTTCTTTGAACACTGATTGTTGTAGTCTAACATACAAGAGAACTTTCATCGGCTATTCTCTGTTTAATCAGAAACTTGCCAGATGTTTCTGTAGAAGACTTTTCAAAGGTGGACCTGAGCCAGTTCAAGTGGGTCCACTGGGAGGTGAGAGTTTCTGCCAAATATCTTTGACTTGCTTCATAGTAACAGCCCAAGTTCACACTAGTCACACTATTTAGTTCCTTCCGGTCTGTGTTTAAGAGACACATTATTCTACAAGTAGAGAGCTGATTGTTTTATGAATGCATTTTCAGGGCCGTAATGCTGACGAACAAGTGAAGATGATCGAGAGGGTGAGAGAGTATAACAGCAAACAGGAAGAGAAGAACAGAATAACCATCTCTGTGGAAATCGAAAAGACCAGAGAACCCCTCTACCAGCTTTTCCCTCTTGGTGATTTGGTATGATTTCACTACATGTGTTAGACTTCAAACCTGACTGAATAAAACACATTAACTTGGATAAACTACATAGTCAAGTGCCCATTATGGAATTGTTCTCAGACTAGTAGATCACATCAAATATTAAGACAAATATTTTATATACAGTACTGTGCAAAACTTTTAGATCGGTAAGATTTTTTATGTTTTTAAAAGAAGTCTCTTCTGCTCACCAAGGCTGCAATTATTTAGTGTTATTATTACTATATTATTATTTATATAGTGTATATAATGACTTTACATAGAGAGAGCTGAAGATACTGCACTGTTACTGGGAGTTGAAGTCAAAATATATAATAAATATGAATATATATATATATATATATATATATATATATATATATATATATATATATATATTTGACAAAATATTTAATACACAAGAAAGCATAAGAGTTAAGAGAAGTGCATTTAAATTCAATGGAAATCTGAGTGAGTTTTTTGCAGGCTCGTTGATAAGCTTTGAGACCTGCTTGAACACTACACAACCGGTTTATTTGTGACCGCTTTCACTCAGGTCTTTGTAAGTAAGGATGTGGCCCAGCACTTTGGGTTTGACTCGGCCTCTGCTGCATTGAAGGGTTTCTGCGGTCGTCTGAGGAAGGGGTGAGTAAAACGACCACTAGATGTCACTAGTGTCCTAAAAACTGCTGACTTGACCATGCATCATCATAACAACTGCTTAAGGGTATGTTCTTTTCAAATATTAGCCATTTCGTGCGTTTAAGTGAGTTTGGTTGTGTGTCTAGAGCTACCCTCATTTGTGCCTGGGCGGAAAAGGGAGCTGATGCCATTGGTCCCGACGGCGTAGTCATCCATTCAGATGCATTCCCACCTGAGAAGCTCGTGGACACACTTGGAGCAGGGGATACGTTCAATGCTTCTGTGATGTATTCCCTTTCAAATGGTATGAATGCAAGTCTGATTCTGAAACACAAACATTTAATGGGTTTTTGTAAGTTGTGTAAATCAGTTCAAGCCGGTTTGGTCCTCTTTTCTGCAGGGAACAGCCTACAGGATGCTCTCACATTTGGCTGCCAGATTGCAGGCAAAAAATGCGGTGTCCATGGATATGATGGAATTTTACACTGAACATGGCGGAGAGGTGCACAGCTGGAATGTAGTGCAGACATGAAGCACGCTCTGCTGAAACTTAACAAGTGTTGTAAGACACTAGTCACTGTCAAGGCATGATGATAGACTGAATAGTGTTGCTTCACATAGAAAAGACTAATGCGAATGCAAAGGATAAGACTAAATACTGATGGCATATTCTACTGATACCTCTGTATTAGCATGATTAAATTAAAGTTTTAAACTTGTTTTACAACTCTTTATTGATGCTTTAAAAAAAAATAAAAAAAATGACGTGAAAGAATGTAAAAATTTACCATAAGGATCACTGAAGCTTTCTGTGTACACTACCAGTCAAAAGTTTGGAATAATTATGAATTTTTTTATATACATATATTTTTTAAAGGAGTTTGTTATGCTCACCAAGGCTTAGTTTATTTATGTATTTATCGAAAATACAGTAAAATCTGTAATATTGTGAAATGTTATTATAATTTAAATACATTTTAAATAGTTATTTAATCGTTTGTGATGGCAAAGCTGAATTTTAGCATCATTACTCCAGTCTTCAGTGTCACATGATCCTTCTGAAATCATTCTAATATGCTGGTCAAGAAACATTTATTATCAATGTTGAAAAAAGTTGTGCTGCTTAATATTTTTGTGGAAACTGTGATACACTAGCAGTTTGGATTAAGTTAAACATTTGTTTTTCTAATTAATACTTTTATTTAAAAAAGATACATAAAATGTATCAAAGGTAACAGCAAAGATTCAGAATTTAACGATTTCTATTTCAAATAAATGCAGTTCTTTTGAAGTTTCTATTAATCAAAGAGTCCTGAGTTTTTTTTGATAATTAAGTTTAAATGTTACATTGATAATAAGAACCATTATAAATATTTGAGCACCAATTATAATTGATAATAACTGAGCACCAATTATATTTGATTATAACTGAGTACCAAATCAGTATCAAAGTCAACTGAAAAATATTTCACAATATTACTGTTTTTACTTTATTTTTGATCAAATAAATTCAGCCTTGGTAAGCATAAGAGACTTCTTTTAAAATGAAAAATAAACTTTTTTTTAAATTCAAAACTTATATTGACCCAGGTGAACTTCATTTCAAATAAGCAATTTGTGCAGGCAATTTAGAATGACCAAATCGCTACAAATGTTCTGTGTTGAAGAGTAAATTAGTGAGTATAGGATCCAGCAGTGCTTTGATAACTCTTATGAGTTATGAGTTCAGTGATATTGTTCCCTGATTGATACTGAAGAGTTGGCAAGCATCTCTACAGCAGTAGGGAGCACAGGCCTGTGTTTTTGCACTGTACGCAGAGAACAAGAGAAGGAGGAAGACAGCTGAATATGAATAAGTGCACAAAGATGAAAGACAAACAGGATACGTGACATTTTCCCACCCAATCCCATTTAGACACAGCTGGCCAGCACTACACGGATTCTTTCACCACACCCAGTGTGCAATAATGACACCCTGTCTGACAGTATCTGTCTGAAAGTTAATTAGGAAAACATTACACAAACAAAACCTCTTTCATTCATGCATGCACAAAAATACTTCTAGCAATTCTTTGCATATAAAATGCACCCTTTTCTCAAATTTGTGGAAATATGAACTATCAAATGCCTAGAAATCTGTAGTAATCACTGACATAATATTTAAATAATTTGTTGATTGTTGTTATAGTAGTTCTTACTTTCCAGCCTCTAACATGACCCCCATTAGCAAAGATTCATCAATGCGCATTATTCCAAAGAAAAAAAAAAGGTTTTATAATATTTCATCAGAATGTAATAACTTACTCTGCCTTTAGTTTAGGGTCCAGTTCTCACTATTAACTGGTTGCCTATTAGCTTACATATTACTGGGATATTGGCTGTTTATTAGTGCTTATAAAGCACATATTAATGCCTTATTCTACATGACCATAGTCTACATCCCCATCCAACCCAATACCTAAACTTAACAACTACTTTACTAACTATTAATAAGCAGTAATGAGGAGTTTACTGAGGGAAAAGTCGTAGTTAATAGTGAGAATGTGACCCTAATCTAAAGTGTGACCAAATAATCAATAGCCAAATAACAATAGGCTATAGTTGTTGAAAGTTATGCATCTTTTCTAGAATGTTGACAATAGTTAGTTTAGTAAAATACTATATATCTGTTAAAAAAGAGAAAAAAACATTACCATTTGGATATGTCGAGATGCTCTCAGGGGTGAAGACGTTCGTCAAAAAGCCTCTAATGTGCATGCCAATTAATTTAATCCACAATCCATTGAATATTCACAGTCTCCATTCTATACTTCTTCTCTAGATTCAATTCCTGATGCATAAAATCATGTTTCACCCTACATTTACTTGTTGAATATTCTGTTTCATTCGGAAATGTTACATTACAGAAGTAAAATGGGTTGTGAATGGCATTTCATGTTGACATTAACAGAGAAAAGAAAAAACAAACATGTTTGGCCTTCGGTACACCCTGGATTTAGAGTTGTTAAAGTATTAAAAGCAATACAGAAATACAATATTATGAAGAATGGAAAAACAATGGAAACTCCCCATGGTGGCACATATCAGAGAGAGGGCATGAGATTCACTTACCAGAGCACAAGGCATTATTCATTGTAAACTACATCCCAGTATGAATATGGATGGACACCTAGAAATGTTTTTCTTTCCATTAAAGCGCAAGCCAATCTCCA
This sequence comes from Semotilus atromaculatus, assembly GCA_031834385.1. Taxonomy (NCBI): domain Eukaryota; kingdom Metazoa; phylum Chordata; class Actinopteri; order Cypriniformes; family Leuciscidae; genus Semotilus; species Semotilus atromaculatus. Next base: position 8,044,173 of record JAULUF010000028.1, read on the forward strand.
AACGACTTCTCTGGCTTGCGACGTGGAAAATGAAACGCATTGTGCACTCCTCTCCTTAATCACACCGTTTCTGTGCACATGCTTCTAAAAATGTTTTTTTCATAGGTGTTTTCTATTTGAGAACATGTTTTCAATCAAATTGTGCTTTGACAAATGATCCAGTAACTCCATTATTGGTATTTTCTATGTTGAATAGAGAAAGAAAGTCATAGACAGTGACAAAACGTGCACCATCAATCACAGAATCACAGTTCTTGAGTACCAGAATGCTTTCCATTGTGTTTGAGGCAATGAACAGTAGTTTGCTTAGTGTTTTGCACAATACCGGTGCTAAATTAATTGGTATGTCTTCCAGTAATCCAATATACCTGACAGAACCATGTAATACTAAACTCAGCAGAGATTAATATGTGTAAAATTAAATATCTTTATTTGAAACACACGTGTTGCCAATGTACACATTCAAGGTAACAGGTTAAACCATGAGAGGGAACTATACAATTTTTAGATCTGGTCTCTTTTACATGTAAATAGATGTTTTAACGCTTACGCTGCTGCCGTAACATCCACTTTATGAGCTGGGGAATCTTTTTATAACTAAAAATAATAAATGAAACATAGCACATAAAAGATAGCAGCCTTAATTTTCAACATTCTTGACCATATGAATTTCATAGCGTTACACAGAGATCTTTCCCCCCAAAGAGCTGTAAAATTGCACAAGCATGTTTCAAACAAGAAAAAGCAAAAGCCGCGTAGTTCAAAATTCTTTGGGCTGTCGTACAGTAAACATTCAAGCGAGACCACACAGACAGAATCGGTTGATGAAGGACACCCTCTGAATCCTCAGTGTTGTTTTTCTTCAAAGGCACTTTGTTGAACCACATTAAGGACAGACTCTGTTTGATAATAATCTCCATTGAAAGCTCAGGCTGTGAGATTGGAATATGAATATGGAGCAAAATGCAACGGTCCACCATAGCAGTAGAACTGATGTTTTTGTAAACGCTTCAACGGGATCACAAAACGCGGAACGATGCATGTACAAAAAAAGCCCATTTCTTGTTGATTAGAAGCCATTGAAGAATGTGTGTTAGAGTTATGGAGATTTCATTGCATTCATCTCTTTGCAATTTTCCAGAGGCACTTGGAAGAGTTTGTATGGAACGCAATGATATACATCACTGATAGTCAGGTTGGATAACATTGAATGTTTCCTGAAATCATTAACTACCAACCACATATTTCATTAAGTAAAAGCATCTTTGGAAAAAACAGGATGCTGTTCCTGGAAAACTTGGCACTTATAATGAAGCAAAATAGAAATAATTGAAATTAAGTCACGTACTGTAGATCTAAAAAAACATCCCTTGACTCTAAGCAGAAAAAAGGAGCACAGGATTTAAACATTCACAGCAAAAATATGAATTCCTTTCATCAAATCTCCCGAATTCCACAACCATCAGCCTAACCTTTAACCCTGACTGTGAGTCAAGCTCTTTGGCAGAGTATTTACCGTGCAGTTGCATACATAGGAAGTCGAACAGACCTCACGGTCATCTTCGGTGCATGAGAAATTATTCATAACTCATGTCTGTGATTCATATAACATGGAAATATCTCAATAAGAACATCGTCAACATCGGTCGCACATACCTGCAGTAGTATTTGTTACAACACTTCTCCAAAAATGCGGGTTAGGATTACATATCAAGGGCAACAGTTCCTCAATTTAAAAACTATATTCTCTGTTCAAGGAGTTCATAGGAAGTCTAACAATATTGGAAACAACACCGAAGGAAAATCAATGCATCGCCATCCCAGGCGGATAAACGTCATTTAGAGTGTCTCTTTCTAGCCCCGTCGTTTTGCTGGTACTTTGAGTCTGATTAGTCTCAGTGCTAATCAGTTAAAAGACCCCTACACATCTTCATATAGAAGCATACCACTGAAGATAGTTAGAGGCTCCACTGAATGGGCTAGTTTGCCCATGACCAGGTCTATGCAGACTGTGTCGTCTCGCTGAAGGGGCAGGATGATGTTAAAGACAGCCAGAGAACCCGGTGTTGGTTTGGCTTCGGCCATTGGTTTGTTTTCCAACCCTTCCGGTTGGTAACCCGCCGAGTCTACCCGAGCCATGCCATAGTTAGACCTGGACAGCACAGCTTCGATCTTCTCATTTTTGTGGCCTGTCAGAATAGCACTAAAGAAGTAGCGTCCATCCAGTGGTGCAGTAAAGATACCTGTATTTAAGAGAAAGATATACATACATTATTTTTGATGCATGCAAAAGTGTAAATGCAAATAGACTTTTTATAGGCAGTGCAAAGATTACCTGTTCTTGGATTATAAAAGTCTCCTTCATTTACAAAGGTCTTATCAAAAATGATCGTTCCAGATGTAACCATGGGATTTGTGAGAGCTGCTGAGAAGGAAAGACGTGGTATGTTGGGATCTGCACCGGCCATGCCTGAAATGAAGATAACAAACAGTATTTTTAAATGGAAGCCCTTAAATGTATTTTCAAATTGTTGACATCCACAATTCCTAACTCTACATGTCTCATGTAGACTTGCTTTACACAACCAGTTTTAGTGATCAGCTGCTGACCTTTGGCTCAACTACTGACCCAGTACTGACAATAACAACTGAACACATGTTGCAACACTCAAGACAGAAAGAATAAATCACTGACTCTCATACAAACAGACACTTTAGACATATCTCAGTGAATTCATTCCAGACATTGATTAGCACACATCAAAATAACTTCAGTGCTTGACTAAGATTATGGCTGCTAAAAAATTAAAGGAAAATGTAATACATACCTCGCTCTCCTCTGAGACCTAAAATAGGAGAAGGCAAAATGTGAGTCACGTGCAAGTGTCATATAACATGAAATGTGTGTAGTTCACATACAAATAAAAAATTATGTAATTTTGCAATTACTCATCCTCATGTCATTCCAATGTTATTTTAATCTTTGTAACACAAAAGGAGATCATATATAAAAATCGGAGGTTCAGCTTTCCATATAAGAAAAGTACAGTATACAGCCGACCTCCAAATTAAGTATAGTAAAGTAAAATAAAGTGATGAAAATCTTTCAAAATTTTTTTTTTGGGTTATTATCCACATGAAAAAGATTTCTCACCAGGAGGTCCTTTTGGCCCTGGAAATCCCTGAACACCTGGTGGTCCGTCATTACCTGGAGGCCCCTTTGGACCAGGTAACCCTGGTTCTCCTTGAGGACCTGGTGGTCCAGGTAAACCTATAATTAGAAGTACATTTATTTAAAGAGGTTTTTTTTTTCTTTTCATATCCATCAAGGGTTGTGCATGGCTCAGGAATTTGGTCACTTTCAAATCACGAGAGTGAATTTGAATTGAATTGGCCACAGGAAGAGGAATTAACTGAATTGAAATTCAAAAATCAAAAGACATTCAACACAAAATAATGCATTCTGAAAAATGCACAACCCTGATATCAATTAAAATACAGGAGCTATGCTGGAAATTTAGAATATATTCTTAGATGCTGTCAAAATGTAATATTTGACATGACTTTTAAGATGATAGCAAATAAAAAAAAAAAAAAGACTTTCTTCAAGCACTTAAAGTCAGACCTGTTAAGTCATTCTCAGTAAAGCTCTGGAACTCCTTGAGGACATGGACCATTGAGGAATTGAGTCTCTTGATCTTGCCGTGGATATCATCCAGATGTGTATTCTGGAGGATCTCAATGAACCCGCTGTGTGAAATCACTGTGTCATTTAGCCCAGTGACACAGTTCCACAGGCTAGACACATGTTTGTTCAGGCCTTCTTTGATCTTCTGGATATTGTCTGAGACAGAGTCAAACCGGCCACAAACCACTTCGAGTTTAGAGAGCCTCTTATCCAGACCATCACCAGTCCTCTTGCAGTCACCCATCTCAACCACAAAGTTGTTCCCAAAGCGGCGCACATCCTGATCAACCTTATCAAAGCGTACCCTACTATCTTCTATATGCTCGGTCATTTCCTGCTGGATCTTGTCGAGTTCAGAAATTATTTTGTCTTTGGTGTTCCCAAGGTCGGTGATAACGCTGTCATGTTTCTGGACCACATGCTCTAGACCTTTTAGTGTGTCATTGATGGAGCTGAAGGTTAAGATTACCTCAGACAGTTCTCCCTGGATTGACCTGAGGTCACCGGTATTACTGCTGATGACACTGTGTCCGTCCAGTGGTTTTTGTGTGTCATCCAGATGACCTGTTTCTGATTCCGTTCCTGTAGGAGTATTCAGGGTGATCTTGCATTGACCACTGCATTTCTGTACCTCCTCTCTCAACTGATCCATCTCGTCCTGTAAACCAGAACACACGTCCACACAACCCGTCTGACCAGAGTCAAATTTCCCTTTAACGTAGTTCATTTCCTTCTGCCATCTGTCCATGGCATGGCTTGTGATGTTCTTGAGTTTCTTCAGATCATCTTCCACTGTGCTGCACACATCACAGTTCTCAATCTCCATAACAATCCTGTTGAAGTGTTCCCCATTGTCTCCAGTTAGAGCTTTGATCTTGCGAACGTCATGGCTGAGGTTGATGACCTTATCCACAAGAGAGTCACCGGACACAGAGAGATCCTTGAGTCGGGTGTCAAACCTCTTGATCTCATCTTCATTTGCAACGACTCTCCACTCCAAGGACTTCACAGTGTCGCCAGAGCTTGAACTACTACTAGTGCCCGGACTTGAACCAGAACTTGAGCCTGAGCACCCAGAGCATTCGCTTAACCTCCTGTCTATAAACAATGTTGTATTCTCGAGCCGAGACAGGCGCTTATCAAGATCAAATACAGTTTCCTTAACGTTTCCTATATCAACGTCCATGTCATTAATTCTGTCGTCCTGGTTAAGATTACGATTATTGAATTCATTGCGAAGCTTTCTGAGATCCTGTTGGAACGAGTCCCGTATGTTAGTCTCCATATAAGCGCAGGTTTCCTCTGCCCTCTGGACAGTGTTGTTGAGCCGTCTCTCTAGGTCTTCTTGGATTTTAGGACCTTGTCCTGGTCCACCTATTTCTCCTCCAAAACTTCCACCACCTCCAGTTCCTCCTTGTTCCCCGTTCACAAGATTATTAAGCTTGTCATAGGCTTCCGACGTGGAGCTTATCTTCCTGTCCATGTCATTTAGTCGTCCTCTGATGTCCATCACAGTGTCACAGCAGCCTTGAGTCCGGCTGAAGTCTCTGCGCAAACCATCAAGAGTCTGGCGGTGACGCTGGTCCATGGCATTAATTTGCTTTTCCAGAGCCAAGATCCTGTCCCGATCTTGTTGCTGTTGCCGTCTTAGGTCTTCCACTCCAGACTGACAGGCAGAACAAGAAAGCGTCACTCGACGTTCAAGCTCTCTGAGGATTTCCTCCTTCAAGCTGTTGAAGTTGTTTCCTCCTACTCCCCCATTGTCTACATCATTGCTTCCACCCTTCCCATTCACAAGGTGGTTATTGATGCTGACTAGAGTCTTGTCATGAGCTTGAGTACGGTTGTCCAACTGATCAAGTTTGGTCTGAATGTTATGGATGGTCTCTTTCATTTCAGGCTGGGCTGCATCAGCTGGTGTTTTGCCACCATTAAAACCGGGTTTGCGCATTTCCTCCTGGAATTTCTCGTTCATTCCACGCAGAGTTGACTGCAGGTCATTTAGGTCTTTGGTCAACCTCTGGATTTTGTCCTCCAGTTGTTTCATCTTGTCATTGTCACCTCTCCCTAGGCAAAGAATAAACACAATGCTTATTTTTAAATAGTAAGTAGTTAAGTAGATTACAAATAATTTGGCAGACCCAGAATTCACAGTTCTGTCAAACTCTGGCAATGAAAACATTACTCTAAAAGTTTTCCTCTGCTGTAATGTTTTATTTCCATAAAGCTTCAGTTATATTTGAAAGATGCAGAAGATGCAGATACAGAAGGAACAAGAACATCTATATGGCCAGACACTAGCCACATTTACACGGCCACTTTTTGTTTCAATCGGAATGAAACAAAAAGTGCGCATTTTATTTCAGCTTTCGAATCAATGGCAATTGCTTGAATGGTGGGTTCATTATTATTCTTAATGAAAAACACGACAACAAAAAAGTACAATGTCAAACTTAAAACATATAACTTTTATTAACAAAACGAATAAGACAGCTTTATTAACAAAACGAATAAGCACGGCAGCCTCATTCTTGTAGTGCGCCTGAGGGTGTGTGTGTAAATTAGAAGTGTTACCTCCGGATGCTGCCAGCTTCATCAGGCAAAGTTTACAGATTGCCTCAGTAATGTTTGCTGGTTCCTAATTACCAACCCAATTAGGGTTTAAATTCAAAATATTGTCGAATAGGCGCTTTTACATTTCGCTTTGAAACCAAATCTTCCACCATCATCTTGTCAGTCAGCTCGCCTCACTCTCGTCACATGATAAATTAAATCTGAGTGCTGCAACTCTCATTCGGCTCACTCTGAACTGAGTTCACTTTTTAATTGTAGTGTCTGTTCTCTAACTGAACTAAATTATTTTTATTACTATAAAAATGGGGGCGGTGCCGCGTTGGGCAAACTATGTAATCAGTGTGCGGCTAAACACCATGTAATACCGGTAACACAGACTATCGCAGCAAGTGATCAGGTTGATGTGCGTGTTTGTCACAAGCTTCAAAATCTTTTGACATGTGCACACTGCACGAATATACAGAGTTTCCCGCTGTTGACGCATACTAGTCATCCTCCTTGTCTTTGCTTTAAAAAGTAGACTTAATATTTATCTACTGTATTTTGGGTCCTAATTAGGAGACGACGAGCATATGAAGCTTTGTGCCATGATGCTTATATTATTTAGGCAGTAAAATCGCCCCTTCCCACACCTAAAACAAGGTGTCTGCTGATGAGAGTCCGAAGAAAGCACTTGTGTGATATTTTCATGCACCACTTCACAGATGAGTGGAAAGAGAATTTTAGATTTGACACAACAGTCGTTTATTATAATCAACAAAGACATCAGTGCGTTCTATATGCCATTTCTACTTCATTGCACAGGTTTAACCCACCCCTCTCAAACCATTTGGGCATTTTTGTTCTGATTGAGGTGTGTGCATGGAGCATTTTCAAATGCACCTATTGTTAGAGGAAACATTGACTTACCATTCCCTCCTCCCTGTCCATGACCAGTACCAGTTCCAGTTTGTCCTGGTTGTGAAGGTCTAGGCCAAGGTCTGCTTGTTGAGATCTGAGTATCAGATCCCCCGTTTGGTCCATCATTACAGTCTTCTCCACTGTATCCATGGCAGCACTTCCACTCCATTTCTGTTACCATTTTGTAAGCCACCTTGTATCTGGGCCTCATGTAGGTCCTGTACCTGTAAGACAAATAAAACCATATAAATATATAAATTTATAAATTTTAAAAAATGTAGCCATGTCTCAGAATTTCCTGACTTGCAATGTTTGGATTAAATTGTGAAATATGGGACAGAGAAAGAAACAAACAAGACAAATTATATGCTAATATGAACCACAAAGAAAGAATACAATCAGTACAATCTAAAACAACAAAAACTATCTAGACCTAGTACACACATTACCTTACAAGTCACCATTCTGTATATTGTTTAATACATTCCACATTAAACAGACCTCTCACATTAAACAAACTGATCCCTTCTGGGATGTTGCGTTGCAAGACTCTATACTCAACAAATTAGTTTCTACCCATTTCTGTTAGAGCGAAACCAACACATTCAGACGTACACTTGAAAAATACAGCCTGGATTGAATTCAATTTTTGGCCTAAGAATGGAGGAAGAAGACATACCATGTCCATTTCAAAATTATGTCTCCGCACATTCATATGATTTCAGCTAGTTGCTGCACAGACATATGCTGGCCAGCTGTATAAACGCTGAATAATCTGTTGTTCAATGAAGGGCAATGAGAAAGAAGAAATGGTAGCAATGGTAGAAACAGTGTGTATCCTTAGATATGGCATGGACCACTCATTTAAGCTATGGGATCTTTTTGTATGTTTTATCATCCAGAAACCATAAATATACTTGTGGAAGTGTAATAATTATGGCTAGGGGTTTTGAAAAACATTTCTAATAGAGAATTGTGGTATAAGACCATCAGAGCTATTTTATTTACGTCATAATTTTGACCAGTTGTCTAGGTCTGAATTCACAGTGGCATTCAAATAAACTAAAATATCAAGTAAAACATTACGGTAAGCCTTGAATCCATCAGCACCATAAAAAGGTGGAATAGGAAGCAATTTCAGCATTTCTTTTTTTCCCAGGACTTTCGGTTATAGTTCTTAAGCCACTGAATTCTTGTCTCCACGCTCTGTTTGTTCCATGACCCCTGTGAGAAGAAAAAGAGGAGAAAAAGGGGTCACCCTACCCCTTTTATTTTTTGAGTGCAAAAATAAGTGGTGGTATTTTAGTAGGTTTTAAGCCTAATTCCTGTGGTGCACTGGTTGTAGAGTTTGGAATGACATGCCACCTCATTCCATACATATTAGTGTGTGTGTGTGTGTGTGTGTGTGTGTGTGTGTGTGTGTGTGTGTGTGTGTGTGTGTGTGTGTGTGTGTGTGTGTGTGTGTGTGTGTGTGTGTGTGTGTGTGTGTGTGTGTGTGTACTGAATCTAAAGGAGTTGGATTAAGCTTTTCCAGCTGGAGTTCAGTACGTTGCCAACAACTGGAAACCACCTCACAACTGCACAAACTTTCTAATCCTGGTGTCCTCAAACCACATTCTGTTTATCTCTCCATTTGTTGACATTAGGTTTACTATGTAAACACAATGTTTTTAGTATTTCTTATGTTTTAATGACTCAGATTTCCAGTAAAACGTGGTGTGTTATATACTGTATGCTAGTGTCTATGATGTTATGATGATGTGATAGCTTTCAACATCTGTTTCCTGTCTAAAGTTAGCTGATGTAGTACATAATGGTTCCACTTATTTAAAGTGCACTAAATAAAGGCCAGAAAAACAGACTTGCTTTTACTTTAAATCCTCTAACTGATTTGAAGTCCGATAGGTGCATGTCAAGTCAAATCAAGTCACCTTTATTTCTATAGTGCTTTGTACAATACAGATTGTTTCAAAGCAGCTTTACAGTGATAACAGGAAAATAATGTAGCAAAGTTTGTTTTGGCTGTACAGCAGACCTAGAAGAAAATAGTGTGTGTGTGTGTGTGTGTGTGTGTGTGTGTGTGTATATATATATATATGTGCCATATTACTAGAGAGAAGAGCAGCACCACCCCAGGAGGGATGAATACCATCTCTTTTCAACAGGTCAGGTCTGCCCCAATTTTTTTTCCAATTGTCTTTGAACCTATATCATTCTGCTGACACCACTTAGACAGCCAGCCATTGAGTGAGGATAGTCTTCTTAGTTTCTCATCACTCTGGCGATCAGGAAGGCCAGAGCATATTACTGTGCTGACAGCGTACTTGCGAGTTCACACACCTCTTTAACGTTAATTTTAGAGATATAGGACTGACGAAGTCAAACATTATCAGTGCCAGCACTCTGGCTCCCAGCAAACATGTGACCATGGAGGCTGGTGTCTCTGTTTTCTATTTCTTCTATGTTCAGTGTAATAGAATCGGCAATCACTATAGGGCTCTTTAAACAGAATTCTCAGTTGGTGCGTCATGTTCTAATCGGATCGGAACGGCAGTGTTTTGACCCGCGACTATGCCACAGTCACCCAGTTGCCCTGCTGCACGGGCTCTACAGCCGGAATCGAACAATGTACAGACTTCACTAAGCTAGCCACATAAAGCAGTATCTAAAGCCCCTGCATTCTGACTATCCTTGATTAAAGTTCTCTAGTTTTGAAATTCCTTCATTTATCACATGTGTAACCCTAACCGCTGACAGAGAATGCTATCCTATGTAATGTATGAATGTAATGCCAGGCAGTGCGAGTGACAATGACTCACCGTGTTTGTTGACTGATGCAACTCAACACAGTTGTTTGATGGACTCGTAAAAGGTAAGAGCACACGAGAGTGATTTAGTGATTTAGATGAAAGCTAGCGATGTCAGATCAATGTGACAAACAATATTAGATAATATCAGGTACATTATGATGATTAAATCATATTAAGCAATATAAACGGTAGAAAACTATTATAGAAAGTAGAGTTTAAAAACAAAGCTATACGGAGCTGCAAACGCAATTCACTCAGGCAGACAGGAAACCGCAGTGCAACAGATAGATGGCAACAAATAGATACATACTGTAACATGGATATGCTATAGTGATATGGTAAAGTAATATACAACTAGCAAATAACATACAAAAAAATAGCACACAACTTTTGGGTCTGTTTGACGGCACACACAAAAGCAGACTATGTATTTTGCTGTCTACATTAGGAAATTACATCATTCATACTCTGCGTGTAAACCTTAGGGTAGGGTTGTAACTGCTGTTCGTAAGTTCATACTTAAATTGGAAAACAGCATCCACACTAGAGGCTTAGTAACTACTAGCTTGCAACTAATGCTGTACTTAATTTGATTGCACCATTTGTTCTTAAGGCAGAACAAAGCTAGTAGGTCATAAGCTCTTTGTAAACTAATGCATAGTAGCATGAAATGACGTTTACCTCCAATGAGCCAATAGCACCCTTCAAATTCGTGATCAAAAGTTGTATTGAAACGCAGTAAATTTCAGTTTATTCTGTTAAGGTTGATTGTAACTTATTTTGCCTCATGTAACACAAATATTTTCGATACTTAATCATCAAATAACACAAGTATTTTTTTTATAGATAAATAACATTCTGAAACTGTATTTGAAGTTAATAAGAAGAATAGATCAATACTGATACAAAAACATAAGAAATTACATGTATTTATTATTTATTATGATTGATTTACTTGCACATGGAGGTGCACCGCTAAGATCAGGTTTATGTTGAGGAGTTTATGCACTAACTTACTTCACATACTTATCGCTCTCTCAAAATGTAAATGTGAACATCATCATATATGTCTAAAGAAGTTTATTGATGCAATTCAATCAATCTTCTGTTTAATTTCATCCATTAGTCCTGGTCGAAGACTTCTGTAAATATTTAGTTTATACTTAGAGTTACTTACAGCTTGTGCAACCAGCCAGAGGTGAATAGCAGAAGCTTATAGAGACAACAGTTTCACATGGTGTACCAGCTTAACTAACTTATTATCATTTTGGACCAGCTAGAAACCTGCTACCATGTTCCAAAAAATAGCTAACATGGATTTTCCAGCTATAAGCCTTTTATGAAGCAACATAAAATGGAACAAATTACTCATTGTTTGGAAAAAGACATCTGTTGGGCTTGATGCTCTGACAGGCACACAAACAACACTTTCTCTTCAGTAAATCTATACTGAATAAACCGATAATCATTTCATAATTTAGGGAAGTTATTAAAAAATAAACATTAAGAATTCTGGAGAGATGAAAAAAGTCCAGTACGGGTAAAAGTTATCAGGTGTGGTAGTTGTATACAAAGCGTGCAACAAATGAGCAGAGTCAAAACAGCATTTATTAATCCACCAACAGAAAACAGGATAAATAACTTAAACCAACTACTTAACATCCATGAGACCGGACAATGGAACAATGGGAGCAGAGGGCTTAAATACACTGAGGATGGTTACCTGAAACAGAACAGGTGTTTACTAATTAAAGGGATAGTTCACCCAAAAATTCAAATTACCCATGATTTACTCACCCTCAAGCCATCCTAGGTGTATATGACATTCTTCTTTCAGACATTACAATCGGAGTTATATAAATAAATGTCCTGGCTTTTCCAAGCTTTATAATGGCAGTGAATGGCTGTTAAAGTTTTGAAGTCAATCAAAGTGCATCCATCCTTGATAAAAGTGCTCCACACGGCTCATGGGGGTTAATAAAGGCCTTCTGAAGTGAAGCGATGCATTCATGTAAGAAAAATGTCCATATTTAAAACTTTATCGACTAAAATAACTAGCTTCCGGCAGATAGCCGTACGCATCGATTTATGGCGAAAGAGTAATAACCCTTGACCTTGTCGCACAGTGTAATGACGAAAGCGGAAGCGCAGAGGATAGAGCAAAACAAAACACCAGTCATGAATTAGAAGTCTAAAACGACAATTTTTAGAGAGAAATGTCAGAGGAGCTTGAGTTTGTTGCCCAGACCTGTTTGTTTGAACCGCGAAAGGCATCAAACTTACGCTACTCATACATCACACATCGTCAAGTGTTACTCTTATGGCGTAAGTTGACTTGTGTAGGCAGTCTGCGGGAAGCTTGTTATTTTAGTCGATAAAGTTTTAAATATGAATATTTTACACATCGTTTCACTGCAGAAGGCCTTTATTAACCCCCATGAGCCGTGGGGAGGACTTTTACCATTTATGGATGCACTTTGATGGACTTCAAAAAATATACAGCCATTTACTGCCATTATAAAGCCAGAAGAATAAAGCCAGGAAGAGCCAGGACATTTTTTAATATAACTCCGATTGTATTCGTCTGAAAGAAGAATGTCATATACATCTAGGATGACTTGAAAGTGAAAAAATCATGGGCTAATTTTACTTTTTTGGGGTGAACTATCCCTTTAAGAACCATGGAAACTAACCCCCTAAATCAGGCAGGCAAAACGAGAACACAGCGCAAAAAAACTAAACCAAAACAAGCTATACGTGACAAAAGGACATACTTACACTACAACACGGGCGCACTGAACGCCCCATGAACATGGCTGATAGTCAGGCTTCACGTAAGTCTCCACTCCATCTTCCACCACACAGCTCACTGTCTTGGTCACCACATACGCACACCAGTTTCTGTAAGAAAAAAAATACACATGTAGTTAGCATTTTATTGTAGGAATGGAACTTTAAAATACTTTATAGACTCATAGCACACCAATTAAAACATGAACTAATGGAAGTCTCCAAAGATAGTAGCGATTTTAAAGCACATCTCCCATTATGTGAGCTCAAACTATAGCGCCTGTGTTAGATTTACAGTGATTCCCCACAGTCTAAATGTTCCTTATGTCCTCTGGCCTCATAAACGAGTAGAAATCTGCAAATAAATAGTCTCTCGCTTCTCTTAGTGGACACTGTTCCTCAAACCAATGTCAACAAGCAGGAATCAAGTTGTTACAAACTCTCTGCTGCATGCAATGGGAATGCAAACATCTGTTGAGGTTCGCGCTGACTACAGTAAAAGCGGGTTGTCACTTATCTCATCTTTGGTTTCAGCCCTGTTTTGTTTTAGTCTACTAGTAAGGGCAACAAACTACGTGATTTTCTGCTGTGTGTAATGCAGAAGCAGTTCGTCTTCTGTATTCGCTAAGCCCTCATGAATTAAGTTTAAGTTACACCTCAGATCGTTCCAATAAAGATTGGACTCGTGTTGTGTCTCTAAAGAAAAAAGAAAAAAATATATTTTCAGAGGCCACCTAAACATGTGATTTACAATGCATCTGAATCTTGTTAAACCAGACAACCATGAGTGCAGCTGCAATGAATACCATTTCTTCCCATTAGGATTAAACTCATTTTTTGGTGTCTCTCTCTACAAAAAAAACAATACAAAATTATAAAAACAAAAACAATAAATGCATTAAATATCTTCAACATCAAAAATATATCAACTATATTTGTTGTGATTTGTCGCAAAAAAAAAAATGTCTGGTGAGGACGCTGCATATATACAAAATCAATCCTACTCTTTGACAGCTGTTTGACAGTTGATCCTAACAGGTCATTGCAAAGCAGTATTTAACACATGACCACATTCTGTTTGCAAATAAAAGGAAGTTACCCAATAAATGGCTTGTCATGGAAAAAGCACTCAATTTTCCCAAGACATGTGAACGCATTTGCCCATTACCACCTGACTCCTGCTTTGATTGCGCATGGTTCATCAATGACCTATGGTGGATTTCCTGCCTCCACAGCTGCTCGAGACACTCGCACATATTGCCAGCACAATTTCATGTTTTGGCCTTCGATATTAAACACAGATGGTGCTAGATCAGAGTAATGACATCACAATATAATCCGTGCTGGCTAAATGAAAGGATGTTTAGAATGAATTACAAGAGAAAATGCAATGTTTTGACCAACAAGTAAAAATCAGAACCACGTTTCAAAGAATAAAATAATAGTTTTGTGGCTTTGAGGTCATCTATGTATGTTAGTGTGCTCCTAAACATTGACACATTTAACTTTTAATAGATATACACAAGGAAAACAGATCATAAATATTCATGACTCATGTTGAACTACACAGATTTTTGTCCAATCAAATGCCCAGTAAGAAAGCTCCTCCCCTAATAGCATCTGCAAATAACTAGGAAGTAGCTAATCCTAAAGCCTATTGGCATTTTCTTAAAGGGAAAGATCCCTTTAATATGTCCCAGCCAAACTTAACATTTCAACAGATTTCTCATTGTCTTTTATATCCCCATTATTGCTAATATCCTTTTTCCAAAAAATCTTTTTTCCCCCCAAAAAACTTCTTCCATCCTTAATCGTAACGCGATAAGGTTTTGATTTCAGTGACCCGTATGTAATTGATGGTGTTAAGCGGTGTGCAATGCATTACTCAATACCCTCATAATAATATCACATGTAATGCTAGCTGTTTATGGGAGGAGCTTTTTAAGTTTAAAGCAGTTGTCATGCTGCTTCAGCCCACTAGTATTTGTTTTTCAACTGTTGATTGGAGTGAATCCGACCACAGTATTTCCAGGCTCCTACGGCCAGCCGTGAATGATCCACATTCTTAGCAGATTCGTCATGCAGAATTTTCATTTCAGGCTCGCTTTCATCAAACACTCATGCAGCTCATGAGTTTACAGAGACTTTCAACATGTTTCAGCTCCAAAAAGAATGGAAAATATGAGAGAAGACAAGAAAAACGGACAATATAAAGTTCATTTGGCAGTGTGTGTAGCCTCCCTTTGAACCAATGAGAGCTTATTCCAATATACAAAATTAATATTAATCCCCGTCATGAGGATGTTTTCATATTTTTCCATTACATCGTTTCTGTTTTCTAAAAATAAATGACTTTACGGTCACAAGTGACTGAAATGAATGGGTGTAGTAAGAGTCAATTAAAAATGTAGTCATGTAGAAACGTCATGGCTTAAATACTAACTTAACAAAATAAATGAAATGGCTAAAACAGAAGCACATTTCAGAGTAAGAAAGTAATGTTATCCTGATATTATGTCACCTACTTGGATCGAAAAACGCTTTGCAGCACAGTGAAAGACTAAAAGGTGAAATTTAAGACTGTGAAGAAATCTTGCAGTAGATAAAGCTGAATAATGGACAAACATTGTTGCACATGATGGAAAGCAAAGTTAGCATTGATTGTGTTGTTTAATTCAAATTGGTTACTGTCTCTCTGTGTGATGTTTCCCTAAAAAACATTAAAAATAAGGACCACATAAGGTCTAACATAAGTGTGATTAGATTTTTCCCCAGTAGTAAAAAACACGGTTTGGAAAATGGATGCATGATGTACTTGCTTATACCCAAACCAATTCAGCGGAAATCCCGCCCTGCAGCTAATTTGATTGGTTAAGGTTACAGTGACGAGTAGGTTCAGGGATCAGTGTTTGGTGTAGGCAATCAGTACAGTGATTGACATGACCAATGAAATCTTTAAAATCGGCTGCAGGGCGGGATTTCCGCTGAACTGGTTTGGGTATATAATAAGCGAGTACATCATGAATCCGTTTTCCAAACCGTGTTTTTGTGAATCCTGTGAGTCTTGTTTTATCCTGAATCACTACGATACACCTATAATAATAAGTGTTTATATTAGGACTATTTTAGACTGGTTAGAGTCGTACCACTGCGGAGTAGCCCTCGTCATAGACATAAACAGAGAGAAGTAGCTCCGGCTACAATGTTCTTCCGCAAGAAGCATGCAGTTCTGTTTATTAATCTCTAGAGCGGCAAAAATTACGGACTGCAGTTTTAAAGTGACCAGATAATCTGTAATCCCACACTTTTATGTAACTGTTAGTGAGCATTCCTGTAGCTCAAACAGCAGAGAATGCCAAGGTCATGGGTTAGATTCCCAGGGTATACAGGAACAGATCAAATTTAAGTCACTTTGTATCTGCCAAATGCTTAAAAGTTAACTTATGAATATCATTTTCTTCATGCAGAGCCCTTCAACATTGTAGAAATGGCATTTGGAGCTTACTATCTCTCTGTTTCTGTCCCTGTCCCTCTGACACACACACACACAATTGTTTCACACTCACACACTATTAATTATCTGTCATGAAAGTGACATAATCCATGTAGGGTATCTGGCATAAAAATACAGTCTTCTCTTTGTTCCTCAGCACTGCTGGAAAAAAGTCCTCTCCGATCCTTCCCTCAATAAAGGCCGTAATTGCTTCTCCCAGGACAGAAATTACATCAGATGAATGTAGCGTTTCGGAGGACCATTCATTCGAAGAATATCCGCCTTCTTACTCTTTCAATTGATGAACCTCCCAAGGGATTCACAATATGGACATAACAATTTGTCCAACTGCACATTTGGCACGTTTAACTATGGCCTATAGCATCTATGTGTTTATAAATGTGTTTTAAATAAATTAGTACATGAATATACATGTATGCAACAGGCTCCAGAATCCTATGATATCACTTTCTGGACCTTCTCCAATAAACCTAAAACAATGGAGCAGAACGGACTGCAGAAATTGTCTGTTACCTAGGGAGCAATTTAACCAGGAAGAAACTCATTTAAGTCATTTAAAATGTATTAAACTGCACCAAAACCAAGAAGTATAATCATATGTATGATAATATGGATCATGCATTATGTACACTGATGGATATCTTGTTCATGTCTTTGTTACTAAAGTGTATTCATAAATCATAGTATGCAATCTGTTAAACTGACACTGACTCTGACAAAGCTAAATTATATTTACATTATTGTTGAAAAGTTTGGGGTCTGTAAGATGTTTTATTTATGTTTTTGAAAGATGTATATCATGCTCACCAAAGCTGCATTTATTTGATCCAAAAAAACAAAACAAAACAAAAAAACTGTAAAAACTGTAAAAACTGTAATATTGTTCCTGTGACGGCAAAGCTGAATTTCCATTATAATTGCTCCAGTCTTCAGTGTCACATGATCCTTCAGAAATCATTCTAATATGATGATTTGCTGCTCAAGAAACATTTCTCATTATCAATGTTGAAAACAGTTGTGCGGCTGAATAAGTTTGATGATTTTTTTTCAAGATTCTTTAATAAATAGAAAGTTCAAAAGAACAGCATTTATTTGAAATAGAAATCTTTTGTAACTTTAACCTTTATCTTTATCATCACTTTTGATCAATTTAACACATCCTTGTGAAAACTGTCAAATACAGGTGAAACTCGGAAAATTAGAATATCGGGCAAAAGTTCAAGTATTTCAGTAATTCAAATTAAAAGGTGAAACTAATATATTTAGTATATATAACTATATACATATGCATGATTATACTTTTCCGAGGGCCGACATTTCTGTATTTAAAATCCTTTTTTTTTGTTTTCATGTAATATTGATATTTTCTGAGATTTTGAATTTGGAGTTTTCATAAGCTGTAAGCCATAATCATCAAAATTATAACTTTTGCACAATATTATAATTTTTCGAGTTTCACCTGTATCTTACTGACATCAAACTTTTGAACGGTAGTGTATACAAGTATGCAATTACTTAAAAAAAATTATTTGAGTGCTGCCCTATATGAACACCTTCAGTTTTGGCTTGTTTCACGGAAAGTTTTATATACTCCTGTCACCCCAGATATTCCTCAATTCAGGGTCTTAACGTTTCTTATATGAACTGTAATCCTGGATCTAGTGCCAAAACGATGTCCCCCACCCATTTAGAAACCATGAGGCCTCCTCTCCCACCCGGCCTACTGATTGATACTGATATGTTTACACAGAGTCATAGAGCAAAACGACAATGATTAACACGTGTAGAGGCTAGTGGCTAACAGAGGCTGGACAGTTCTTATTCCCATGGTCTGTGAAATGCAGTAGGACTTCATGCAAAGTTCAGCTTCTGATTGTCCTCACATGCTTGGAATCTGTCCACCAAACCACCTTTTGTCTTCATGGAAAATTCACAACAACAACAACAACAACAACAACAACAATGACCTCTAGTAACAGTCTTTACCCCACAGACTCCACATTTAAAGAAGTAGTTTACCCAGTCATTTACTCACTCTCATGTCTTGCCAAACTTGCATAATTCTCTTCTAAGGGGAAAATACAAGGGGGAAAGTCTGAAGAATCTTTACATAGCTCTTTTTAATTCAAGAACAGTTTAGTGAGCATTTATGTCAAGCTCCAAAAAGGGCAAAAAAGAAGAAAAAAAACACACACCAAAAACACCTTAAGTCCTTACGGCTTAATATGTGCAATATTTCATGTCTTCTTATGCTGCATGCTAGCTTTGTGTGAAGATCAGACCTCAAGACCTCACAGAAGCAGTTTTTCCAACATAGGCTCATTGGAAAAACGTGTCTCTACTACATTTTTCCCAAAGTCCAAAAAACCTTTACATCCATTTCACTGCAGTTTATATCTGAAATGAATTCTAGTGGCAGTAAAACACCAACGACTTTTATTCCTTTCACACAAATTATGATTACGGTGACAGATTATTGAATAATAAAGATTTATTTTCATGAGGTTCCATGCACACTACTATGTTATGACCTTAAACACTTTTACCATAGAAAAAGTTTGTAAAATAATACATTTTGACATTTGCATCTCATAATCAGCTCAAATGGCATGTTTGTTGTTAACACTATTGGTTATGGTTTAGGGTTGGGTTTAGTGTAGGTGGAACGTTATTTTCTTACGCGATAGCATTAACCTTTTAGCAACAATTTCCATCTGTTTTTGGATGTTGTGGCTGTTTAAGCAACTAGCTAATAGTCCCTAAATAGATCCTAAACTAAAGTGTTACCAAGTAGTTTATATGTCTTGTGTGCTATATACAGTATACGTCCTCTGAAGTAATATCATAGCTTTGTGAGAAAAACAGATGGAAATTGTCGCTTCCATCTGTTTTTCACACAATATGATATGACTTCAGAGGACATATACTGTATATAGCACACAAGACATAAACCACTTGGTAACACTTTAGTTTAGTGTCCAAGTGTCACTATTAGCTAGTTGCTTATATTAGCATGCCTATAACTAGGATATTAGCTGTTTATTAGTACTTATAAAGTTCATATTAATGCCTTATTCTGCATGACCATATTATATATCCCTAATCCTCAATACCTAAACTCAACAACTACTTTACTAACTATTAATAAGCAGTAATTAGGGGTTTACTGAGGTGAAAGTCGTAGTTAATAGTTAGTTAATAATAGTGAGAATCAGACCTAAAGTGTGACCAACTACTTTTATGGTGTTTTATTTTTGTCCTTTTTGGAACCATACGAGTTAAGACTGACATGAGGGCGAGTAAATGATTACAGAATTTTAATCTGTGGGTGAACTACTCCTTTAAGAAATAATAAATGTGGTTGGAGATTATACAGTGCAATTGCACATCCATCAGTATCGTGCCTCTGCATACTTGAGATTGAATGCATAATGAAACACACCATCAAGTTACACAAATAAAGAAAGAGACAGTGTATGCGCGACAGAGCGAACACAGATGAGCGGGAAAATACGATTCTCAGCGAAGGAATTCTTTTGATATAGACCTTATTCACAGCAGCGCCATCTTTGATTTTTAACAGTCCTGAATGAAAGCGAGGCTGTGAGGGATAGACCTCCATCTCTTCAGTGGGTTGTACTGCTATTAAATGTGTTTGTGGATTTTTCTGCTGACGAAACCATGCAAAAATATGTTTCTGAGAAATTCCAGTAGACCAAATAATCCAGACAATATGATCTGATCTAGGAGCTTTATACAGCTTTTTACAGCGGATCCCATTGAAAACACATTAAGTCTATCCCTCACAGCCTCACTTTCATACCTGTCATGGCGCTGGTCTGAATAAGGTCTATTGAACTCCATAAAAACACACAATGACATAAAACTCCTTCTTGTTTTACTTATTAGCCTGGCCATTTTCACTTCCTGTGCTCCAGCGCTTCACACAAAGGCTCAATCATCATGCGCTTTTCTTTTCTT
Source organism: Semotilus atromaculatus (assembly GCA_031834385.1). Taxonomy (NCBI): domain Eukaryota; kingdom Metazoa; phylum Chordata; class Actinopteri; order Cypriniformes; family Leuciscidae; genus Semotilus; species Semotilus atromaculatus. The sequence goes on from JAULUF010000028.1 coordinate 8,064,430, forward strand.
CAACTCTCCCTTCGTTTCGGTCTCTACCCACACATCTTCCCCTCCGAGCGACCCTGCGTGCTGCCCGAGCAGTGCACCGCACACCGTGACCTTTGACCTTTGCAACAGGAAGTGGTCAGAGCAGCTGCGGCTGCACGGGCTGCCTGTTTTTACAGCCTTGCTTATTTGTCTCTCCCTAGGAGGGGACACATGCTCGTCTGACTGTCCGAGAGGGCACCGGGCTGAAACGCGTGTCCACTCCCAGTTCAACCCCAACTGTGTCCACACGAAAACACTGATACAGAGATACAATATCAAGACTGACCCACAGGCACAATACTGATATTGTTAGGCATAGCATGAATTTGCACCATGCAGTTGTTGTCAATGGTTTCCACCTCCGTTTACAAACATCACCAAAATGCAATCATGCCGTATCATGTGGAAACAGATTTGCAAACGGTGAAGCAGTTCTTTCCAACACAGCAATTTAAGACTAGACTGATGCCTGTACACAAACCAACTCATCTGAGAGCTAACACTACACTAAATTATTTTATACTTTATTGGAAATATAGATATATACATAGAGCATAAAATCAGACTATCCGTACATTAATGTTACATTTTTTTAAACTGTTTTTAAAAGAATGATCTTGTGCTTGCCAAGGCTGCATTTACTTAATTAAAAATACAGTAAAAACAGTAGTATTTTAAAATAGTATTACCATTTAAAATAACACTTTTCTATTTTTATATATATTTTAAAATGTAATTTATTCCATTCATGTAAAGCTGAATTTCCAGCATCCTACAGAAAGCATTCTATCTAATATGCTGATTTGCTGCTCAAGAAACTTTCTTCTTCTTCTTAATGTTAAAAACAGTTGTGCTGATTAATATTTTTGTGGAAAACTTGATATTTATTTTGCTCAAGAAATGTTGAAACTGGTTGTACTGCTTAACATTTGAGTGGAACGTGTAATACATATTTTTCAATAATAGCTTTTATTTGAAATATAAATATTTTGTAACATTATAAATGTCTTTACTATAACTTTTAATGTACATGCTGAATAAAACTATTAATTTCTTTCAAAAAAGAGTCTTAATGACACCAAACTTATGAATGTAGGTACACATAAAAATAATAAAGTAAAATCCAATAAAATCTGTCTTAAGATAAGATTTAAATATACTGTCCTGTAAGGCCACCGGAAATCGTTATAATCTTCGTTAATACCACATAACACTGATTCGCCTTGTATAGTAGGTCACATGACAATGGCACTTTTCAGAGAAATATACCTTGAAAGAGCTTGTCTTGAAGAGCAGAGTCTGCGCATATTAAGCTGGGATAAAGAAAGCATGAGACGTTACAAAAAAGCACTTTATCTTTATGAAACAGCTATAATAGCCATAATCGTGTGCTATAGGAAGGAAAGAAAAAGTCAGGCTTTATTTGATCTGGAGTACACAAGGAAGACGGATGTCTACAAGATCCTTTTGCGACTGAAATCTTCCAGAACGTATTAAATATCTGGAGCTAAATGCTTTTTTCATGACCTCCTGAAATAAAGCAGAGGTCGGATAAAATCACGCACTGTGCCAGAATAAGCAACGAGATTTCAGCCTCCACAACATCCAACACCACCACTAACAGATGTCCTATTAACCCCACTCTTATCTGCTCAGGACAATATTTAGATATTCTCGGTGTTCACATCCAATTTTATTTCTCATTCTGATTTCCAGATAAGCCGCACTGTTATGATTACCCTTATAAGTAGGCTAATGCACTAAATGTCAGGGCACTCTTTTAGCGAACGAGCCACATAGTTGATGCTGGAAGGGCAAGCTCGTGGGAAAAATGTTTCATTGTGGTTATACTGTAACTTGCTCCCGTTACAGGAAAGCGGTTTCTGCAGGGGTTTGACCGCAGCAGCACATCTGTGGCATCTCAGCTTGGAACTACACTAAAGCAAGAGGAGAAGGAACATGTCTTATGAGCAGACGTACCACAGATGTGGCTCACACAAGCCAGGAGAGATTCTTTATCTAAAGACATTTAGACATTCATGCATTCTTGGATTGGATCTATCTTCTGGGCACTCAAACCTATGAGATACATTCACATTTCAGGGCTAGCTAAACTATTGACACACTTCTCATTTAAGATCGTATTGTACTCAATGTTTTCAAACAGCAAGTTTGACCTTTCGTTCGTCTTTGACTCTGCAGTCAGATGCTCACTTCTAAATAAATTCCACTGAGGATATGAATGGTTTTAACATCCACCTTCACATCATTACCATAAAAACACTTATCTGTGTGGTTTCTCAGGAATTACATGATCAGATGAATCGTGTCTGCTAATGGAATTTACTCCAAAGGGCCTGTTTTAGTTGTTTGACAAACCTCTACACTGCAGAAACTTATTGAGACGCCTTCTTAGTTTTTAATTAGTATTTTTTTTAAACTTGGTTTTGACTAGTCCTTTACACAAATTTAAAATTTACTCAATAAGCAAAACTGTTAAAGTCCCCCTGTAATCAATAATTGTATCCCTTAAAACCCATGTTTGATCACCAAAATGACACATTTAAAAGTTTTTTCCTTGAAAAAAATTATTTATGACTTAAAATAACTTGAATGTAACTCTACACCCTTGCCTTGTTTAATATACGCGTTCTATGAATATGCAAATTAGCCCCGCCTCCACTAACTTACACCAGCTCAAAGATCCACTCGTTTTATGATCACACATTGGCCTGATTGGTTACAAGGTAGTTTGTGACGTCATAAAGCTTCTTTTAAGGTCTCTTCTTTTAAAAGTCTCTTTGCTATTGAACGCAAAGTGTGAGAGGAAATGCAAAGTTCGTGAGGGAACGCAAAACTTTTGCCTGAGAAGGCGAAAATCATTGAAATATATGGTTTCCCTCCCATGTCATTTTTTTTTTTCATCACCAGGTCCCTTTAGGGGCTCCGTAGTATTCAGTGTCACATGATCCTTCAGAAATAATTCCGGTGTTTTTTAATATTTATTCAGGACACATTTCTTCAGGATTCTTTGGTCAACAGAAATGTATCTTTATTTGAAATAAAATCAGAAATTTTGTGACAAATATCTTTACTGTCACTTTTAATGCACCCAAGCTGAATGAAAGTTGCATTTGTTTTAAAAAGAAATCTTACTGACCCCAAACTTTATCTTTAAATCTTAAAAATCTTAAAATCTTTAATAAGTATAACTTGTTTGCACTTAAAACGTGATGTTGTTTCACTTGATGTTGTTTCAAGGATTTTTAGATCATAAGACTAAAATATACTAGATAAAAGAAAAAATATAGGCTACTAGATATATGAGGGGGGAAAAATATATTTAGAATAGGTTTTTCTGCAGTGTAGTATTAAACTTTGGTGCATAACGCATCCCGCACCGTTATCCCGCAATGGACATATACCTCAATTTGAGCAGCTTGTTGAGTAGAAGTGCTTTATCACATTTTATCGAAAATTACTATTTTCACCTGCAGACTTTAAAGAAATCTGTGTTCGCTACGCCACTGGTCCTAATCTAACTAAAGCCTACTCCTGGCTTAATCTAAGCTCTCTCTGTGAAACCAGCTAGGCCGGATTTATATGTGGGCTTTTTTGACTTGGGCAAGTAAGCAACCACCAAGCACCACGGTTTAAAGGGGACCTATTATTCCCCTTTTTTACAAGATGTAATATAATTCTCAGGCTATCTAGAAGAGGGCGAAGCTCACGTGACATTGCAGTTCTTCATTATCATGAAAGTTTATTATCTGCACGTGTTTTAAAGCCATATCAGTCTAAATTTCTGATATGGTTTTCTGAGAGCACACATCCAATGCACACGCACAGAAAGCTGGCTGTCAGACGAAGCGTCCCGTGGGTATTACACTCAATTCTCTTTCATGTGTTATTGCTCATAAACTGTCAAATACACACAAGGTTATGTCAAAAACAGACAAAGTTCACATAAACACAGTCGGTTATGACTGTGAACGTAAACAGCAAGTAAAGAAATCGCATGTGTATATTAGATCTGTGTATTAAAGTGAAAGCAGCGTAATATACAGCACCTACTGCTATATATGCTGTTAATATGAATCAAACAACAAAAGAAAAACAGAAAATTGAATGCTGCTATGTACAGCTCACTCAGGGCGGGGTCTATGCTAATAGGGCAGAGTCCGTCAGCAGTCGTGTGTTAAGTATAAGTGATGTCACAAAAGCTACAATCCGCAAACAGCTTGTTCTGAGACACTGCTTAGGATTTATGGGGATTTATGGGGAGGGGTTGGATTTTTACCATTTTAGGGTGGTTGTGTACACACACTGCTGACACCATGTAAAAGAGAAGTTTGCATAATTGGTACCCTTAAATGTATCATTCATGTCCATGGCAAAAACAGTACATTGCAACATGCTAAGAACCAATCGAAACACCTTAGCAACTGCATAGCAACTGGTAACCACCATGGTAACCCATGACACTCTGGCATCATGATACATATTTCTATCCTCTCTTGATTACAAAAGACTGTGTGTCTGATATTGCTTGTGTTAAGCTGCTGTAATAATATATAATAATATAATAATATATATTTGTTAGATCTAATAGTTAGAAACAAGACGTTTATAAAGATAGCTGAACTGGAATCATTGCTTTAAACCGAACCACTCACAGAAAGGAAAGATAATGATACAATCCCATTCAAGTTTTGTTTTCCAGAAGCAATCATTCATGACAGACATTTTGGCATGTCTGAACATCCATTAATATTCACTAACTGCTTCCCTTGTCAAACACATACTTGTTCACAGGAAGCACTTTGCATATCAGAGGTGTTTTTCAGAACGAGGCCAGAGTCCTGATCATCCACTACAGGAAGTTCCTCTTGGTGTGAAGGGGCCGCTGTGTGAGAGAGGGCTTCCTGTCAGTGTGTGACGGCGTGGGGTGGTCTGGATGAGACCCGAGACTGACAGGCACCGTCACAGGCAGCTCTTGGCTTCACAACCACTGCCACATCTTCAAAAAAAAGCCCAGGTCAAGGGCCAAGAACTTTCCTTTCACAGAGGGCTTTGCTTAAACCCTCTTTACATACCACGACAAAAGGCAAAAAGAAACAGCTACAAAATACTAAGGATGAAACAACATCAAATAAGACTTGACCGAATAAAAAGAGAGAAACGATGGGCACTTCAACAATGAATTTTGAAGTACACATGAAGAACACATTTAAAGGCAATTGAGTTGCAAGAGAAATGCTTCTGAAATGTAGATGGGTGGCAAAGTTCAATTGGATCTTACAATATAAGCCCATGTTGAAACTCATAAAATGGCTAATGAACAGTCTTTCATTTAAAGCCCCCATTAGTCTGCATGTTGCAAAAATAGATTGTGTGAAAACCACTTTTCCATTATCCTGTTGAGAGGGATCTTTACCTCTTTCTGTATCTAATCAGCCATTTTGGAATAGTGATATCAAAGGAGCTTTGAACACCGTCCCAATGCAGAGGGCAAACTGATAACTGGACCCCACTGACCACAGTACCATCTTTAGATGGGACGCCTACAGACTGTCTGATGTAGATTGCATGGTACCACTTCCATTAGGTAGTGTGCACAGGCTTTGGGGTGAGAAATATTACAAATGTCCAGGTTAAGAAATGACATTTTTGTATAAAGAAAATAAATATAATATTTTTTGAGACAAATAAGATTTTTTGCATTGACATCTTCATTATAGTAGGCTACATTTGCTCCTCCAAATTCTCATTAATGTAAATCTAAAATAATATATAAATAAAAATAAAATTTTCATCATGCCCTTTTTCCCTTTTTGATTTTGGGGTGACTATCGTGAAATTCAGCCTTTTAATAAGTCAAGTACTCTAAATGAACCTGCAGAGGGTGTAGAAATTTATGAATGATGGCTGGTCCAATTTTGTGAAAATTTGAGGACTTTTCTGCCAAGGTCTATGGCTAAAGATTGCGTGAGGGCATGTTATTGAGGAATTGCCAGTCACTGGGCCTTACCCTCAGTAGAGGTAAACTATTCCAAATGAGTCACGTATAATGGAGCCAATCCAAGAGCCATTTTTATTATTCTGACACCATCCAGTTTAATAGTCACCCTCTGAAGAACTGCATGCCAGCACTGTCTTTTTGTCTGTCAGCATAAATGTTTTCAAGAAATAAATGAAAGATGGCAAACATGAACATGGGCGTCCAGTCTTCAGGGCATTCTTCAAAGCTTGTCCAGCATGATTTCCTGAACAGCAGTCGACACAACATTTAGGCTTGGACTTTTGACTTCTGGTTTGGCAGAAAAGGGCTCAATTTTATAGCTGTATGTGACACCACAGCACAACCCAAAGCATTTTATGTCTCTGTCTACAGACATTGTTTCTTCTTACACGAGAAATACTTTTTATTAAATTCTCTTAAGCTCACAGGTTGATAGAGCAAGTTCAACATTCATGTCACTATAGCATACATTCGGCACTGCAAGGCAACATTCTCACACTTGAAAAAAAATTATTGGAGGTAAAATGTGAGATTTGACGTAAGATAACTCATTTAAAGTATATGCTACTTAAATGTTAGTATGCAAAATGAGATTACGTTCAAAGCTGATTAGCTTCTACCATTCCCTGTAAGATGCAGTGCAAAGTTCAAGTTTGATTTCAGAAAGCTAGATTTTGTGAGTGAGTTTAATTTCAAAATATGACTCCTTTTTGAAACAGTGATTTTTGTCAAACTTAAATTTAATATAGTAATAATAAGCAGTACTGTTAACAAATTATAAGTACCAGTAGCCATGTCAGGTAAGCTAGCAGGCTAAACAGCTAATAATGATGTAGCCTACACATGAATCAGGGATGATAAAATCCACAATGGATAAAAATAACTATACAAGATCACCTGAAGACAATAGTTGGAATCAGGACAGATCGGACCCTCCATGATCCAGACCTAAACTAGACCGCTCAAGGCCTAGATCCAGATCAAAACTTTCCTGAAAAGGCAAGCTAAACCAAAGCTCCAATAAGATTTGACGCACTTATTTACACTGGAGCATTTCAGTATCATATTTTTTTAATATGAATCAGCATTTTCTTTTCATATGTTCACATATTTTGCAAGATTTTTGCAAGACGCTTAAAGTGCTGGATTTTGTAGATAAACACACCACACAAAAAAAAATCATATTAGGACATGTATTCCAACACGCAAAAACCTGGCAGCGTTTCTTACCAAATGCCTACAATTTAGAGGAAAGAGTTGATTTAGGTGCTCGCATATTTGGCAGCTGCAGATCCAGTTCTTGCGAAGTTCATCTATCAGAATCTTTCAGCATAAAATTGCTGCTAAATTTGAGGCACACATTCCTTGATAAATTTGATTAGGGGCTGCGGCTTTCCCTGGAAATGCGCATTTGATGCAAAGCAACACAAGTCAAAATCTATCAATCCGTTCATTTAGAAAACTAAAGGAGAATAAACCACAAGAGAGAAGAGGAGTTCTCCACACTAAGCGAAAAAGAACAACTTCTTCCCTTGATTTCGGTCTCACACTTCCCCCATCCCTACTACTTTTTCAATTTCCATAAAATAAATACACAAAACGGAGAATGCTTTTTACATCTGTTGTAACTAAAAGTTCAAACGGCCTACTAATCCCCAGTAACTCGACTCAGATTTCTCAAGCAGGCAGTGCATACTTCACTACATACTTCATCCTGCTGGCACTGAGGGTTCTCACATCATACACATCACCCTTCACTACCTCACTACTCTGACTATTTGAGAGCTATTCAGAAGTCCAAACTTGTTTAGATGGACTAAAATAGCTGTATACTAATTACAATGACTGATCTTTATTAGATGGATTTAAAGCCATAATCCATGCCTCCTAGCTCTGACCATCAGTATATATGGCCTGCGTGTCCATCCACCCTTGAGAAAGCATTGCGTCAGATGAAGGGGGAAGCCCCGGTCTGCACGTCAGAGCTGGGACAACCTCTCCCGTTCACACCCCAACAATCACAGACAAAACAACAATGTCAGAGTGTGTGTGTGTGTGGCTGAGTGTGAGCATTGCATTGTAGAACCACCTGATTGACAGATAAAGAAGTAAAGGAAGGTGCTTTTAGTGTAATTATTACCAGGGTGGTGACATGTATAACCATATTCTGAAAAGCTTTGGAAATCACAGGGGTCCCACAAAACGTCCTTTTAAGCCGAACCTTGCATTCAGTAAGTGATAATTAGCTGTTCGGATGGACAGCAATGCACCTCCTGTCGTTTCACTGTAGGATAAAGGGAGGCTTTTCCTTTCATGTAGTCATCTGTGCCACACATTTAAAAGCACATTTGCTTTTTTAAAGTCCCCTCAGGTTATGTTTCCCCTCAATAAATGGATTACAGAAAAATGCATAACATATGTCACTGTCCTGAAAGGGACTCATAAAACATTTTTGTCTGTCCTTTTGTCTGTCTGTCTAATAACTGTCATCATCTCTGTGCAATGCAAAGTTTGATTTGTCTTATATAATTAAACAAAAAATGGATTTTGCTAAATCTATCTATCTAAAGGTGATGATCTTGATGATAAAATGGCTATCATCATAAGGTAATACCATGCCGGTAACATTTTAGTTTAGGGTCCAATTCTCAACAACATTACTAGGATATTGGCTGTTTAGTATAAAGCACGTATATGCCTTATTCTGCATGACCATATTCTATTTCCCTTAATCCTACCCAATACCTAAACTTAACAACTACCTACCAAACTATTAATTAGCAGTAACTAAGAATTATCTATCTATAGATCTATCTATTTATATCGTATATTTCATTATTTTTCACCATTACTTTCTTTCATCATATTAGTGTGTGAAATGAAAGTGTCATACCTGTGTCTGCTCGATGCTCTCGCCCCGTTTAAAGGCTGAGTCTGAGTCTGGGTCCCTGCGTACAGGTTATACCGCTGAGGATACGACGCGCTCCAAACATCTCCAGAGAAAACCAACACCAGCATCGATATCAAAAGAACTGCTCCATCCATCACAGCGCACGTCGGTCTGCAACAGTGTATAACACTATATAACTAATGAATTCTCTCGGACGAGCTTTTATTCCTCCAAAAATAGCGCTTTCGCGTTGTCTAGAGGAGCTTCTTTACACTCCCAAAAGTTCGTAGCCTACTATCGATCCATTACGCGCGTCCAGAGCGCTGCTTCCAGAAGTGTCGGATAAATCTCTCAAATCGACGCGTAACGGCGCTTTCCCTCCTTTTCCGCTGATAAAACAATCTAAACGAGCTCTATCCTTCTTTTGAATGGTTTGTAATATTTGTCGGTACATCCAAACAAAGCAATCCGGAGGCTTCCTGAAATCTAGAGGAGTTTTCTTGGAAAGGAGATGCAGTGAGTTTGGATTGAGGGGAGCCAGTGCGCTCTGACGCACTCCCAACGTCCCCAACACACACACACACACACGCACACACACACACACACACTCTCTCTCTTTCTCTCTTCACCTCCCTCCCCTCTAGAAACCCTCCCTCCAGTGCACTGATGACAGAATCACAGCCATCTATGCTTAAAAACCAACAGGACCACGTGTGTGAATACTAGGGGTGATTATGAAATCTCAGGGACATACATGGTGAACAGCAGTGATTGAAACCATATGGCCTCTTGATAGTAAGGCTGATGTCTCACATCTGATCTTTCTTGTGGTTACCTTAGGTGAAGAGAGCAGCTTTAGTGCTTTTGAGAGCCCACTACAGAAAGTTTAACTGTTTTGTGCAGTTGTTCTAATAATTCTACGTTTAGTCACATGATTACACGAGTGAATCTCACTAAAATCTGTCAGCAACATTCCCACACTAATATATATACATATATATATTCACATATTGATTTAAAATGTCAATATGATGACATATATTTATGATGTATACATTTAAAATTATAACAAAATTCTAAATGTTATATTATCTGAACCATATCAATTGTCTTAAGTTGATTTGACAAAAGAAAAAAAGTTGTGATAAATCATGAATATATATATATATATATATATATATATATATATATATATATATATATATATATATACACTCAGCAGAAGACCACACCGGGTGCCACTCCTTTCAGCTAAGAACAGGAAACTGGGGCTACAATTTGCACAAGCTCATCGAAATTGGACAATAGAAGATTGGAAAAACGTTGCCTGGTCTGATGAGTCTCGATTTCTGCTGCGACATTCGGATGGTAGGGTCAGAATTTGGCGTCTACAACATGAAAGCATGGATCCATCCTGCCTTGTATCAACGGTTCAGGCTGGTGGTGGTGGTGTCATGGTGTGGGGAATATTTTCTTGGCACTCTTTGGGCCCCTTGGTACCAATTGAGCATCGTTGCAACGCCACAGCCTACCTGAGTATTGTTGCTGACCATGTCCATCCCTTTATGACCACAATGTACCCAACTTCTGATGGCTACTTTCAGCAGGATAATGCGCCATGTCATAAAGCTGGAATCATCTCAGACTGGTTTCTTGAACATGACAATGAGTTCGCTGTACTCAAATGGCCTCCACAGTCACCAGATCTCAATCCAATAGAGCATCTTTGGGATGTGGTGGAACGGGAGATTCGCATCATGGATGTGCAGCCGACAAATCTGCGGCAACTGTGTGATGCCATCATGTCAATATGGACCAAACTCCCTGAGGAATGCTTCCAGCACCTTGTTGAATCTATGCCACGAAGAATTGAGGCAGTTCTGAAGGCAAAAGGGGGTCCAACCCGTTACTAGCATGGGGTACCTAATAAAGTGGCCGGTGAGTGTATATATACATACAATTAATATGGTTCAGATAATATAACATTTTGAATTTCTGTTGATTAAATCACCTTCATTGCATTAACTCAATTTTTTTATTTTAATGAACTCAAAATTAAGGCAACTTACTTTTTTTTAAAGTTAAACCAACAATATATTTTTTATTTTTCACCCAAAAGTTAAAAGTAAGAAAAATAAGAAATTATGTTAGTTATTTTCATGAAAATGAAGCAATTTCTTATTACTACTGTAAACTATTTATACATGCAGTTGATATATTTGTACTGTCATTTATGCTAATAAAATTGGTAAAATATTGAATTACACTAATCAGGAATGCTTAAATCAATTTGTGGAAAAATGTGCTTGATAGCCATGAAAATATACACGGTTACAAAAAACTAAATTTTTATAAAATATAATGTATTGTTTGTAGCGTGAATATTAACAAAAAATTGGATTACCCATGTAGGGAGCTCTCTATGTTTTAAGACAGACTATGTAGAAATGTGAAGTTTTTATTAATATTATTTTATCCCCTTTTTCTGACTTATTTGTAATGTTTATGCTGATTAGAGGATTTTTAGACAAATCAAAAATAGTTCTCATTTGCCGTAAATGTCCGCCAACTGTGTGCTATTTAAAAAAATGTTAATGGCCTCTATTTTAAAACAGATCTCAGATGAATGTTTAAAGAATGTTTCTCACTGGTTTATCTCTGAAAGATCTATCTTTTCCACTCCTTTGAAGCCCTACAGCTGTGAAAAACTATTTGTTACACTTTCCAAAAGTGGGATGGCTTTGGGGCCAAAAAAAGCGAGAGAAAATAGCAAAGCAGCCTGCTGTTCTTCAATAGAGGAATGTAAACCAAACAACTGTGGTTTTGAAGACAATGGTAAACTGCATTAAATATGAGGAAACTGAATATGCCCACACAGAGGAGTGAACCATAACGTCTGTAACCGTATGTGTGAAAGGAAAAAGACATACATACAGTGGTTAGGGGCAGCGCAGCAGGCTGTAAGAAGAGCTTTTCTGCTGTCACTCACAGATTGTGCAGACATTATAAGGCGGAGATGTGAAGCATTTCAGTAATGCTCTCTGTTCTACCAAAACCACCTGTAACGGTGCCCTTATTTGACCTCAGGCACCAAACAGACCTCCAACTCGCCTAATTAACCACCACCCAACTATGTCATGCATGTTCAGGCATGCAGAGCTAACAGATCCAGTCTTATTTGATAAATAAATGGAGATTAAAACGCATTTAGGAAATCCTGACTGTCTTTGTACCAGCGTTACATCCGCTTCAGCATGATTCCACAGTCAGTCTTTTGTGCTCCTCTGTCAGAATAATTCGACAGGCTTCTCACCAATAAAAAGAAGCCCTGCCTCAGGGTGGCAGTGAGGGTCATTGAAGTGTCAATAAGAAAAGGCTCAGCTGATGATACAGCCGGTTAAACTTAGTCAGGGAGATCTGGTGAGCGGGAGATTCTGTGTGGTGGCAGCGCATAGTTAAAGACTGTTATCATTAAACAGAAACACATGTTTCTTAAAGAGCAAAGATATACTTGCTGAGCTCTTTTATTTTCCCAATAAAAGTATACGATTGCATGGCTGTTCAATTAAAAAATAAATACCTTGCTCCAAAAGATCACCACCTCCAGCAGCAGTACTGAAGTTTATAAAGGCAATTAAAATATTCTTATGCAAATAAAATAAAATTGACCAATATAATATAATATAATATAATAACTTTATTGATATATTACCTTACATTTACATGAAATAATACAATAATACATTAAATAATACGTAAGATTGATCATTGTAAAGGTCACCAGCTGGAGTGCCCTTGAGAGCCACCAGAGGGAACTCCACAACAGACTATTGTCATTCTCTCACAAACTACATCTCCCATAATTCTCTGCCTGGACTCATCAGCACTCATTGTTTTCACCTGTTTCTCATCTTCTTGTTTGCTCACCATATTTAAGCCTGGTTCTTTCTGTCATTCCCGGCGAAGTCTTTTTTAGTGTTTCTACTACAATTCCAAGCGTGTTTGTATCCTGTTTCTCCCGTGTCCTGATTCTCTCGATTCTCTGCATGTTGCCTCGGATTTCCCTTTTTAAGGGATTTCCCCTGTAACCCTGTTATTGTTTGGACTGATTACCAGGTAGGGATGGGCCAATGAAGCTTCATGAAGCACCAAGGCTTCCCCTGATTGTTCCGGGAAAAGATTAAAAGCATCAAGAGTGTCGAAAACAGTGCCATCTTGTGGCAGGTCAAATTTATAGCAGCCATAAACAGTGCGCAGCAGCGCCATTGTTTTGTCTGTTAAGCACAAATAAAAGCCTGACAACACTAAATGTTCAGTTCCCTTTCGAGGGAACTCGAACTGCGTTGGTGACGACACTATGGGAACGTCCTCAGCGTAGCATGTCTGAATTATGAATGAAACCTAAACCAATCCTGTTAGCGTGTGACGGCACACAGCAGAGTTAACTTTTTGCTATTCAGCAAGCGCTCTGTGTTTTGTGAACAAATCTGTCCTATTTGGTGTTGTATGTCCTGTTAAGTCTGCATTGTAATACAGAATCTAGTAGCTCGGATCTCGCGTTTGCAGCGCGTAGGTTTAAGGTTTGCCTTGCAATACAGAATCTAGTAACTCGGATCTCGTGTTTGCAGAGGCAGCGTGTAGGTTACGAGTCTACTTTGCAGTTTGCTGTGTGAGTGCAAGGTATGAACAGTCAGCTCCTGAGGGTGCTGGCTGTGTTCATTGAGAAATAACTCGCTGCACACGTGTGTTTCGGGTGTCTCAGCCTTTGCACCTGTTGACTTCTTTCTTCTCGAGAGATGAAAGCCACATATATTGTGTACGACTCGAATCTTGTGTTTGTTCATAAAAGGGACACACGCGATCTGATAAATAATACTGTTTAGGTGCGAGGCACTCACAGTCAACTCCTAAGGGTGCTGGCTGTGTTCTTCGAGAAATATCTTGACGCGTACAGCCGTGCGCTGTCAGGTGTTTCAGCCTCGCGCCGGTTGACTTTTAATTCTGAGGAAGTAAAGTAATTAAAAATTTTATCTGACTTTAGAACTTGGTTAGATATTTTAATTCAGCCTACCATCTGAAGGAGAGTATCGCTTCTAGAGGTCCCTCTCAAAAAAAAGAAAAAAAGCTGAGCTTGGGACTCTAGGTGGCGCTCTCGCCCAAAGCCTCCTGAGAAGACGGATCTGAGGATTGTCCTTCAGCCCAGGAAGGCCTTGAGAGACCTTGGAGGTCTGGGTCCTGCGCGCTGTAGAAATAGGATACAGGCTGCAGTTCCGGGTCCGCCCACCGGGGTACCTTTTCAACGTAATTGCACATTACGTGACGTCACGAACACGCATCTCAGAACAGAGCATTTGTGCTTATAAAACTTAAACTTCTTTATTGATTTTTTTAAAATGACCGATCGTTTCGCTGGATAAGACCCTTATTCATCGTCTGGTATCGTTTAAAGCCCTTTGAAGCTGCACTGAAACTGTCATTTGGACCTTGAACTGTTTGGGACCCATTGAAGTACATTATATGGAGAAAGATCCTGGAATGTTTTCATCAAAAACCTTAATTTCTTTTCAACTGAAGAAAGAAAGACATGGACATCTTGGATGACATGGGGCGAGTAAATTATCAGCTAAAGTTTTTTAAAAAGTGAACTAATCCTTAAAGGCCATCCTGCACCCTAAATTATTAAATTATTGTATTATTTATATTGTATTATTTTAATGTGATTGTAAACATGACATTTACATTACATTACAAAATTTACATTACAAAGATTACATTACACACACACATATATATATAATATTAAAATGATCAATCTTATGTATCATTAAATGTATTGTTTTTTTATTCAATGTAAATGTGTGTATTGATATATATATATATATATATATACATTAATAATACAAAACATTTATTACAATTTTTATTTGCTTTTTTTATTTAGAAATTTCTATAAGTACAAGGGACTAGGTGAGGTTAAACATATTTAGTCACAATGGATACCAGAAGTTTAGCATCAAACAATGTGCTCTAGACAAATAGTCAGTGTATCATTATTATTATTCATACAAATATTTTTATGGATTGTACTGTTGTTTAATAACTTGCCAATTGTTCAGCTGACGAACCATCTTTCCCAAAAATTTCAGTAGTCAAAAAACTTTCATTATGTGTTTATGGAACTTTATACAGTACATGCTGAGGCAAAATGGCGCCAACGCTGACTAAAGTCTATACACAAGATAAAGACAACCTGCCAGTTACACCAGTTATTGATTGCACTTTAAGTTAAATGCCACAAATAAATTCAAGTATACCCCGTAACTGGTGAGAATTCATAACATTTTTAGTCCGCGGTGTAACTGCGTCACACCA
This sequence comes from Semotilus atromaculatus, assembly GCA_031834385.1. Classification (NCBI taxonomy): domain Eukaryota; kingdom Metazoa; phylum Chordata; class Actinopteri; order Cypriniformes; family Leuciscidae; genus Semotilus; species Semotilus atromaculatus. Next base: position 8,079,732 of record JAULUF010000028.1, read on the forward strand.
AAACACTTGACCAAAACATTTTTGAGCGCAACCAGCTGTGCTAGACAACCAGGCACATGTGGAAAACGATCGCTGCCCTACACTTACAGTCACATCAACAGCTGTGTTTACAGTGTAATTATGGGGTCTCCCTCCACCATCATCCCCTGCACCCTACCATTCCCTCTGTTTCCCCCAGTCCTAAACCACTGTGGGCTATTCATCTGGCTGCTGCCTTTGGTCTCCTCCACAGCCAGTCACCGCACAACCCAGCATCGGTTGATACGTTAAACCACAGATGGGGACGAGTGCCTGCTGTACTGTAATCGCTATCACATATGATTCTCAGTTCTGCTGTTTAAATCAGAAAATAACTGGCAACTGTTGGAGCAATGGCCTGCACTGCTGAGATATTGAACAATGATGCTTTTATATTAGTGAAAGATCTCAAAATTAATTTCATCTAGCCAAAGGCAATCCATCAATTTCATTTATCAGAATAAAAATTATATAAAAATGGTTATTTTGTCATGAACAATGTCATGAACACTGAGTTGCTTTTTCCCTCTTGAATCATTCATCACCCTGAAATGTAATATTACAGAGTAATTTCCAAGTATTTTAATATGCAGAAGTGTGTATGGAAACTGTATCCTGTGTATGTGGGGTTGCCACACCACAAAAATCACCACAGCAACAACCCGCAAGGAGAACCGTAAAAGCAAAAAATACAAAACAGATAATTAGCACGAAATAATGCCAATGAGCTCTTTTTCTCCATAGACAAGTGAAACCAAATGACCGTACTTCCTCAGAACTTCCTAGAAAACAAGCTTACAGGGCAAAACTGTGCAGATTCTTCCTTCTGGGCTTCTGTTTTATCTCAGTTTAGTCCACAAACTCACAACCTGTATTTTGGAGTGCATGTATGTATGTGCTGTAGATAATAATAATAACAATAATCTTTATCCTATAGTGCTTTTAAAAGAAGCTTCTCAAAGAGCTTTACATAGTAAATATAGCCTTTTCAATACAAACAAATCAAAAATACATAAACAGCAAAAAAAAAAAAAAAAAAAAAAAAAATGAAATACATAAATGTACCCATTCTCGTACAGAGAAGCGCAATTTTAACTTTCACACCTCAACCGAACCGCCCCGGACTTCTTTTGCAAACGCTACAAGGCCAACTCATTCAGGCGTTCACATTTGCCTAAACGACCCGAACCAAGGGAGAAAACGCACCAGGTTCTGAAACAAACGCTCAGGTGCGAAAGCACCCTAAAAAGACATCTAATAGCCATTTAAACACTCCTGACGTCTAGGCTAAAACAAGGCAAAATTTGGGTGGTCAGTGAAAATGTAATAGACGTCTAACCATAGCCCAAGAATAAGTGCACAGGCTATGCATAGAACATGTCAAAGAAATGAAACCAAACACCTTGTAATCACTGTTGACTAAGTTATTTTGGCAAAAACAACATGTAACCAAATTCAAAGTTATTTTGGCTCGACGTGGGTTACTCATAGCCGGAACATATCAGGTCTATAGTTAACCTAGACAGTGAAATTACGGCTATCGCTTGCTGGGTACTAAGTGCCTCACAAATCTCAACTGGAGTAAATTCCACAACTTAGGGGCATACTGTAAGTTGAAAAAGCCCATGGAGTGTAAACGCGTTGGATAGTCATGATAGAAGGAGCAAAGTTTATGCTTCAGAGTATAGCGTTAAAAGATAAGATACCCAAATATCAAACCCACACATGCTTGTTGAACATTTAATTATGAGCATTAATAAGAAGTCAGTCCTCCCTAACAGTTTCCACCCGTCTAAGTTTTCCGCTAGATGTTGGAACATGTCTGCGCAGATTTGATCCCATTCAGTGTGTAATTTCTGCCATAATATCACCAAATAGAAATGCAAAAATAATGACTGGTTCTACAGGTTTCCTGGAAAAAAATATCAACCTAGATTACTTATAGTTGTCTCTGCACATTAAGTTGTAACAGGAGACAGTATTGTAACATTTTTTAAATGACATACTTTACCTTTATGTCCCCTGAATACCTTTATGATCTGCTCATTCACGCTTCATTTACAAGCTACATATTTTTTTAATCCTTTCGAATAACACTTAGATCAGATGCTTCCTTCTAAATTTCTACAACAGCAAAACACAGGATGAAAGATCCCAAAACAGCAGCGTCAACAAGTCACACTCAGTGCTCAAAAATATGCTCCAGAGCAGCTGGGAATGCTAAAGGTTCAGATATAGGCTGTGTTTTTAGTATACAGACAGCATGAGATTTGCAAACAGTTAGCCATGTACTCGCTTGCTCTCTCAAATCTCTCTGTAATTCAGCTTGTGCATTTGTGAAAGTATAATGAAGGCCCACCCATGCATTGCAATTAAAGCTAACCATTGTTTTATAGCTGCGCCTCTAGGATCGGGCCACACATTTAACAGAGTGTGTCACTTCCACATGGGCTGTGCCCAGGTAAATAAAAGACTAAATGCTTGGAAACTGATTATAGAGCACAAATTACAGACAATAAGCAGCACTGCAGTAGCCAAGACATACTGTGGATCCCTGTGGAAAATGGGTTTTATTCAAGCATCAACATGGTCTTAGATGTAGTTCCTAAAATGGAGACATAAATATAGATACAAAAGAGCCAATTGTTGACATACAGTAAGATTATAGAGCTACAAAGATAAAGTGGATGACATGGTCCACATATTTATTTATTTTTTATAAGAATTGGTTTATATTGAATCTCTGACTGTTGATTTTGTGAGTTGGATATGTTTTCGTGTATATACATATAGGCTATCCCGTCTGATCCAAACCAACAGAAGGTTCACACAAAATCACACAAAATTGTAATGATGGTTATGGGAGGAATGTGTCACAACACACAATATACCACAGGATACCTTCAGGGGTTTTGTAGAGTCCATGCCTCGGCAGGTTGGCGCTGTTTTGGCAGCATGCGGAAGACCAGAACATCACAATATATACCAGTCTCCTCCATCGCTGTGTTTTTCTTGTGTGACAGAGATATCGTGATGTTCCATGCTGTAGTCATGGCCGAAATCATTGGACATACTGTTTGAATACTGTATGAATACTTCTGACATTTCTGTCACATTACCATTGTGTGGCACGTTAAGAGTGACGATTTGAGTTGCTAGAGCCTTAAAAACATCTTTAAAAATCTGATTGGAGTCACATTTCAAACCACCTCTAAAGGTTAGAAAATATCAGATTGGGAAAAATAAAATCTGGATATTCAAACAATCTGATTTCTGCTGACAGTCTGAACATAGCCTTAAACTAGTTGCAATTATGTTTGTTTTTGTTTTTTTGCATGCCAGATTTTTTTTTTATTCCATCTTCTGTCTAATACAATTTGGTCTGTGATGAAATCTAACAACATCAGCTTGAGTTGCCAAGAATTTTACGACTTCCAAATACAGGTTTATCCCGTACTCAATACTTTGACCTGTGATTTTCCCAAAGACTTCCTTACTCCAATTACAGGGAAGTGTTTTTTTACCCTGAGGGCTCAGTGATAAAATCCTTGGAGAACTGGACACCGTGACCTCCCGGTCACAGGTCACGTGTGTGTCAGACTTAGGGTGAAGAGGTCAAGATTATATGTTCCTCATGAGAACCAACAAAACTTCTGACAATCTCTACGTTATTATCGCTATATGATACACGTTCACCTGATGCCAAATAAATAATACTTGAAAATGTTCATATTCAGTTTTTTGAATCCCACCAATAAACCACTTAAACATGATCACTGGAATTTGCTCCATTTGTTTCCCACATTTTTCCAGGTATATAATAATCTTTACTATAATTAATCACTGACAAACTGCATTTCTCTCAGGAGTAGAAACTCTGAGAGCAATTTGGTGCATATATCACGATCACAGGACTGGAAGATCAAGATTTGTGTGGCGATTATTCAGATACCACATTCAGAAGTGTGTTATGTTCCAGTAATTATCATGTAGGTGTAAATATCACACTCTTGATGACCAACATATGTCTTAAATTAAAACTGAATGTTTTGGTCGACGGTATGGAAAAATGGAGGCACTTATCAAATTAGTTTAATGTTTCATCAGTACTATTTTGCCACCAGAGGTGTTGGGTATTAATGTGTATGGATAGGATGACCAAGGATATAAATTTATCCCAAAAACATATTTTTCTTCTGTGCAAGTTAACAAAAGTAGGTTTAAAATAAAACCACATGCTAACAGCACAAATCATATAAAACAAAGACGAGCACAACTATAGCCTTTGATGTTGGTGCTGCAATCCTCATTTTCTAGTCTCCATTTTTATGAATTCCCAGTGACGCTACCTCTACTATGTCAACCGTGTAACCGAAGAGTAATGGGACCTCTGTTGCTCGTTCCAAAAACCTAAAACAAATATAGTTAATCAATCCAATCTGACAAGCTAGACCTGATGCATAATATTACCCTGTCTTATTATTCAACATTTCTTGAAGTCCATCCCATATTAGGGTTAACCCATTGTTGTTTTAGGCTTGCTGACAGCACATATGAATTTCAGTGGAGCGTCTTGCTGGGATTAAATGATTGAACTTATACGTGCGTGTCATATTCAGTGGCGCGTTGTTAGAAGTTATCAGTGGAAAACGTGCAACCAGAGAGGGCAGTGGATTTATGGAGCTGGGATTTATAGGTCTCTCACCTGCTCCCCGTCACAAGCCTTCAGGGAGATAGAGGTAGGTTAACAATGCAGATGCAGGGAAAGGAAATTCATAACATTCTTCAACCAGTTACTCCCAATGGACTTTTGGAGAAAAAAAAGGCTGAAACGTCCTGTTAAATGGCGGGGAAAGTCCTCATTTCCACTTTTGAGTCACTTTATATACTAAACAGATCAGTGCCATCCTCTAATTTCCTCATTGATTGGGTCAATTGACTAACTACATCTAAAATCTGACATGGAACAAGATAGCCTAGGCCTTAAATGACACCGATTTAACACATTCATCTGTGGAAAGGCTAGTGCATTCTTAATTCCAACTGCCAGTACAATACATCAAAGAAAAGAGAAAGGAAGCAAAAGCCCGGAAAGTCACCATGTCTTCTGATAGTTGAATGTTTCAGCTCTCTGGATGTTTATTTTCCTGTCTCTGATGGTCTGCCCAGTGGATTCAGTCAGTCAGAGCGGTCGCGGAGGACGAGGAACGAGTGTCTTTTTCTGCTTTCATGTTAAATTCGAAGGTAAAGCTTTCAGTAATGTTGGCTGACCCTCTTTTGTGCCGTACAGCTGTGGACTTAAGTCGATCCCTGGAATGGGCAGAAAGAGAATTAAATAGAAAGTCATAGGTGCTGATTTGAGTTGTATTGTCTGAGACAATTGAGTTGTATTGTCTGAGGAGGCCCATTTCTAAGATTTTGTTTTCTACTAAGTATAACTTTGCTGCTTCCTGTGTGTTTATACAGGCTGTGGGTCAGTTGCTGAACCAGTTGGTTCTGTAGGAGAATCATTCCTTACATCATCATTCCTTATCATTTACACTATACACTGTAAACAAAATTTGTTGGATTAACTTAAAAAAGTAAGTTACCTGGTTGCCTTAAAATTTTGAGTTCATTGAAATTAAAAATTTGAGTTAATACAACAAAGGAGATTGGTTTAATAAATAGAAACTCAAAATATTATGTTGTCTGAACTACATTAATTATCTAAGTTGATTTGACAAAATATAAAAAGTTGTGAAAACAAATCATCAAAATTCATTTTTACAGTGTACCGTTCAAAAATCTTTGGCTTAATTCTTTTTTTTATTATGTAATACTTTTATTAAAGTGACAGTAAAGACTGTTCTTTTGAACTTTTTATTCAAAGAATCCTGTTTTTAAAAAATCAAGTTTTCCAAAAAAATATGAATCAGCACAACTTCATATTAGAATGATTTCTGAAGGATCATGTGATGTGACACTGTAGACTGGAGTAATGATGCTGAAAATTCAGCTTTGCCATCACAGAAATAAATTACATTTTAATTAAAATATATTCAAATAGGAAACAGTTATTCTATATTGTAAACATATTTCAAAATAGTACTGCTTTTACTGTATTTTGAGCAAATAAATGCAGCCATGATGAGACTTCTTTCAAAAACAATAAATACATCTAATCCATAACTTTTGAACAATAGAGTATACAAGTAACTTTCTTTTTTTTTTATGAAAATGTTTACATTGGAATATATGGATATATTTCTATCACAACTTAAAGCAGATATTCAGAAATATGCTCTGATCATATTTAAGCCAGCACTTTCATTTTTTGTGTGTAACGTCAAACAGTCAGCGAATGGACTGTGGGTGGTCTGATAGAAGCGGAGACCATTTTTCCAGCTAATTTCCAATAATATCAATAATTACGTAGATTTATAATTCAAGGACTTCGAGGTATTACATCAGCTGACGTCCCAACATAGGTGAATTAAACAAATGCATTATCATTCATTATCCATCTAATTCGATGAGATTCAAACACTCAATGACAGAATTAATTTCCATAAACAAACTTCTCTACCTCATCTGTTTGTTTTATCAATATCAGGATAACATCATGACGATGGGACCTAGATCAAGATAAATATACAAGGGCACAAGAGCCTGGCCTTTCATGACTGACAGCGCATACAGAGGCATGTTTTAATAAAGGCTTTCTTTATATGCCCATTACAGAGGACCACAGCTGGAGTTCTGGAGGCAGTGCCGTTTTATTGGACATCTCTAAGCATGTTTCAACTCAGCGGCCCTGCTTCAACATGCTGCAGTTCTTTAAAAAGACGCTGGTCTCATTCAACAGGACAATTTTCTGCAGCGCATTATACCAGCAATCTGCTGTGTGGCTTGTTTTTATGACACACTTTAAGACGATTTCTGTGCAGTAGGTGGCCCCATTCCTTTCTGGGTTTGTAGAGGCACAGTATGATGAAAAGCAAATGAAAACAGATTAATAACCCTTAAAACTACAGAGCAGCCCTAGATGTTAAACTTCAAAGTGAAACACGCCAAAGTTTTTGCGATGTCAGTGTACTGGATTTCAAAATCAAGCTGTCAAACATCTCTGCCCTTGCATATCCAGGTCATGTCATTTCTGTCTTTCTTTCTTTCTTTCTTCCATCTTTTCTTCTTTCCTTCCTTCCTTCTTTCTTTTCTTCCTTCCATCTTTTCTTCTTTCCTTCCTTCTTTCTTTCATCCATCTTTTCTTCTTTCCTTCCTTCCATCTTTTCTTCTTTCCTTCTTTCTTTCTTTCTTCCTTCCACCTTTTCTTCCTTCCTTCCCTCCTTTCTTCCTTCCATCCTTCCGTCTTTCTTTCTTCCATCTTTTCTTCTTTCCTTCTTTCCTTCTTTCCTTCCTTCTTTCTTTCTTTTCTTTCTTCCTTCCATCTTTTCTTCCTTCCTTCCTTCCTTCCTTCCTTCCTTCTTTCTTTCTTTCTTTCTGTCTTTCTTTCAGATATTAGATAAAATGATAATTAAATAAAAAATAAAAATGTTAATTATAGTACATAAAAAATATACAAAATAAAGAAATAATAAAAAATGCATCTATTAAACAATGCATTTATTAACAAAAATAAATAATAAATTTACTAACGTATACAGTATATATATATATATATATATATACAAATATACAGTATATACACTGTATATGTGCATGAACTAATATATATATATATATATATATATACAGTACATAGACATACATACATTATACTGTGTGTGTGTGTGTATATGTTTAAAGTATTTAGACATTGTGTTTGCATTTGTTGTACTTCAATTTAAAAATTAGTTGTAACTTGATTGCCCAACTTTGCCCTTTATTATAATGCATCTGCCTTGTTTTAGCAGAATAAATATATTATGAAAATGAAACAATTGTATTTGGGTGAAAGATGACCTACAAACTGCCCCTTTAATCCTGTGATCAATTACAGGATGTATTTCCAAAGTAATTGATATCTAGAGCACACAAGCAAACACGGCGGCCGTGGCCAGCGACCAGCGCAGAATCAGAGCATGTTTCTTGGCCTGACTCAGCGGATCTGACAAAGATGAGAGGAGTATCTTACCCCGGCCCTGACATGGATACGGAATCAACAAAACAAGCACGTTCTCTGGTTTTTCACTACCCAGAATACCCACAAACATGTATTTCCTGTCGGTTGCCTGCACCCCAGAGGGGGTCCATGTCCTTATTGCAAGTGTTACAACACACTGTTGTGAAAATGAGAGTAGCAGACCCTCACTGTGTTCTCCAGGGAACTTTCCATGTTGACTGATCTGCTATTCAGCTCTGATCTGCTCCAACAGGAACATATCTGGAGTTATTGCGATTTCAGATGTAGCACAAAAGCTATTTGAGTCGCCTCGGCCGTGTCTGTGAACTACGCCGTCCGTCAATCTCAGGTTCTATTGCAACCACCTGGAGTGAATTATGATTTTCTAGACTATCACAAATGTTCCCATGGTATTTGAAAGCAACAGGCAAACAAGTGCTCCCAATGGATTGTACCTCAATTAAACTAAAATATAGCCAACATGAGAAGTTCCACTTGATGTTTTCTGGGAGTTTATGGTGACTCTCACTCACTAAAACTCCCGGATTATCGAGTCCAAGCAGTCAGTCAGTCATTGATGCCTGTTCTGCTCTTTTGGTTACTGTAAATACCATTAGTTTGGTTTTGACGCGCTATATTCATACCCACATGGTATATGAACAAATTAATGAGGTTTTAACATGGAAAAACACAACACGTGCTTAGATCTAATTTGTTGTATGACCATATTGCAGTGTGTAATGTTTCCCAGCTGTGTTCTGCTGGAGTCTCTCAGTGGAACAGGAAAGCGTAATGGCCATGTTGGTTGGTCTGGTGGTTTTAACTCTGGTTTGAGTTGTCGTCCTGTGGGATACTGAACATAGACATTGAGAAAAATGCCTATTCAAAATAAGTGTTTTATTTTGTTTGATGTTAAAGGATGATAGATGGTATAGTGTACTGATTTCAATGGCATTTTGAAGAGTAACAACAATAAAGAAGTATATTTTGTCATGCTTTCATATAGGTATGCTGTCAAGATGTAATGTACTGTACATATTTTTTTTAATTTAGCCTTTGATTTCACTTCTGAATCTGTGAACGTAAATAAATCTGTGAACGTAAATAAATAAATAAAGGAATCAATACATAAGTAGGCCTAAATAAAAATCACAAAAATGAATGAATAAATAAATAAAGTAAAACAAAAGAAAACAAAGTCAAGCAAAATCTAAATGAATAATAAAAAAAGAATCAATACAACAATAATAAATAAATAAATAAATAAAAGCTTAAAAAATGAAAAAAACACAAAATGAATTAATAAATAAATGAAGTGAAACATAAGCAAAGCAAAATCTAAATGAATATATATATATTTATAATAAAATAATACAAATGAAATAAATAAAAATAATATGTAAAATAAATAAATAAAGAATAAATAAATAAAAAAGAATGCATGAAAATAAAAAATACAGAAATACAGAAATACACAAATGCATTAATACATAAATTAAATAAATAAATAAATACGAATAGATAGACAGACAGATAGATAGATAGATAGATAGATACTAAATAAATACACAAATAAATATAACTCAGTCAATCCCTAAATAGGACTTCTTTTTCCCATTTTATAATTAACCAGGCAAAAGGGGTTTGTTTAAATAACTGTTCCTGTTATCCAGCATCGCAGCATGCTGAAATCTCTAATCCTCAGAACTGGTCTGACATCTTTAATGACCCATCACAAAGCAGTTGTGCAGACGGGTATAAACTACGTGTTTCAGAGAGCTCATGCTTTGCAGACCGTGGAAAAGTTTACAGAAAAACATTGCAATGTCCATAAATAGCAGCAAGGTGCAGAGTTACCACATAAAATACAACACGGCTGAAGCTTTTATGCAGTAACAAGGCCGAGTGTTTATATAAAAATCTAATTTACTGCATTTTCTTTTTTTAAACGTGCATGTGGATCTGGACTAAAACACTATGATAAATACATCTATGGCTTGTGATTGATTACGCTCCAGCACTGTTGTAAGTCTGTCATCTGTAGATGTTGCTGACACAGCACTCGTTTATGTCAGATTGATCTTGCGAGTGTGTGGCAAACTCCCTCTGCAGTAGCTTCGCCTCCTGACCGACTCCAACGGTCCTCGCTGATTTGTGCCGTGGAGGAGAGAGTCAGTTTAATGGGTGAAAGAGCAAAGAAAGCAAAGGGGTTGGAAGAAAGCTTTTCTTTGTGTTTGAGAGTGCGTTTGGCCTCAATGATTCCCCATCCACCTCCTCCTCTACAACTCAGCTCCTGACCACAGGGTCCACTGGGACACCAGAACTGTAATTCCATACAAGTCAAACATGCTCAACTTCTGTTTCCATTTTGAGGCAAAGGTAAAAGCACCCCTCCCCCATGAAAAAGGCTTTGTTTGACAAGCATCTCTCTCAGTATAAGTGAAAAGGGGGCACCAGTCTCGGCCATCCATGTTTGTATCTTTTCAGTGGTTCATTTGTAACTCACTGCAGGGGGTGCGCTCTTGAAACCGTTTCAGCAAAGATGTTATTCATTTAGGAGTGATGGGGGAGAGTTATCGGGTGAATCTCACGAAAACCTGTCAAGAACTTGTCCAGGTCACATTTCCCCCCGCAAATCTGAAGGAAAATCCAAAGAAATTGTGTATTTGGGAATGTCCATAAGCATAAGAAATAAGCATAAGCATAAGATAGAAGGCCCATTTCAGAATCAATGACTGTTTTGCAGTGGTATTATTTTTTTATGACAATTAAGCATATTTTCTTTTAAAAATCTAATTACTCTAATGTGGGCTGGCATTCATGCTGACATTCTTTGAGGTTTCTCAACTTAATTCTCTGTCAGTGTCAATGATCATTTTCTCAATATTCTCATGACTGTATACTATTCTCATTACTGTATCAAATACTATATACTGTAGACTGTTTGATCCAGTACTGAGAATATTATATTATACATGAGAATATTACACACATTACCGGTCAAAAGATTGGATTAATTGAGAACAGACATATTGTGAATTTTCAGCCACCATTATTCCAGTCTTGAGCATCACGTGATGACACGCACACGCACACGCACACACAGTTAATTTACGTATATAGATGTGTTTTGTTGTTGTTTGCTTTTATGCATCAGCGTAATGACAAATTTTGGGGGGAAATTTGCTTAGTTTGCTTTAAAAAGTAATTCAGTGGATCTGTTACCACAACTTAAATAAATGGATTTCCTTATAAATTTTTTAGTTGTAGTAACTTAATAAATCTGTCTTGATAACTTTGGAAATCGGGTAGTGGATTTCTAGTTTCCAGCATGCTTCGCATTGGACTAGATTAGTATAATAAATGTTGAGATTAAGTGTTACTTTATTTATTTATTTGTTTGTTTGTTTTTTGTGAAGGGAAAGACATTAGTGTTTATCGCTGTTAAGTTTGACATTTAAAAGAGTTTCTGTAATGTTGAAGTTTTTGTGGTTACTATTGTGCTAAATTAAGGTAAACAATTAATTGTAATAAAAAGCAATGACTTGTTAATGCCAGAACAATATCTTACTTGTTCATTAGTAATCAACTTAAAGCAGCATTTGGTAACTTTTGAAATGTTGCTCTGGGTCCCCCTACAGTTGGGAAACAGTATTGTCTTCTACTGTCGTAAAATCTGTCATGGTTACACCCATACACGCGTGCATTTGTTGACAAGCGACAACTCTGCAGAATGCGTCCTCACGTCTTGGCCAGACTACCAGTGTTGCGTGTGAAATGTCTTCATCCCAGGTACATTATTATTTTTTTTTTCAAACCCCAAAAGATCGCGTAGCCCACGTTTACAAGTCAGCGTCTTTATAGTAGCCTATTTGCTACTGTTTTACAATGGATATGCTAATTCAATTCAATGTTTGTGTGGTAGGTAGCTCGTCAATATTATAGTTTATAATGTTAATCGTGCAGACAATGTTCCAGTTGCATTATTTTATAAAGTAGAATAAATAACTTGTAGGTTACAATGACTGTGTTTTACCTGTTATTATTGAACAATTGTAGATCATAGAGGAGTTAGTTGACCTAACTATAAAAAATGTACGCACAATTTTCCTTGACTACAACATCAAATGTTAGCGTAATAAATTAGATTTTTACCCAATACAAAAGATATAGCAATCTACCGTAATCAAAACAAACACGTTGGCTCGCCACAGACGGTCATGGATTGAACACATTTATAAACACTAACAAGAATAAGGAATAAAGAAAACAAATATGTACTTACAATTGCATTAGCAGAAACGCAAGGCCAGCATCTGTTTTGGATTCTTCATGTTCTTTAACTATAAGCTCTCGCCACTCAGTGAACGCATGACCAATGTTGATTCTAGTGTTGTCCCTCGCAGGTCCAAAAGTTTTTTCCTCTCTCACCTCCTCCGCCGATAAACGTCTCTTCTGTCTTTGCGGTGGCTCATTATCCATCGTCGCTTGTAATAATTCTAGCTAGTATTGAGGGGGGGGTGTGTGTTTATATCGAATTGTCGTAAAGCAGTTTGTGTTTCTCGCTCGTTCTCGCTCTCGTCTCGCTTCTCACGAGACTTCCAATTTTCATCTTGCCGGGACGGTAGTCCCAATGTTGCAAGGCTGGTTTTCCGCCTGTGAACGCTGGGGGGAGCGGGGGAAGTCACCAATTTCATCAGAACAGGTTGTTTAACCATCCAAATGATTTCTAGACAGTTTTATTAAGTTAAAAAAGTTACCAAGAGCACCTTTAAAATCAACTTAAATTATTAAGTTCCTCTAACTCAATATAGTTTGTTGGTTGAACAATTTATTTCGAAAGTAGTCATACAAAAAAATCAATAAAAAAAAGTATGTAGCTGATTCTATTTGACTGTGGAGTTATTTATTATTATTATTTTAAATTAGCACATTTTACTTTTTGACCCAAACATGTTCTTGACAGGTTTTGGGAGATTTACCTTATTACCATCTGGTCCATGTTTCCATTGGTCTACGAGCAATGCAGGGGGGTCCACTGACATGGGGGTCCACTGACATAGAAGTCCACTGCCAAAATTCAGAGAACCTGTGTCACTCACAACAAAAACTGTCCACAGAAAATCAATCATTTGCAGTCAGCATCCGGTTAATTACTAGTCCACATACCAAAGTCCTGACAGAATGGATACAAGGAGGTCTGAAACCATTATACTGCTCACTAACCAAGCCAAAACCCAGTTTCACTGTGTAAATAAACTTTGATTGTTTATGCGTTTACTCAACAGTTAAGAGTTTGTTACTGCATGTGTTGTATTCCAACCCATTGTGTTTTATATGTATTTTTGGATTCAGTAGATGTTTCATCTAAAATACTATAATTAGTATCGCTTTCTAGGTGTGCTATCATTTTTGTGATCAGACTTGGCAAGTGATCAGACTTGGCAGACTAAAAAGCTCGTGAAAAAAACCCCATAGACTTACTTTGAAGGAGGGACCTTAGACATATGTAGATATTTAGGCAACCACCAAGAAAACACCCAGAACACCCTAGCAAAATCCCAGAAAATGTGCATAACAATAAAACACAGTGTGCTATAAGCTAAAACCACTCAGAGCACCTTAGCAACCATATGGCAACCAACCACAACATCTTTAAATTTGATACACAAGTAGTCCACTATGAACAGCATTTGATCCCCATACATTGATTAATGAACTCTCTGCTATCTGGTACTGGATCATGACTGATTACAACAGATTCCGGACACTTCTGGCATTTCTTTTCTTTGGCATCCACATGAAAATGAAAAGAAAAATTAGGTAGGTCACAAGCCAAGATACACAGACTACATGTATGAAAGAAACGTGATGCCTGTTTGCTCAGATGAACAACAATTAAAATGTTTTAAATCTATATAGATATAGATATATTAGACCAACATTGCTCTCAATACAACTGATTTCCATTACACGAGAGTAGATGTTAAAACTTCATGCTGATTTGTACTCGGCTTTCGCCAAGATAAGCAACACTAAGACGTAGCTTTACAGTAAACTATGCTTCTCCATCCATTTACGCTTCTTTCCATATGAGGGTGTGACTCCCCTTCTGTCCGGCGTTAACGGCTGCAGTGTACTTGGCGCGTCAGCACACACGACGGACACACGACGGCTGCAACTACAGTGTGGTCTCCCTAGTGGACCAACACGACAACCGTCTGGATTGAGCCGAGTAGGGGACATCTCTAGGGTCTTCAAGTGGGCACCTTCCGTCCTCAGTGTTTCGTCGACTAGCCCACGACACCTCAAGAGGGCTCGACAGTGACTCTGGCGTCCCAGAGTCACCCCCCTCCGTCCCCCACTCAACTCAGCCCAGCTTACTGACCTCTACATCCCTCCTGCTGCTGAGACCTAACCACAATCTCACTATCTCTCCGCAACCCAACCATACGCGCCAACCCGATTGATTAAGGCTGTCGAGCCCCACTGGTGCGTTAAAGCAGTTACAGTGGCAACGGTTCCGTATGGCATACCACCTAACGCAAAACACAATATCTACCCAACCACCCGTCATTCTATACTATACAACCTATACAAATTGTATAGTATACTATACAACCTATACTATACAACCTATACAAATAAACCAACAGACTCTTCAAGTTTTTCAAGAATTCTACGAAACCGTAGCGTGGCGGCCTGTACCTTGCCAGCTAGAATCTTTCCGTCTCAACCACAGCCAGTTGCTGCTCCTTTCTGCTGCTTCAGATAAGTTCTTTACTGTGCGACGCAACTCTTGGCCGCTGAATCCGACGTCCCTGAGGAACCGGGTTGTAGAGTGTGCCACAAAACCTCGACAACCCACTTCCACTGGATAAACCTGGACTCTCCATCCTCGCTGTTCTGCTTCAGTGGCCAAATGAGCATACCGCAGTTTCTTCCTCTCATATGCCTCATCTACAGCATCCTCCCATGGCACTGTCAACTCTATCAGTTGAACAATGCGTGCTGATCCACAAAACAATGTCTGGTCGTAGGTTAGTGGTGGCAATCTCAGGTGGAAAAATAAGCCGTTGATCAAGATCAGCCAGCATCTTCCAGTCCCTAGCAGCTTCCAGTTGTCCTGGCCGAGAATTGGTGTTAACACCTTTTCTTGGTGGTTGCTCGCCTGGGCGGAGGAATGTTGTCTTCTGCGTGTAATGTTTTGCTAGAACATGCGGCAACTTATTGGTCATACTACGCTTGCCTTCCAATGCTAAAGCCAAACATCTCAGTACTTGGTCATGGCGCCAAGTAAACCGACCTTGGCTAAGAGCCACCTTACATCCTGTCAAAATGTGCCTTAATGTGGCAGGTGATGAACACAAAGGACAAGAGGGATCCTCTCCTACCCAGAGGTTTAGGTTCTGCGGTGATGGGAGAACATCATATGTTGACCTAATAAGGAAACTGATCCTACTCTCTTCCATTGACCAAAGGTCTTGCCAGCTCATTTTGCGTTGTTCCACACTCTCCCATCTCATCCACTCTCCCTGCTTGGCCTGGGAAATGGCCTTTATACTCCTCATCCTCTCCTCCTGCTTTCGCACCTCGTTGACTACCAGCTTCCTCCTTTGAGCTGGGCCTGCCTTGTGCCATTTAGGAGGAGCTAACCTGAGCCCAAAACCCCCTCTTCCATGCTGTACCTGTCCCACGATATCCCCTATTTGAAGGTCAGCCTTTGCCTCTACTACAGATTTCTTTGCTGACCACTTTCTACCAGTTTTTAACACAGGGGCTGCCTCCCTTACACATTTGTCACGTGACTCTACTAATGTCATTTCCAGTCTGACCTTGGCACACTTAAACTCCTCGGTTAAAGCAGAGACTGGCAGCTGCAATATTCCTTTACTATAAAGTCCCACTCTGCTGAGGCAGCGTGGAACTCCCAACCATTTCCTGATGTATGAACTTATTAACGCTTCCAGCTTATCCACTGTTGTCAAAGAAACCTCGTACACAGTCAGTGGCCACAGCAACCTCGGCAGTAGACCAAACTGAAAGCACCAGAGTTTTAGTTTGCCTGGTAGAGCACAGCTGTTTATGCTCTTCAACCCTTCCACTGCTTGTTGTCTAACTTCTCCCACTCGAACTGTGTCCTTTAGATCTCCATCGTACCATCTCCCAAGACTTTTCACTGGCTTCTCAGAAACTGTTGGTATTGCCTCACCATTAATGAAGAATGTTTTATCTACTACCTTTCCTTTAACTATGGAGATGCTCCTTGATTTAGAGGGCTTAAATTGCATTCGTGCCCATTCAATATTATCTGTTAACTTCCCCAATAACCGATTAGTGCAGGCTACTGTTGTAGTCATGGTTGTCATGTCATCCATGTATGCTCTGATTGGTGGTAGTCGCAACCCAGAAGCCAAGCGCTCTCCTCCTACTACCCATCTTGATGCCCTAATGATTACTTCCATTGCCATGGTAAAAGCCAGTGGAGAAATTGTGCATCCTGCCATTATTCCAACCTCTAAGCATTGCCATGCAGTGCTGAATTTTGGAGTTGAGAAACTAAATTGCAAATCTCCAAAATAGGCTTTCACTAAATTTGTTATTGACATTGGTACTCTGAAAAAATCAAATGCTGCCAAAAGAAGCTCATGTGGCACTGAACCATATGCATTGGCCAAATCCAGGAATGTCACATGGAGCTCCTTCCTCTCCTTTTTAGCTGACTGAATTCGTTGCCAGATAACATTGATGTGTTCTAAGCATCCTGAGAACCCTGGAATGCCCGCTTTTTGAACTGAAGTGTCAATGAAGCCATTCTTTAATAGGTAGGTGGACAATCTCTGGGCAATAATGCTGAAGAAAATCTTACCTTCAACGTTTAATAGTGAAATAGGACGAAACTGACTGATGCTTGTAGCATATTTTTCTTTAGGTATAAAGACTCCACCTGCTCTGCGCCATGCTCTAGGTACAACCTGTTTTTCCCATGCCACTTTTAACAATTTCCACAGAATTCGCAGAACTCCTGAAGTACTCTTGTACACTCTGTACGGAACTCCATTAGGCCCTGGAGATGATGAAGCCCTTGCCTTTCTCACAGCCTGCTCTACCTCTTTCCACTTAGGTGCACAGACCTCCATTTGGTATTCTGGTGGGTTGATAGGTGGTATGTCTGATGGAACTGACATATGCTCATGCCTTTTTGCATCTGTATGCGTTTCCTCCAAATATCTCTCTAGCTCAACTCTAGATGCTTTTAAAGTGCCATTCTTCTCACTGGTGAATAACTTCTTTACGAATTTGAATGGGTCTTTATAGAAATTAGCCCTCGCACGTTCCTTCTTTTTGTAGCGTTTCCGTAGACGCTCAGCTCTGCGTAATGTTGCCAGCTTATCTTTTATGTCCCTTTGTAAGAGATTGAGTCCCTCCTTCTGACTTTGTTCTGCTCTTTTCCATTGCTTCCTCAACTGTCTCCTTTCTCTAACTAACCCTTCAATTTTCTGCTGCCGTCTAGACATTCCAGGAGCAGTTTGTACTTTTTCCTTCCTTTTTTTCACACCAAACCTCTCACTTCCATATGCGTAAATGATGTCCCCAAATTTATCCAGCTTCTTTTCAACTGTACCAGTTAATCTTTCCAATGCAAAGCATAGATCTGTGTTTACCGTATCCCATGCAGTTTTCTCACAAGCTCTTGGCCATCTAACTCCAGGCCTATGCCCGTTGAGGTTCTTTTCTCTCTTATGCTGGTTAGTCTGACCGGTTTCACAAGTATGAATATGTTCATCACTAACTGTGCAAGCCCTCCTCTCCTCTATGACAGGGGTGCTGATATCCTGCGAGCTGTGGTTTGCTTCCTGTCGCTTAGGGGAATTGATTAAACAATTGTTCATGATATATTTTGAATAAAACAAATCCGTTTTTCAAATCATCCATCAATCCATCCATCATATCAAATCAAATCAAAATCAAATCATCCATTCATTCATTCATTCATTCATTCATTCATTCATTCATTCATTCATTCATTCATTCATCCATCCATCCATCCATCCACCTACCCATCCATCCATTTGTCCACCCATCCATCCACCTACCTAAATACCTACCCGTTCATCCATCCATTCATCCATCCACCTACTTACCCATCCTTCTGCTGCCATCCGTAAAACGCTACAGGTCTATCAAAACACGCACAATGAGATTCATGAACAGCTTTTATCCCAACGCTATAACGATAATGAACTATAAACTGAAAACACATCCCCAAATCATCACCACAACACATTTTTGACATACAAGACAATTTAAGTGAAATAACACTATGAACACTTCATTTAATAATGGGCAATATGCAATCTATCTATCTATCTATCTATCTATCTATCTATCTATCTATCTATCTATCTATCTATCTATCTATCTATCATCCGTCCACCTACCCATCCATCAACCTACCTACATACCTACCAATCCATTCATCCATCCATCCATCGATCACTCCATCCACCTTCCTACCTATCCATCCATTCACATACTTACTCATCCATTCATCCATTCATCCATCCATCTATCCACCAACCTACCCATCCACCCACCTACCTACCCATCTATCTGGCCATCCATCAATACATCTACCTACCTGTGCATCCATCCATCCATCCACCTACCCATCCATCCATCCATCCATTCATCCACCCACCTACCTACCATCATTCTATTATCCATCCACCTACCCATCCATCAACCTACCTGCATACCTATCAATCCATTCATCGATCACTCCATCCACCTTTCTACCTATCCATCCATCCATTCACATACTTACTCATCCATCCATCCATCCATCCATCTACCTACCTTCCCATCCACCCACCTACCTACCCATCTATCTGTCCATCAATCTACCTACCTGTACATCCATCCATCCATCCATCCATCCATCCTCCTTTTATTAGGAAATCTTTGTAACTTGCAAAAGCAAACTTTGCAAGCCTCCCCCCCCCCACACACACACACAAAAAAGCACAACCTACACATATACTTCAAATATAAATCTTGTAAATGTTGATGTTCTCTTTGAATGGTAAAAAAATCCTTCTGGACTAATACAGAAGTATAAAAAGAATCCATGCCAAGCCTGAGTAAACTAACTTGAATAAAGTAAACTGTCATTACTGATGTTCCCCTGTTTAGTCCTGACCACTAAACACACACCTGTGGGAGTTTATGGCTGAGTTACATTGCTGTCAACAAGTTAATAAGTAACACGAATAAGTCAACAGAGAATTGTGCATCGGTATTCAACAACAACAGTGTAGAACACAGTATTGCCCAACTTTTAATCTTGGTAATCAGCTTATAATCAAGCCCCATAAGGAACAAATCTTGACCTCTCCAAAAAGCACCCTCAATGATTGGATTGTTTGATTCTAAATTGACAAGATGTGAAAAAATGTTAATAAAAAATAATACATTTTAAAATACTGTCCTGAATGTGGCACATGCATGTCATGATCTGCCTGAAACTGTGTAGTTTTCTTGTCTAAAATGCACATGCTTACAATTGTCTCCACAATGAAATAATGCAAACATTGTGTTAAAGGGGCCATGAAGTGGTTGGAAAATGTAACTGATAGCTAAGTTCAGCATATGTTTCTATCAGCAGGTTTTCTATCCCAGTCCATCAGTCACCACTGTGGACCCAGCTGAATGTAAACAGAGCAAAGGTTCTGATGCTTAAAAACGTCAAGACACAGACTAAGACTCAAGCATTATTCTCCCATTTGTCCAAATGATAATGTTTAAGAGATAATGCAATGTTGCTGTTAAGCTGTTGCAATTGTACTTTACGGGCCCTATTTAAACGATCTGAAACGCAAGTATCAAGCGCGAAGCGCAAGTAACTTTGTGGGCGGGTCTTGGGCGCTGTTGCTATTTTACCGGCGGGATAAATGACTCTTGCGCCCGACGCAAGTTTAAAAGGGGTTGGTCTGAAGTAGCTTCATTATTCATAGGTATGGTTTGGGCGTAACGTGAAATAAACTAATCAGAGCGTCAAATCACATTCCCTTTAAGAGCATGATGAACGAGGTGCGCTTGTTCCATGGCACAATACTATTATAACGGCGCATTTACCAGGTTCACAGAATCGCGCTTCAGAATCGGTTCACAGCCGAGGAGATCGATGTACTCGTCAGGGCCGTAAAAGAAAGAGAAGTGACATTGGGGATGGGACAAACCCACCCAAATTAGCTTCGGTTATACATGCATATAATAATTTGGGTAAATACTAGTGCTGTCAAACGATTAAAATATTTAATCGCGATTAATCGCATTAATGTCATAGTTAACTCGCGATTAATCGCATTTAATCGCACATTTTTATCTATTCTAAATGTCTCTTGATTTCTTTTTGTCCCATTATTTTTTCTCATTTTAACGCTCTTATCAACATGGAAAAGTGGATCGGCTTGCTTTGTGCAAATGTTTTTTATTGAAAACAATATTGGCATATATACTGTTCAATTTCACACTAAAACATTCTCACTTGGAGCAAATAATCTCTCACACAATGTAACACTGTCCATCAATAAAAGGGTGAAAGAAATACTAGGTCCTGATATTGACGAGGGGGCGGAGAATTCGCATCAGCTGTGTGTGTGTGTGTGTGTGTGTGTGTGTGTGTGTGTGTGCTTGGCCATCATCAAGTGGTATTTCAGACTGGACGTGCTGCGATGATGATAGCTCAGTTCACAACGACAAAACACACAGATCACTTTGGTCTTGTCAATGGAACCATTTGGCAACTTTTTAAAAGTAAACTTTCAATTCAGAATCTTATTGGCATCCATTTCGGCGTCTCGCGCTCGTCATCCACTCAAAACTGGACGTTTTGAACGTTCCTATAACATTCAGAAATAACGTTTTTATAACTTAATGGGAATGTTATGAAAACGTTCTTATAACCTAAAATTGTTAGCTGGGGAAGAGGAGAGATTCGCGATTGCACTGACTGAACACGTTTTAAGTGCAGACATATTCTCTGAGCGAGCCCAGAGAAAATTCTTACAAGAGCAGCGTGTATCTGAGAGCGCGCGAGGCACGACTCGAGCAGAGAGATTCGTACTCGCGCATCCGGCTCGCAAGCCCAAACAAGTGTGTGCGGCGTGCCTGTTGTTTTGTTTCCGGTCTAGCTAGATCCGCTTGCGCTTTCAAAACGTCCTCGCGCGGCGCAAGCTATTGAAATGAATGGGTTTCATAGCGCAGCGCCGCGCATGCCGCGTCCTGGTGCAAAAGCATGTGAAAAAAAAATACAAAGTTTGCTAGGCCAAAAAGACCGTTAATCGCGCGATAAAAAAATTAACGCAGTTAAAATGGGTTTGCGTTAACGCCGTTAATAACGCGTTTAACTGACAGCCCTAGTAAATACGTAAGCTTTATGCCTATTTTTCCCATCGTCATGCACAACAATGATTTCCCTCGTGTTTTAATATTTTTCCTTATAATAATGTATCATTTGCAAAAAGGAAAATGCATCTGTGTAGATGAGAGAATCATCTACAGTGTATGCGCGTTGTTCACACTCTGTATTATGGCCAAGCATGCGTGCTTAAAATAGCATCTGAATGTACGCTCAACGCGCCACTGACTTTAGACTAGTTTTTTTCTGGTCAGTGGCGCAATTGTTTTCTGGAACTGCAAAATAGCACCAGGGATTGTTTGCGCCGCAACACGCCTCCTTTTTTGCGCCGACCCGCCCAGGGAGCGCAAGTTCATTCTCTAGTTTGCCGGCGTGCGTCTGTGGAGGGGAAAGCCCGCTTTGCGCGGGTGCAAAATACGAATGATACATGCGTCAGTGTACAAAGTCATTTGCGCCGGGTGCAAGATAGGGCCCTACTGTACATCTACTATTCAACTAATGCAATCATTAATTCGATATTTCAATACAATAATTATCTTACCGCCTTCTCATTTCAGTGTCACTGATTTTAAATTGAGTAGTTAAATCTAGGGATGGAAATCATACCATTTTTATTCCATTTAACAGTTCTGTTTCCATTAACAAATCTTGTATTACTTTAAAGCAGTAACTCATGAGTTTGAGAATGATTCCTTAATGAGAACCATCTCAAAACAAGTCATTTGTGATTCGAACTACTCATGCTGAATTTTTGTTGTTGCATGCAACTAGTGAGGACAGCAAAAAAAAGTACAGGCGGCTCTTCCACACCTAGACTTCTCTTCTACAACTCTTGAAGATAAAAAGAAAAAACATCTGTGAATAGTTAGGTCTGCTCACCTTGAGGTGAAAAGTAAGTCTAAGACTAAACATTGAGGGGAAAAAATATACAGTTCCATCTCAAAGTTTCAAATGTGTTTGAAAAACTGTAATACAAATAGAAGGCCACACTGGAAACGGTTCAAGATTCTGGGTCATGATGCAAAAGTATTGCTAAGGATGAGCAATTTGTCCCAAGGTGACATATGCACGATTTTGTCTTTGGTCTGCACTATTCTATTATTGAGTGGCCAACACCGACACAAACTGTTGCTTTACAAACCAGACAGTGTATACTAATAATACGTCAAAAGACTTAATTATTAAGTATTATTACTTAAAATTAAGGCTCTTTATTAGCATCTGCGCTTCCATGAAGAACCTTTCATATGGAAACATTTTCCATTGCACATTAGGTTCTTTATTGTAGAAAAGGTTCCACATCACTTCGCCAAATTATTTCAGTTATTTCAATGGTCTTTACAACCTAAAGAACTAAAACTCTCAACGACACTGAAAATAAATATAGTAAACAATAGGATAAAAAAACAACAAAATATAGTTTTTTTTGCTGCAAAATTAAGTTTTATTTTGTATGGAAAGCATATGCTCTCTCTATTACTCAAATGCACACACTAACAGTACGGACACTCACAGAAACGTGTTGTCAGCGCTGCTCTGATGATTTTTTTAGTAAAATAGTTCAGCAACTAAAAAGCATACATGACTTTTCTCACTAGCAAAGTATTAACGGTGCTGTTTTTGAAGCAGATAAACTTACAGTTTCACTAAATGCTGCTCCCGAACACTGTTGAAAGACGCACAGACTCTGGTAATTCACACACCCTTAATCTCTCTCTCTCTCTAATAACTGCATTAGTCTGTTATCAATGGCTCAAGCCTCCGAAACTAGCTTTAAAATGACGTTTTGGAATTAGCAACAGAGGCGTGGGATGAGATGCGTAAGATATTAGTCCTACACACAAGAGCGCTTTAAGGACAAAAACCTGACAAAAACCTAAATACAACATCTGATCAATATGTCTTGAGGTGTGGTAACCGTAGTATAAGCAGTTACCATAGAAAAAAACAAAACATTTTAGGGTTCCCCAAAGAACCTTTAAGTAAACAATTCTTAAAATAACCTTTTTTTTTATTGTGAAGAACATTAGGAATAATTGGCGATGGTGCACACCTGAGGTGGTAATGTGGCCTAAACCAAGGTGGTACTATACACTCACCGGCCACTTTATTAGGTACCCCATGCTAGTAACGGGTTGGACCCCCTTTTGCCTTCAGAACTGCCTCAATTCTTCGTGGCATAGATTCAACAAGGTGCTGGAAGCATTCCTCAGGGAGTTTGGTCCATATTGACATGATGGCATCACACAGTTGCCGCAGATTTGTCGGCTGCACATCCATGATGCGAATCTCCCGTTCCACCACATCCCAAAGATGCTCTATTGGATTGAGATCTGGTGACTGTGGAGGCCATTTGAGTACAGCGAACTCATTGTCATGTTCAAGAAACCAGTCTGAGATGATTCCAGCTTTATGACATGGCGCATTATCCTGCTGAAAGTAGCCATCAGAAGTTGGGTACATTGTGGTCATAAAGGGATGGACACGGTCAGCAACAATACTCAGGTAGGCTGTGGCGTTGCAACGATGCTCAATTGGTACCAAGGGGCCCAAAGAGTGCCAAGAAAATATTCCCCACACCATGACACCACCACCACCAGCCTGAACCGTTGATACAAGGCAGGATGGATCCATGCTTTCATGTTGTAGACGCCAAATTCTGACCCTACCATCCGAATGTCGCAGCAGAAATCGAGACTCATCAGACCAGGCAACGTTTTTCCAATCTTCTATTGTCCAATTTCGATGAGCTTGTGCAAATTGTAGCCTCAGTTTCCTGTTCTTAGCTGAAAGGAGTGGCACCCGGTGTGGTCTTCTGCTGCTGTAGCCCATCTGCCTCAAAGTTCGACGTACTGTGCGTACTGTTCCGCCCACAGAACTGCCGCTCACTGGATGTTTTTTCTTTTTCGGACCATTCTCTGTAAACCCTAGAGATGGTTGTGCGTGAAAATCCCAGTAGATTAGCAGTTTCTGAAATACTCAGACCAGCCCTTCTGGCACCAACAATCATGCCACGTTCAAAGTCACTCAAATCACCTTTCTTCCCCATACTGATGCTCGGTTTGAACTGCAGGAGATTGTCTTGACCATGTCTACATGCCTAAATGCACTGAGTTGCCGCCATGTGATTGGCTGCTTAGAAATTAAGTGTTAAGGAGCAGTTGGACAGGTGTACCTAATAAAGTGGCCGGTGAGTGTATAAGTGAGCCATATACCAAACAGTGGAAAAACGCCTGTTTCACACATACTCCGTTTGCAGTATTGTTTTCCGTACCCACCTTAACAGGTTAGAGCTTTCACACTGCACGCGGATACGGTCCGGTGATCCGTTCCAGGTGCGGTGCGTATACAGCACTGCACGCGCTGAATTAAAGTGACAGCGCATATTTCGTGATCGAAATGAACAAAACTGACATGAAAATTTTGCAATCTCAACATAAATGCAAGATTTATTGTATAAAGATTTAAATGATGCAAAAGAAAAGGTATGAGTCTGCTGTTTTTGTCAGTTTTAAGTTTTAATTTAAAATGTTTGCGATTTTAATATAAGTACATATGGTTCAATATCTTACCACTTGCTTGAGCAATTTAATATATAATCTATATAGAAGTAATGCATTGATAATACGTTGTTTAAATTGTGTTAAAATGTGAATACGTCTATTAAAGAGTGTATGTGTTACAAAGAGATTTGGTGACACGCACTGGTGACAAAATTTTTTTTTAAATAAAAGTTAAAAGTTGCTGATAACTTCTGGATTTGAAATACAAATAGTGAGTAAATGTGTTTGTGGTACAGCCGCGGATCAGTTGCGCACTGCAAACGCACTGCTCCTGTACGCACCGCATACGCACTGCACACGGAGTATGTGAGAAACGGGCGTAAGAGACCATTGTAACTTGTAATGGAGTCATTTTCACTAAGGTATCTGTACTTTTACTCAAGTATGGTTTTCAGGTATTCTTTGCACCTCTGACCCAAAATGGTTCTTCTATGGCTCCATTGCAAAAACCTCCTTTTGGAACCTTTATTTTTTAAAAGAGCATGATGCTAAAATCTGAACTGAAATTTGCTAGGTTTCCCATATTTGGAGAGAGATTCTTAAACTTCGCTCATTAGGGAAAAATAACTTCTACTAAAAAGACCTTCAGTAAACCAGCAGGGACCGTGGCAAACAGTTTCCACGTGCACGTGACTGGAAACCAGACCCCCATTGCTTCCGGACCTCAGTCACACTCAAAGTTAATAATGCAGTCGTTCGTTTGATCCAAGGACAGGATTAAAGCTGACAAAAAGCTTTGCTCATGGGGAGCCAATTCTCCACCTTAATTAGAAACACAGGAGAGCATCACCCTTCAGCCTACAACCATGTTGGGTGGTTGGCAGGTGATCGTAAACTAATTACTGTATATTTAAAACAAATCATGCCTCTTCCTTTTCTTTCTCTTTACTCCATGGAGGAAAAGGGTGGAAGAGATCTGGCGTCCAAGACCGTTTCACATCGAGTCACGTGATCTACAGACCTGAAAAGAGGCTTTGTCGACTTCCTCCAGCATTAAAGCAGATGTTTGGCTTGGGTTTGGACCAGAGTGGCAAAGTCATACAGTGGGAAAACTGTATAATATGCAAATACAAAAAGTAAAAATGGTTAACAGAGATATACCAGATACAAGTTTTGCATCAAAACTCGTTGTTTGAGAACTACCTTAAAATCAAGCTATCATTTTGCCTTCTTTCTCAAACCACAGCTTTGCCGTCTCCAATAGCTATTTTCTAGTTAGGCTAAAATAAGAACCCAGGCCCTAATCTTGAACAAAACCTTATCTGGTTTTATCAGCTAGTTTGGGCTTCACGCCAAAACCCGGCACACACCTCCAGAAGGCTTTGCATTGGAGGCACCTCGGGGCTACGATTGGATCCAGATGGAATTTCTGCTGCCTTGTGAAAACAAGTTGGCCTAAATTTGGCAAAGAGCATCAGCAAAGAGTCTGTCGTGTCCTGAGAAGATACACTAAAACCATACAGATCCATCACAACAAAGCAGAATGAAACTAAATAACAGAGATCATTCATATTTATTTATTTACCAGCTTTTATCCTAAACGACTTGTAAGAAAATGTCAAATTGTGACTTAAATTAAATACTTTTTATACAGTTTGCCAGGGCAATGCTATGCGTTTGCAAGGGAGTTCTGGGTAGTTACCATGACATTGTTATGTTGTTGCTAGGGAGTTCTGGGTGGTTGCCAGGGTGTCGCTATGTGATTGATTGGGTGTTCTGGGTAGTTGCCCCGGTGTTGCTTGCTATTTGTTTGCTAGGGTGTTGTTCTAGGTAGTTGTTAGGGTGTTTTGGGTGGTTGCTTGGATGTTCTGGGTCGTTGTCAGGACATTGCTATGTGGTTGCTAGGGAGTTCTGGGTAGATGCTAGGGTGTTCTGGGTGGTTGCTAGGGGATTGTTATGTGGTTGATGGGTGTTCTGGGTAATTGCCAGGGCGTTGCTATTTGTTTCCTAGGCATTTCTATGTGATTTCCAGGGTGTTGTTATGTGGTTGCTTGGGTGTTCTGGGTAGTTGCCAGGGCGTTGCTATTTGTTTGCTAGGGTGTTGTGGGTAGTTCCCAGTAGTTCCTAGGGTGTTCTTGGTGGTTTTCAGGGTGTTGATATGTGGTTGCTTGGGTTAATACGTTAAAGACTTCTCATTTCATGTAGTTTAATGTGATGTACTGAAACTTAAATAAAAATGAAAAAACACAACAAAATTTAAATTAAATGGAAAATATAAACATTAAAAAAAATTATTCAATCTATTAACAAAAACTATAAAAGTATATCTGTGATACTTAAAAAAAACACTGTTGCGTTGAACTTCGTATTTGGAGTTAGGAGTTTGTTCAATCTTACTTTATCAATATTTGCATGCCACCATGAAATGATGATGTATTGTAAGTATTCCTCGCCTGCTTATAAAGTATATCCGCCTGTTAAACAAACGTGAATCCATGCATGCTACCTACTACATCCTTGAATGGAGATGCCCATAAAAAAATAAAAAAAGCTGGGGCTCCCAAATCCTGGAGGTGGAGTCGTGTTTCACCGCTCTAATGTAATCTCCTATTATTCTGTCCTGTCACAGCTAATTGACTCAGGATGTTGGCTGATGATTACCTTTAGAAGTTTTTCTCTTCTGTCCACAACCACAAGAGATATCATACAGGCTGTACTAATGAAAGAAAGATGGCATAAACACAGAACTTCTTAGTTATGAATTGGAAAGACATGGTTAGTAATTGACAAGGCGCTGTTTAGTTGTGAAGTAAGGGATAAGATCAAGTCAGCAGGGTTTTGAGTCACCCTGAAGTCATTTTGTGATAATGGTCACTGACTCCCACGTATTGCATGACTACTTACACAAATAATAATAATAATTAATTGGACATTAAATATACATTTTTAGCTGAACTTTTTTTAGTTTTTGAAGAGAGACGGGACAACTGGACAACAACAGTTTCATAAACATATCTGACTGTAGTTTTCTAATATTGATCAGTCAGAATCCAGTATTCCAAAGCGCCATGTGATAACTTTGGGTTGTGTTCAATAGATGCACAATCCACTCTTTAAACTCCTTTCTGAATAGATGAAGAGGTTCACAGGAAGGACTTTACAATGAAACCTGAAACCCATATTGACATTCAAGTCCCACAAAAGGAACCAGCACCCCTTAAAAAACATTGACTGACTCAACGGATGTTTTCTTTTTCTGCTGATTCTTGAGTTGTGCAGGAGCACACAGTAGAATTAAAGGTCCTATAGGCCAGTGAAATAACTTAGAGAACTGTGGGACAGTTTTCTATAGCTGGTCTCTAAGAACGCTGTTGGAGCCGCAGAGGAAGTGTGTAGTAGTCTATTTATACGATTCCAACTAAACAGTGACTCATAAATGTATCAATATGTGTAACTGGGGGCTCTGTCATGAGTCCAAAACCAAAGTTGCTTCACTGATATTTTCATTATGACAATAGTCATTAGTCACCATATACCAGGAATTATTCAGTTAAAAAAGGAATGTAAGAACTTGAAACGAAATGAAAGAGTAGTTCATCAGATGTTTTATATGATGATCAGTTGGATAAATGGAACAGGATGAGTGATTCATTCTTGCTAAACATTTCAACACAACACAACACAAACAACTGATACAACACTGTACAATTTGGTGTCAGAAGGCGCATACTAGGACTTACGTCAGTCCAAATCCGATTATTTGTGTACTGTATTTCCGACTGGAATCTGAGATCCGATTTGTGTCTCATGCCACACTTTAATTTTCTGGATTATCTGCATTGGTTTCTATGGCAATGATGTTGCTTTGGTATGTATACGGCAAAAACAACACCTGCACCATAAAGGGGTTTGCAGATGTTGTCTTATTTACAACATGACAATTTGTAACCGCCGCGCTGAACTACTGCATCCTCTGAGGAAGCGGTAGAACAGTAGGAGGCTGGTATGAGTGGCTTTATTCTGTGCTGTCGTCCCTGCTGTTTTTAAAACATTTCTCTGTTATATTATATTTTCTGTTCATCTGGCACTTTACACTTTAAGTTTTCAAAACCCATATTGATCATATTGATGTAGCTTGAAACGGATTTAGTAAAAATCGCATTTCATGTGATATTTGGTTTGCTGTTCACACTTGCTAATCTGATTTCAATTGGATCGGATTGTGTCTGACCGGACCAAATTCTTTTTTTTAAATTATACATTTACTTTGTCGTTTGCATCATCTGTTAGTGTCAGTCTGTCATTTTAAACTCTGAACCTAAATATACAAAACAAAACTAAAACAGCTTTTATGACATAGCCTATATTTTGCGAAGGAACTTGACAAACATCCAGGACAATAGTGTGTGCTGGGTGCTCGTTGTACAGTTTATAAAATGTGTAAATGATTCAAAACACCAGCAGAAATTCCTCTTGTCACACACACGGATGATTCTGATGCCTGTACTGAACTTTAATGGGCAACATAGCTCCTATGACGGGAGGAACCAGGTATGCTTGAGTATTCGATACTCTTTAGGGTTGTGTCTTGTGACATCACGTCCTGTTTTGGTTCATTTAGATCTCTTTGGCCCATGTTAAATTTGTATTTTCGAGCTACACCAGAGTTAATTTGGGAAGCAGAAAATGTGGGTCACAGTCCACTTGTTTGGTGCCGCACCAGGGTTTAGATAGCAGCGTTCACACTTATTCAACCATACTAACAGAGTAATCGCACCAGGGTTCGTTTTAATAACCAAACATGTCAAGTGTAAACACTCCCTTAAACACACTGCATGCAATTGTACAATATAAACAGGCTATTTTTCTAATTAACACAATACATTTTTGATATAAATGCAAAGAATACAAACACAAATACTCTCAGAAAAATATAGATAGGCCTATGCAAGAAATCAGTTTCACAAATGCTAATGCATTAAAATATATAGTATAATATTCATAGATCAACATAGATAGATGCTTAAACACTGTTAGATGTTAGATGCTTAAACACTACAGCCCAACTCTGATTTAATCTAAAGAGACCATGAGGCAGTCCTCTGAGCATGCATTAACTTCACCCTGGGTAACCACCAAAACACAGGCGCATGTTCATCAGGCCACAGCTGCTCCTTATTGACCAAAAGCAGAACCAGCACTTCAGTTGGGTGACTGCTCCACAGCGGCACTTATGTGATTTCATTTCCTCCATACTAGACTGGCAGGCTAGAACCTCGACAACAGCACTTGACACCCCCCAGCAAAACCCTCGACTGACACTTCACACACGCACACCGGCACAGCATCAATCATCACAGCAAACCCTCCCCAGGACTGCACCTGCACTCTATGAGCACACTCACCTCCGGAAAACATTCTCACATTTAAAACTGTCCACACCTCATTCATTACACCACAGAGACAAACAAGCAGTGAATGAGCAATGTTGTTTCAAATATTTAATGGGAAGCAGCTATTTGTCAGGATGATTTAGCAAATGGAATAAAAAATATTATTATATATTATTTCATAATTATAAACCACATAACTAAATTATATACAATTTTATATTAGACACAAAAATACTGTTTTTAGTTAACAGCAAAAAGTAAATTTTTATATTCATAAAATTAAATAGAAACAAATCTTAAAATAATTGTATAATATAATATAATTGATATAATATAATATTTTAACTTTTACTTATCTTTTTGTTAACAGCAACAACAAAAAATATATATATGTGTATATATAGAGAGTATAATATAATATATAAAATGAATATGATAATATAAATATTTAATATATAAAGATATATTTTAGCTTTTGTTAACAGCAAAAAAAATTACAAATATTTTTCCAGAAAAATAAAATGAACATATCTTAAATATATATGTGTATATATGAAATATGTTGTATTTAAT
Organism: Semotilus atromaculatus; assembly: GCA_031834385.1. NCBI lineage: Eukaryota > Metazoa > Chordata > Actinopteri > Cypriniformes > Leuciscidae > Semotilus > Semotilus atromaculatus. The sequence goes on from JAULUF010000028.1 coordinate 8,110,746, forward strand.
TATAAATAATAATATATGTATATATATATATATATATATATGTATATATATAGGGAGTATATAATATATTATATAACTTTTTTTTACAGCACAAAACAAAAGGTTTATTACAATTTAAAAAATGTATGCCTAATTTTAATAATCAATTAACATTTTTTTTGTATTATTATTAAATTATTACCACAAATGTTTGTTTTAATCAGACTATCTGTACATTGCATTTCCTTTTCCCAAGATCAGATAGAGTATGCATACATTTCAATTTTTATAATAATTTCATAGAGTCTCTCAGGTCATAACAGATTTTTCAAGCCTGCCCATACTGGAGCTGAGCAACATGTTCCATTATCTTGGCTGCTTATCTGGAATAAAGCCTATCCAAAACAATCTGTTAGAATCGGATAGGCATAGCATTAGTTATTCTAGCCGGGATGGTTAAACCACTCCAAATGTTTGGCATCCATCACAAGGACGCCCATTGGTGTTTGAACGACCCAGACCTTAAACGCTGGAGCTTCTCTTTGGAGGAAATGAGCTTTGGGTCAGACAGTGGTGTAAACGTGTCTAAATGTATTCCACATACGCTGATCAGGTTCAAATAGATTCATAAAAAAATGCTTCATTAAGCTCTATTTGTGGAAGACCAGATAAGTATGAACTCAAGAGCTGAGATAATGAACTGACTCGTGTCCAACACTCCTAAAGATTTGTGTTTGGTTTGGGAAGTTTTGCTGGTTGCACATTAGAATTTCTGAACACTGTCCAGATGGCTACTATCTTTATTCCATATCCACGGTTGCTCGGAGTGTTTTTGTCTGGAAAAGTTGGCCCACGTCAGTTATTTAACTGAGGGGCAGTTACACCGCTCTGAATTTATCACCCACACCAAGACAGATGTTTAGACTGGATGAATTCCCTTTCTTTTCACTGACAGACAGAATTTATTTTTCTGAACGTTCAGATAAAGATGACTCGGAGAACTTCACTTTAAAACTAAGGGTTCTGTTACACACAAGTGATTTAAATACCCATCCAAAATTTTATAGTAACACTAAGAATTAATTGCGCCTCCGATATCATTTAGCACCCAATTCACTACATAAGTCATGCAAATGAGAAAACAAAATAATAATTCAAGAAACTCATCATCTTGCAATCTGCTTAATAGTACAACATCACTCCTCGACTATGATCCAAACATGTGAATTGCCTGTTAAAGTCACCATGAAATCAAAATTGGCAATTCTTTTTTTAATGGAATATTGCAATATTTATTTTAAATTATTTATCTGTACACTTCATGCGCCTCTATAATCTTTAAACATAACTTCCCTCCCTCTTACAGCGACTTCTCTTGTCTCTGATGACGTTTGTGCCAACCTGTCACTCACATGAGATCGACCAATAGCAAACCAGAACCATCCAACAATCCAATCAATTCCTGATGGATAAAAGCAAGACCCGCCTTACATTTTTCTTGTTCAAGAAGAAGTTTCACTCAGATGTATATCCCAATAGGGAAGAAAACTTTGCAACTTCAGTTTCATGCTGAAATGCTGAAGTAGTCTATTCCGCACTATATAGTGCGTGACTTTTTATGATGCTTTGTTTTATGAATAACTGGTGCCATGATCATTATATAGTGCACACAAACATTTAATTTCTATAAAACACACTCTGGTATTTGCCATGAAAAATAGCACCCTAAAAACATTTAGAAACTATAATGACTGCCATAGTTGATCATTATTTTCCTGTTTATCACTGTAAAGCCGCTTTGAAACAATCTGTATTGTATTGTCACGATCACGCCAGGCTCTCCCTCACTCACTCAGTCTTCACAGTCACCAGACTAACTAATCACAGCTGCCACTCATCACACACACACACACACACACACACGCAGACACACACCATAGCAAGTTGTCTGGCCACAGAGAACGCAGACTCTCTTAACTAGAAACTTACCAGGGAATATCTTACCAGGGGATAGTGTTCCTGCTGCGTCATTTAATAAACTTACCAATTTGTTAGTTCTCAAACTCTGACATCGTCATTGTGTCCAAGTCTGTATAAAACGCTATATAAATAAAGGTGACTGGACTTGTGACTTGACAGTTAAAATAAAAAATTTATTAACTTAGAATACACAATATTTTTGACAAAACACAATAAGTTACAACAGTAAAAGGGTAAATTCACTAAACAGTCACACCACGGTTGTGTGCAGTATTTTAGACTAAACCTATCCTCTTATTTGCTAGTTTAATCAGGTGCTGTCTTCGCTGGAATAGTCCTGTGCCATACATATTTATATTTCAAGCACAAACACGTGCTAATGAAACACTGATGAAAATTACACTTGTTATATTGGACCCTATTCACAAAAGTCATCACTATTTGCCTATAACATTATATAACATTGTACTTTTATTGTACGTTTTTTATAGATTTCTTTTTAAATGCCAGTGCTTTTTACTTCCAAAAACCATGAATTTAAAAGTATTTGTCAGTAAAATAACATTTTACAGTGTTTTTTACAGTGGCCTATACGCTTCTTTTTCTCAAAAAAATTACACACATTTTCCTACTGTGCAAACATTCTTTTTTTCACCTTCACAATGTGATTGATGATAGACAAGATGTCAAAAATGAATCTCATACGCTTCCGCACAAATCAGCAAATTTATCTCCTGTTCTCCGCAACAACTGTGCAAGCGAGCGGCAGCGACATGAAAGCTGACAAATATGTGCCGCAAACAGCCAGTGACGACTCGCTAAGTCTCATCTCCCAGTCCTTTATCATTCCACGACTCTCACCATCACAGCGACGTGATATGGGCGCCTGGAACATTATCCTGAAATCCTGTCACATTCCCAGCTGTCATCAGGCCTAGTTAATAACACAAGCATGCCAGCGCTATAACTCAGAGAGGAGGATTAGCTACACAACATGTTTCAGCTCAATGGTGGGCCCAAGCCGCAATCAGAGGGCTGTCGTATTTATGTGCGCTTACACTGGCGTCTCTCGAGTACGGTGAAGAGTGCAAAGCCAGAACAGAGGGGGCCGCTATGTGTCGAGGGGGGGGGGGCTCTATTAGCAACTGTCCTGCCAAGGTATGTTTAAATTCCAGCATGAAGCAGAACTTGTGTGTGGTTTCTCCTCTGGCAAGAGAGTGTCATTTTTCTGGTTTCTTTCGTTCTGCTTTATTCAAAAGTTTGTGAATGTGGATTTATAGTAGCTGGCGCACAGAACGTTTAAGGACACCAAAGTCTGGATAAGCATCTCCTGGGAAAATCGCTTGCTCTTGACGATCTCATCTCATCTTCTTGTGTGGATGCTTGTTTTAGAGCTAATGACAGAAATACAAAAGAAACACCTAACCTAGATTGAAAAAAGCTGAAAGTAGTACAGAAGATATTTATTTTAAAGACAGAAAATATATCATCACTATCTTAATCAGTCAATTTTGCCTCAAGGGGGCTGTTGAAAAAACATTTCATTTATGCAATGAATGTGACTGTGCTGCCAAGAAGTGCTTGGAATTTTGTTACTTCAAATTAAATATGTTGAGCAATGGTGGATGCATTTCATTTCTTCAGATAACAGAAAAAAACAACAACAACAAAAAAACAAAACAATATTTTTCATATTTTTACAGCTCTGCTCAGCAAGCATATCTATTATCGTTCTAAATGCAAAACAAGGACCACATCTAGATAACAAACTGTTCTAATTAGCATACCTAAAATGATAGGAAACTGTAAAAAGCATAAAAGATTAAACAAATATTGGATTCCTTTCAAACGGTGCCAGTGCTAATGTTTAAATGGCAAACACTGCTCCCATGCACTGCTTCTAAACAAACACTGAATATTGTTCTTTTTTTTCTTCCAGGGACTATGTAAGGCCAGAGCACTGAATAATATGATATTTTGTGAGAGCAGTAATGAGAATTACTTGTGAATTGACATGGCTAACAAAAAAAACTAATTTAAAATATTGATACAAACTAATAGTATCTCAATGATACAAAAAAAAGCAATATTGCATACACTTTATTCTAATATCTTTCATTAAGGCAGGGTATGTAATTTGTTCCAGAATTTTTTGTTATACGAGTTGAAAGTCTATTCAAATCCTGATAGCAATCACTATGAGTGATCTAAATGTATTTATATATAAATATATATGGTCTATGGAAGGTGTAGGACAAAATGCTCGTTCACTCACTGTATTTGGTCCGAATGCAATGATACGATGTCCTACCTGCCTGTCAGCATACACTACCGGTCAAAAGTTTTAGATCAGTAAGATTTTTTATGTTTTTAAATGAAGTCTCTTCTGCTCACCAAGGCTGCAATTATTTGATAAAAAAAAAAAAAAAAAAATTTGTGAAATATTATTACAATTTAAAACAGCGGTTTTCTATGTGAATATATAGTGAAGTGTAATTTATTCCTGTGATCAAAGCTGAATTTACAGCATCATTACTCCAGTCTTCAGTGTCACATGATCATACAGAAATTATTATAATATGATGCTCAAGAAACATTTATGATTATTATCCATGTTGAAAACAGTTGAAAAAGCTCTCTGCTGTGCGTGTTCATGTGTTTTGAAGGAGGTGTGGCTTTGGAGACGCTCTGAAGGGAGCGTGGGATCTCATGCTTTCAAAGCAAGTTTGCTCTGAAAATTGCCTGACTTACCTTTAAGTACACTTTGAGCTCTGACTATTAGTAGAAATCTAATCATCAAATAATACATAAATACTATTTTGAAAGCAGTTTGATTGGATATTCTCAACTGGTAGGACCTAAATGCTAAATGTGAATAATAACATAGAACAACCATATGCATAAATGGCAAAAATAAATACAAAATTGGAGGTTAACATGGGCAGAATGCATGACATGCCCTCATCCTCAAAAACAAATAAAACTAAGCACACTAAAATAAAATATGATCTAGACTACACTAAATAATATTGGTTCGCTTTAGCAAGGATCAGCATGGTTTGGGCCAACCACAATATGTTGAATTATTGAGTGCTGAGAACATTAAAACTTGAGTTTGAGTTCAGTTTCAGTTTTTAAATAGACATTTAGAGACTGAAATTTTCTTACACAGTGGCCTATGTAATTGTGCACATTGTCGGGTCTAGAGAGTTCATGCAGGTCCAAATTACATTTACATACATTTACATTTAGTCATTTAGCAGACGCTTTTATCCAAAGCGACTTACAACTGAGGACTAAACCAAGCGAGTCATCGTGAAGAGGCAGAAACAACGCAAGAAGTGCTCAAAATACAAAGTTCAGACATAGCTCAGAGTAGCATGAGCCAGGCAAGCGAGGATTTAAAGGAAAAGGGAAGGATTTTTTTTTTTATTTTTATTTTTTATTTTTTTTTTTATGTTAAGTGCTCCCGGAAGAGATGAGTTTTCAGTTGTCTTTTGAATGCTGTCAAGGATTCTGCATTCCGGATGAGGGTGGGGAGATCATTCCACCAGCATGGAACCGTGAATGAGAATGTTCTGGAGAGTGATTTTGTGCCCCGCTGTGGCGGTACCACAAGCCGCCGCTCATTGACCGATCGTAGGCTTCTGGTAGGGATGTAGACTTGAAGTAGTGAGTGGAAGTAGGAGGGAGCTGAACCAGTGGTCAATCTGTTAGCAAGCGTCAACACCTTGAACTTGATGCGAGCAGCGAGTGGTAGCCAGTGCAGAGAGATGAACAGAGGAGTGACGTGGGCCCTTTTGGGCTCGTTGAAGACAAGACGGGCTGCAGCATTCTGGATCATTTGTAGAGGTTTAGTTGCACATGATGGAAGTCCAGCCAGAAGAGCATTGCAGTAATCAAGCCTAGAAATGACCAGGGCCTGGACGAGAAGTTGTGTTGCATGCTCAGTAAGGAAAGGCCTGATCTTCCTGATGTTGTGCATAGCAAACCTGCATGATCGAGCTGTCTTTGTAATGTGGTCTGTGAAGGTCAGCTGGTCATCAAAGATTACTCCAAGATTTCTGACCGATCTTGATGGGGTGACTGAGGAAGAATCTAGCTGGATAGTGAGGTCGTGCTGTAGAGACGGATTGGCAGGGAGGACGAGAAGCTCAGTCTTTGCCAGGTTGAGCTGCAGGTGATGTTCCTTCATCCATGCCGAGATGTCCGCCAGACAGCTTGAGATCCGTGCAGCTACTGTGGGATCATCTGGTTGAAATGAGAGGTAGAGCTGGGTGTCATCAGCATAGCAATGATAAGAGAAACCATGTGCCTGTATGATGGGCCCCAGTGATGTGGTGTAAATGGAGAAGAGGAGCGGTCCAAGAACTGAACCCTGAGGAACTCCTGTGGTCAGTTGATGTGCTTTGGATACCTCGCCTCTCCATGTGACCCTGAAGGACCTACCTGTGAGATAGGACTCGAACCAGTTGAGGGAGGTTCCAGTGATGCCCAGTGATGAGAGGGCGGACAAGAGGATCTGATGATTCACAGTGTCGAAGGCCGCAGACAGGTCCAGGAGAATGAGAACTGATGATTTGGAAGCAGCTTTTGCGATCCGCAGGGCTTCCGTGACCGACATCAATGCAGTCTCGGTTGAATGCCCTTTCTTGAAGCCAGATTGGTTGACATCCAGCTGGTTGTTCAGAGACAGGAAGGATGATACTTGGTTAAAAGCAACTCGTTCAAGTGTTTTCGCAATGAATGGTAGGAGAGAGACAGGTCTGTAATTCTCTAGAAGTGATGTGTTTAACGTTGGTTTTTTAAGCAGAGGAGTTACCCGAGCCTGCTTAAATGCTGTAGGGAAAATGCCAGTGTGGAGGGATGAGTTGATAATGTGAGTGAGAGCTGGTAGAAGTGTGGGAGAGATGGCTTGTAGAAGGTGTGAGGGGATGGGATCTAGAGGGCAGGTGGTAGGATGATTAAATTATGATGACACTAAATTAATTTCAGTGTTTGATTTTAAGGATATTTTTGTTTCGTTTGTATGATCTGTATGTATAATGTGAAGCAAAACGAACACAGTATTTTTAACTGGTGAGACACAGCCCAAAAACAAATGCTAAATGTGAAAAATAAAATGCAAAAAAAAATTATAATCATGCATAAATGGTAATATAGGCTAAAGGAGAGGAGAAAACAGTTCCCATACTTTATACTGGTTGTTGATGTCAAACGCCAATCAATCTCTATATTTTTTTGGTGCAAATTCATCTGACATGCCTTTATCCTCTAAAACCATGCTCAAAATAAAATAAAATATAACCCAGACTACATTAAATAGGGGTTCACTTCGCCAGGATAAACATGGTTTGTGCCGACCACAATATGTTTTGTGTAGTGAATTATTGACTTTTGAGAGTATAATACGTTCAAGAGACACTTAGAAACTGAAATGTCTAACTGAGCCTATGGAGTTCATAATATATATTTTATATTTTAATATTTGAATTTTATTTTAAACATTTCTTTACTTCCAATGTAATATCTGGGTTCTAAAACAAAGCCAACTGAGAACTACTGATCTTACTAGAACTACTGACAGTGTTATCATATCACTGTGATGATACATCCCATTATTGTTACATTTCAACTACTGTACAAAACCAACCTGAAAAAAAAAAATGTAGGTGTGAATTCTCACGTCCTCTCAAGCAACAGACTTTAACCTAGAGAAGAGGCCTATAAAACTGTTCTGCTGGCAGGAGACTTCAGACTGTTTCTGTTGGCACAAATGTTCATAGTTTTACAGAAAAAGGTTTATGCCTGCCCTGCTAAGAGCTTCAGATATGAAACTTACCCAGTCTGTCATGCTTTACCCAAGATTCTTCTAAACAGGCAGCCTGAGTTGATGTACAGTATCATGCATGTTTGTAGCAAGACAATTGTACAGGCCAAGCATTGTTTTGCTGAACACCTACATGCAGAATATTGCATTCATAATACTTCTTAAACTGAGCGGGTCCAGCAAACAGACTTTTAATATTACGAAACTTCTAGAACACACCCCTGGGACTGAGGGAGTGAAAAATCATCCAGAGAGGAAATGAATGACTCATCGCTTTGATCCGTTTCATAAGTCGTCATGGGAGGGTTCGCTCGATTCAGACCCTATTTCATCCTAGTCTCTTTAAAAACGATCCCTCCGCCACGACTCATCACTAAACTGCCCCACCGGCTGCCCGTCCAAATGCAAAACCACAGTTTTTGACTTTATCCAACATAACCCCCCAGAAAAAAACCCCAATAACGGGCAGCTAGCCTAGAACAAAGTTTCACAACATTTACTTGAGTGATTTGCCAGAAAAATGGCAGCACAACTGGGTATTGTGCACTTCGCCTGAGGACTGTGTCTTATGCTGTCCACTAGTAACATATATGGACAAATGAGAAACAGATACAACCCATAAAAATGACATCCACGTTCACATATGCCTACAGCACCTCTATCAACTCCAAGACAGCTCAAAATGAGAGATATACTGGAAATGCAACACAAGCATGCTTCTTAGTGGATACTGTACTATTTCCATCCAACATAAAAAAAATAGAATGTGATATAGTATGCATTTGTTTAAACTGTTATCGTCTTAGAAATAAATAAATCCAGTTCTTAATTTAACTTCCCAAAAACGTTTGGTTGTGCAATCAAATAATGTTAAAAATGATTTTTTTTTCTGTTGCATTTATCACAGTCAAGCACATTGCATGTTAGTGCATTGCATTATGGGAAGGAGTTGACCATTCTTAGAACAAGGGTTATGTTGAAAATGGAACACTAGCATGTTGCGAAACAGTATGCAGTTGTTTCAACAGTTATCATCTCAGAAATAAAATCTTTTGGTAAATAATGTAGCAAAAAGAACTAAAAAATAGCGTAAAAAACACTGGTAACACTTTATTTTACGGTGTACTTGTTACATATGTTACATGTACTTACCGTAGTAATAACAGTAAATTATGCATAATTACATGCAACTAACCCTCAACCTAATCCTAACCCTACCCTAACCCTATAGTAAGTACATGTAGTTACTTAATTTTACTCTGTACTTAAATATATAATTACATTGTAACAAGGACACCTTAAAATAAAGTGTAACCAAAACACTTTTTTTTGTTGCATTTGTCAAAATTGAAATGGAAGGTCAAGCTGAACGCATTTGCATTACAGGAACCAGTTGGCCATTCTGAACTTACTCAACTGCTAAATCCAGGAAGCATTGATGTATACTGACCTACTGTGCATGAAGAGTATGAAGAAATTCAGTTGAAGTCAAATGGGCTGTAGATTTGCCAAGCAGGTTTGTGCCAAGGCACAATTACTCTGAGAGAAAAAGAATGAAGAGGTCTAAATGTGAAAAGCATAAAGGTTTGCGACTTTTAGAACCCTCAGTTGTGGAGTAAATGTCTGTTGGCGCTGAGGTCATCTGTATGCATACTCCTAAATCACACAGAAAATGTGTCAACACAGAACAGAAAAATTAGTTTTTTAAGCCATTTAATTTTTTTTATATTTGCGTAAAAAAATCATCATTATGAACGTGTCAAGGAATCTGTAAAGGAACAAATTCACCTTTAAGACCATAACGTCTTATTTTTCTAACTTTTCTAATGGATTTGTTCCAGTACAAAGCTACAATATCCCAGCCTCTCTGCCAAACCTCTCTGCCAAATAGTAAAGTTTTTTTTAGTTCATTTCCAAGACTTTATTTAGAATGCCCTTCAAAAGGGATCATCTATAGTTCAGTTCTGATAAACAATGGTAAAATATTAGGAGCCAATGTGGGAATTTGGAACTGGACTCCAGAAAATAATTCACTGAGAGCCTAAATGTGACTCTGGGGGTCAGGCCAGCTTTCCTTTTTTACAGTGTGGTCCGTTTCACTGCACTACGTCCAGGAAACTCTTCAGTCCATTAGTCAGTTTTTCACACTCCAAAGGCCGTTCTCCATGTGGCATCCTCAGATCTGTTAATGGTTAGGGATAGTACACAACTCTAAAGCCAGACTTTAATGAAGAACATTGTGAAGATATAAAAAATATCCCATTTGTATTCTGCAAAAGACTAAAATAAAGAGTTTTAGTGACTAAGGAGTTAGACCTAGTTAGAGCAGATGCTACTTTTTTTTTTTTTTTGGATAATGAAAGTGAAAGACACTGCAGACAGTCCGTTCAGTGGTTTGTGATGTTTTTAACTATGCTGTCAATTGTTGAAATGGCGCAACACTGAAAATACCATTCCAAAACAATTCTTGGTGACCAAAAACTCTTAAAGGGTTATTTTACCCAAAAATGAAAATTATCCCAGAATTTTCTTACCCTCAAGCCATCCTATGTTTATATGACATTCTTCTTCCAGACGAATACAATCGGAGTTATGTTAAAATATGTCCTGGCTCTTCCAAGCTTTATAATGGGAGTGAATTGCAACTGAGATTTTGAAGCCCAAAAAAGCATATCCATCCATCATAAAAGTGCTCCATATGGCTCCAGGGGGGTAATAAAGACCTTTTGAAGCAAAGCGATATGTTTTTGTAAGAAAAATATCCATATTTATACCTTTATAAACTACAGTATAATCACTGGCTTCCAGTAACGGCCGTGACCTCTGACCCAACGAATGATGTAGACGAAGCTTAGGTAAGCTTAGGTGAAAGTAGTCACCTTATGTATACCATCAAATACAGCTGGGCAATTATTCTTCTCTGACATTTCTCTATAAAAATTCTCATTTTAGACTTCTAATTCGTGACCGGTGTTTTGTTTTGCTCTATCCTCTGAGCTTCCACGTTCATCAATACGTCATACGTCGGGTCAGAGGGCACCGGAACTAGACTCGCATACGGCTGCTGCCAGAATTCAGTGATTATAGTTTATAAAATAATAATATCGATATTTATCACTGTGCTGTAGAAGGCCTTTATTAACCCACTGGAGCCGTATGCATTACTTTTATGATGGATGGATGCACTTTTTTGGGCTTCAAAATCTGTGGTACCATTCACTCCCATTATAAAGCTGGGAAGAGCCAGGATTTTTTTTTTAAATATAACTCAAGATTGTGTTTGGCTGAAAAAAGAAAGGCATACACATGGGATGGCTTGAGGGTGAGTAAATTATGGGCTAATTTTTGGGTGAACCAACCCTTTAAAAACCATGTGTTTTGAAAATTGTACACGACATGACAGCCCGTTCTCATAAGAAAACATACATTTGGTGCCAAATTTGTATGAATTTGTACGACGTGATTTGCAAGAAAGCGTACGATTGTTTTTCAGAAGGAAGCACGAAGGTTCATCCCTAAACTTAACCGTCAGTGAGGCATAAGCAGATCATATGAAAGTGTACAAACCAGATTTTACGAATTCATTAGAATTAGCTACCAATTCACCAAAATGTGAAATAGATATGAATTGCCGTGAGAGTGTAGGACCTCAAGACAGTACAACAGACTGCGCATCAGTCCTTCATAGAAGTAGAATTTGTAAAAACAAATTATATGGTATCTACCTTGACTAAAGTCTATTTAAATAAAGTTTTTTTTTGAAGATCAGAGTTTTCAAGGTACATTCTTTTTACATTCAACCAGCAATGGTGAAAAGTGTCCAGCCACAGTCAATAATGTGAATGTCTAATTGAAAATCTGGCCAAGGATGAGAACCGGGCCTTGAGTAATGGCATTTCTCGCCTCATATTCGAGAGATTTCTACAGGCTCAAACTAAATCCGTCACACATGTGGGTGGCCGCCAGCCCTCACCATGAGATGATCCAGAATAAACAGAAACTGATCTGAGATCATCTCAGAGCTACCTTAAATCACACTACAAAATATCTCAACCATCTCTTCCCTCTCCGATCCTTACTTTTCAATCAAGTAGAGGCTATATTTAACTAGTTTCATGATAAAACACTGGACTGAAGAAAAATGGATGGACAGCAAAGTCAATTTTAAACAAACTTTATGGCAATAAAAGCCTTAACAAAAATAATAATACTCTTGCTTTTGCAAAAAAGGGACTGTTGGGGTATTGTACTTTCATCCCCCTGTGATTCCTTTATGTTTGCAAAACATATTGCATTTAAAAAAAATATTTTGATCCTAGGAGTTGATAATGATATTGTATCAAAATGTCGGAGGATTCTTGGGATAAAACTCAAGCTATATGAATTCCCTTACACCAACGGCTTTTGATTTATAAGGTCAGTTTATGATCATCTCAAGCATAGACGCCAAGTGTCGAAGTCCATACCCTCAATCGCAAAAATACAGAACATATTGCCACTAGATATGAAGCTGACTCATATTTCTTACACTGTGCTCTTCAGGAATTAAGAAGACCAGAAGAAGTACATGTGGAACATATAATAAAAGATCACTTTCCAGATTATTACATTATCAAATGAAAATGTGAGGGTGTTTGCTCCAGCATAAGTTACTGCTACAATGCTAGGGTTTTATGCTAACTTTAGGGATGTTTCACAGATATTATACCCAAAGTAAGCAGTTCTCTGTGGAACGATATGTGGATATCCGCAGAACTGGCTGGAACAATGTGATGAGACGCATTTCAAAAGTGCAACACTACTTGGCAGAATGGTGGCATTACAGACTCACACTACCCGTTGGCCCTTCATAGATGACGTCATGGGAACTGTTGGTCACTTTCAGCTGACAGGCTGGAGATGAATGAAAAATCGTAAAAGTGTTGTACACTTTAGGGATGTTTTCCACGCTAAAAATAGCCACTTGAGACTTGAGTTTCAGAGCTCAGAGTAAAAGCACTACATGAGAACAGTAGCAGCTTTGTACAGTTTAAAAAAAATGCAGTCCTTTAAAAATGTGCAGCTGTTCATGAAAGATTTACACATTTAACAGGTGGTTAATAATTCCAAATATTTTTCTGCCCATAATTATTATCCATAATGCTCTCCCAGATTTGTGAACTTGATGTGCTAGTATTAGAAAAGATTTAGATTTAGAACGTTGTCATTGTTTGAGTGGTTCAACGTCAAATTGTAGCTTAAACACAAACTATTTGTTAGAGCGATGAAAGGCGGCTGTTTTTGAAACCTGTTTGAAACCAATGATCATTTTCATAGTTCCATTTAGTCCAATTACTTCGTCTAAAAACTTTTGCAAAAATAATGCAATTGTCCTTTAAATTCAGCATTAATAGTAAATTAGTGGCATTTTATTTTACAGTCCTGTTCCGCTTGATTATGTATTTATTATACCACTTACAATTACTGGGTTATAACAAAGACTATAACTAGGTACTAATCCTACCCCTAAACCTAACCTTAACCCATGCAGTTACTTTAAAGTACCAGTACTTTCTTGGGTAAGTATACACTGTAAGTTTTAAGGAGTCATTGTTACAATGTAATTATATATTTAAGTACTGAGCAATAATATAATAAACAACATGTACTTACTATAGAGTTAGGGTAGGATTAGGATTTGGTTGAGGGTTAGTTGCATGTAATTATGCATAATTTACTTTTATTACTATGGTAAGTACATGTAACATATGTAACAAGGACAATGTAAAATAAAGTGTTACCACAAATACATTACGGTGAAGTAAACATCAGAGATGCTTTGCCACAAGCTGTAGTAACTACACTAACTACGGTGATGCGTATCTTCTTCCGAGATGGTACACCTTGGAGCATCCACATTGTTGGAACCCTTATGCATCGTCAGCAGGGATCTCAGGGTCTCAGGTGTTTCGCCTCTTAGAGGAGAACTCCGGTCACTTTTAACATTGAGCTCCTTTTTTTGTACATTTGGAGTGATGTACTGTAAATACAGAGAACAACGTCAAAAATCGGCGTTGCCTACACCGTGTTATCCTCTTTTTAAAATTTGCTCCCTGTTGACTTCAATGGGGCAAGTTTTAAACCTGCTTTTGATGATCCTGCCATGATGTCCTTCTCGAGCCTTTGCCATTTGGTGGTGACGCTTCCAACGGTGAACCTCATCTGCAGCGCATCCATGTGTGCCATTACAAGCTCAACTACCTCTGATGGAACTCGATAGTGATCCAATGCCTTTCGGATCAGCTGGTGTGGGACGCTTGGGCAGGCTTTGGCGAGGTCCAGCCAAACGACAGAGAGTGTGTTGTTATTACTCGAATATAATAGACAAATAAATAAAAAAACTGCATAAATACATATATGCATATACATAAATGAATTACATAGACAATAAGTACATAAATTGACAAAAAATAAATACAGACAATAAATAGACAAATAAATACAGACAATAATTAAATACACTCACAAACAAACAAAAAATTAATACAAGTTTTGGGGAGTTTTTATTTGTGTTATTTATTTATTTTAATTTTTTATTTGCCAGTCAGTTGTTAGTTGTTAGTCTTTGAAAACCAAACCAAGTATTCTAATTTTCTGAGATTTTGAATATGGGGTTTTCATAAGCTGTAAGCCATAATCATCAAAATGATAACTTTTGCATGATTTTTTTTTGTTTGTTTGTTTTTTAAGTAAAATTTAAGTACTGATCCAAGTATGATTTTAAATTTGCTGTTTGACATTCATGTTGTGTTAGTTCAGGCATCTTGTGTGCGTTGAGTTTGATAGTCTCTCCCCAATGCAGTCGATGTGCGTCACTCCTGGCTGCTGTGTGCATTGCCTCTACAGCGGGGAATGCTAAAGCTCTGCCCACTTTATTCCCCAGCCACGCCTGACAAACAAGATGCTGAGCAGCAGCCACCCCCCCACCACACACACACACACACACACAAACACACACACACACACACACACACACAAACACAGCACACACACACACAAACACACACGCGTGTCAGAAAGGACAGAGGCACAGTCTCTTTGTTTTTCTTTCTCTCTCTCTCTCGATGTTTAAACTTTGCAACCAAAATATGTGGTTTGTGTGGTTTTGCTAGGAATATAAGAGCAATTAGATGTAAAATAGTTAGCAAGAGTAAAAAGAAAATAAGATAATTTTCAAAGTATGCTACAGAGATGAGAGGGTCAAGCTAAACATTGGCAGATGTTTTATTGAGTATTTGTACAAAAAACTCATTACAATTGCTGGGGTAATTTCAAATAAACATGTACCCAATGACCCCCAGCAAAATCACTGTAAGTATTTGCTAAATACATACATGCATAACTTCCATACCATGTATTACAGAACTAAACCTTTTGAGTGCTTGTACTTTATGTATATAAAACAAACATCCTTGATTAATTTAGAAAAAAATATAAATATAAATATGCACATAAGCTACTGCTCAAAAGTTAGGGGTTAGAAAGTTTTATTTATTTATTTGTTTATTTTTTTATTCAATCAAATACTTACAGGTGACAGATACAACAAAAAACACCAAGGCCAACAACATAAGCTACCGCTCAAAAGTTAGGGGTCAGTAAGATTTTTTTTAAAGGGGGGGTATAATGCCCCTTTTTACAATAAAATGCGTCTCTGTTGTCCCCAGAGTGTGTATGTGAAGTTTTAACTCAAAATACCCCACAGATAATTTTTTACAGCATGTTAAAATTTTCCCTTTTTGAGGGTAATTAAAAACGGGTAGTTTTGTGTGTATCCCTTTAAATGCAAATGAGCTGCTGCTCCCGGCACAGTGGGTGGAGCTTCAAGAGCTCCTGTGTGTATTTGGTGTGTTCAAGTCCTCCTAGGAAGTTTGTATTTACGAGGTGTATTTATTGTGTTTACGACTGCAGGTGCGTTCAAGTCACTTTCGTTGGAGTAAGATGGCGGCGTACTTTCTCTTAATTAATAACAACAAAAATACAGCAAGGTTCTTAAACTGGAAACTGGAAAATGAAGAACAAAGAAATGTGCATAAGGTGTGCTATGCTTTTTTATGTTTTTAACATTAATGAAGCCACTGCAAACTTCCCCGTTACATATTTACATTGTAATATTAGTCTATAATGACATTATATTCTGTTTATGCAATTAGCTTATTTCGCTGTAAATAGAAAAGCCTGACAATATCATTGCTAAATACCTTTAAGTATTGTAAGTATGTTTAAACCGGAGTCTGACAATGATGGAGAGACTCAAGAAGAGGTTACAACATGTAGAATGCAACAGGACGTTTCTGAATGGTTAGTTGATGAATTTTATGTTGCTGATGTGGAGTTATACTATCTTCAAGTCTTTGATTAGCACATTCTGTCATGAAAATAAAAAAAATCGCTCGTGTGGGAACTGTTGTAAGATGCCCAGAGTGACATGCTATTTCTTTTGTGTTACGTACTGTATTGTATTGCATGTGAAAAGACGGGTGCGACAGCTTGAGCACTCACGAATGTGCTCTACTACACCAACTCTTCCTCTTCTCAACATGGACTGCGTGTTCCCGGGGGCGGAGTTTATGTAAATTTTAGGGTTAGTTCTGTCACTAACCCCGGAGGAATGTCATGTAGTCCCTACCAGCCGTTTGTTGTAATCCTTAAAAAACAATTTCTTTAAAAGCAAATGTCTTCCTTTGTTTTGAACTTTGAGCGTTGTAACTTGTTTAGGCTCAAACAGTAACATTACACACACTGTAAAAAAAACTTAACTCATTATTTTGAGTTATCTTTTTGCATGTTTTTTTTTTAGTTTAACTTATTTCGATAAGTTGAGGACAAGAAAACTTAAAATTTCTTGTTGTCTGGACAATCTAGTTAAAAAAATAAGTTGAAATAACTAAATTGCTAAAATATTTTTTACAGTGCACTAACTAAAGTTAGAAAAGTGAAATCATAATCAACCACCCCTTTAAGAAATTAATACTTTCAGTCCATCTGTCCGTCCGTCCGTCCGGACTTGACTTGTTGGTCTATTGCAGTAAATCTGAGTGCAAGGGATTCCAGGATCTAATCTGCCATAACATTTAATTTCATTAAACTAACTTAATTTCTTTATAAAGTGGTGAGGACAAAACCTGCCATTCATTAAGTTGTAGTGAGGACATGTCTTAACAGCAAAAAACACTTATGACCCCGTGTAATTAGGAACACTTTATTTCAACAGTCCACTTTAGACATTCTACTAACTTTAAGTAACTTTGCAACTACATAACTACCAGTCATTAGAGTATTAGTAGACTGTAGTAGACTGTTAGGTTAGGGTTAGGTGTTAGGGTTCGGGTTAGTATTAAGTTGACGTACTTGCAAAGTTATAATCAGTCGAATGTCTGTTTGTTGAGCATCAAAATAAAGTGTTAGCAGATAAAAATCTAATGAAAGTTAGTTGACATGTTTGACATTTGCAAACCAACTTATAGCATAGCTTTTACTCCTTCAAAACCAGCATGATTGTCTTTCGTCAGTGAGACACAAAAGTAGATGTTTTCGCTGGATGTTTGTGTCTTTTCCATAAATCAAAAATTTAAGGTGATTCAAACAGCTGAGTCACAATTCCCTGAAGGTGAGTAAACGATTAAAGCAATCTTATGTAGTCTTGTTGCATTGCCAGATTTTTCACCCCATTGGTTTTAAGCATAAACCTCTCCTAACCCATTCTAATTTTCTTACATCCATTTTTGTACAGTGCAGAAAACATGCTGAAGTAAATTCAGCCAGTAAATTCTCTTTGAGGCTGACAAATCATTTGTTTATTCATTCCAAGTGTTCTCAGCTGGAAGACAGACGTTTTTTTTTTTCTCACTTCAAATAGGACAGAAAAAAAGTAGACTTTATGCTCTGCACTCCATTGGCATTGAGTGCATATGTGTAATTCTGCCTACATGCATTGAAGAAGCGGATTATTTCTGAACGGCATCTCACGCATCTGTTTGTAATATGGAGAATCTGCAATGTGGCCCGCTGTCTTATGTAGAGCAATCGCAACCTTCCTGCTTTTACAATGCCATCAGTCCAATTAAAGACAAGCAGCAAAGCAGGTCAAGGAAACAGTTATTCGGAAGGCAACACCTCTTGTTTCTCCTGATAGTGCTTGCGGTTAAGAGCTATAGGAATGCTGAATGCAGATAAATGGTGCAGTTTGAGCTTGGAAATAAACCAGGTCATAAACAGCAGGGTCAAATCCCAGGTCAGTACTGGGTGAAATATAAGGCAACTCACTAAGTTCTGGAACAGAGCAACATTATGGAAGTTCAGTTTGTCAAGTCACCATAATGTATTTATGTAGCACTTTTACAGATTGTTTCAAAGCAGCTTTACAGTTATAACAGGAAAAGTATGTTGTTTAGCTGAAGTCAGTTCAGTGTGATTCTGTTCCATTGTAAAGATCATCATTTATTAAAGGGCACCTATTATGGCATTTAAAATGTTCCTAATATTGTTATGGGAGTCCCCAACAACAGTTTTACAAGCATGCAATGACAAAAAACACTTTTGTTGTTTTATAATATGCATTTATTTTGACCTGATTTGCTCAGTGACTCCCATATGAATCGTTCAACGACTAATTTTTCCAATCCCCCCCTTTGCGTGACGCTAATCTGCGGTGATTGGTCAGATGACCCAGTCAGTTGTGATTGACAATGTGTGTATAAGTAAAATGTGTTTACAGAGATAATAATTCTATTGGTTAACACGAAGTACAGTGTACAATGCTTTTATCAATTACATTGTGTTATAATAATGATTATAGTGCACCGCTTTGTAGTAAAAAATTCAAAATAAGAGAAGGAATTTAAGTTGAGTTATGATAGCGACCATAGTCCAAAGTTCAGTGGTAAAAGCACATTCAGTCTTTGTTTGCGTTAGCCCAACGCATAACCATATTGATAATGCAGTACGAGGTATTGCTCTATTCTTTATGACAACTCCAATAACAACGACAAACACTTCACATATTTCAATACAATTGACATTGAAGACTAGAAGCTGCGCTGTGCGTACACAACACACAAAATAATTATTGAGCATGCTACATACAACATAAAAGCAACAATTATTAATATTAATAATACTTACAGGTTGTGATTCGGAGGAGGAAGCTGATCCAAATAAACACTGAACCTTCCTTCAATATCAGCCGGCTCGCGAATCCACATTTTATAGCATTTATGTTTGTGAAGCAATCATCTTCAAAATGACCGAACAAAGCACAAGCTTGAGGCTATACTTCTGTGGTATAGTTGTATATATGAACTGTAGCCACTTAGTCTTCAAATGCTCCTCCCTGGGCAGATGAAAAAAGTTTGCTTTTACGTCGCACTTCAGAACACAGCGTCTCGTCGACATGATGTTTGTTTTCAAGTATAGACCTTATTCACAGCAGCGCCATCTTTGATTTTTAACAGGAATGAAAGCGAGGCTGTGAGGGATAGACCTCCATCTCTTCAGTGGGTTGTACTGCTATTAAATGTGTTTGTGGATTGTTCTGCTGACGAACCATGCAAAAATATGTTTCTGAGAAATTCCAGTAGACCAAAAAATCCAGACAATATGATCTGTTTAAAATTATAAGCTTTTTACAGCGGATCCCATTGAAAACAGTAAGTATATCCCTCACAGCCTCACTTTCATACCTGTCACGGCGCTGGTCTGAATAAGGTTTATTCCCTGTCGCCTACGAACGCAATAAGTGGGCGTATCTTATTCAAATAACTTGTCAAGTTGACGTCATCTAGATAGAGAAAAAACATAGTTCGTCATATCAACGACTCAGAGTTGACTCTTACTTTTGAGAGACAATAACTTTGTATACGGTGAACTTTCATATTTAAAACTTTGCAGGATGTTTTCGTTCACTTAGATCTATGTTACACACTACATGAAAGGTCATTGTCAAAAATCCATAATAGGTGCCCTTTAAATTAGTTTAATTAAATATCATCTATGAAGCAGTTCCGCAAAAAATTATATCATCATCCAGCTCAGTTCAGTTCTCATACAACAGCATCAGTACAATCAGATCAATAACATTGTTGAATATTAAAGTTCGCAAGTTTACATAAACTTGGCTGCAAAAAGACAAGGTCAGCACACTATTTTATTTTTAAGTGCTTGTACTTTATGTATCTATAAAAACATTAATTTAGAAAAAAATAAGATGTGTCATGTATTACTAAAAATATTAATTCGCACAAACTACCGCTCAAAAGTTTAGGGTTAGTAAAATATTTTTTTCAAGCAATTAGTAGTTTTATTCAGCAAAGATGCATTAAATTGAGAAAAAGTGACAGTAAAACTTTACATAATGTTACAAATATGTATATTTTTAAAATATATATTTTTTTAATGTATCAGTTTCTACAAAATATTAGTAGTAAAATATTAGTAGCAAAATATTAGTAGCAACACTGATAACAATAAGAAATATTTCTTGAGCAGCAAATCAGCATATTAGAATGATTTCTGAAGGACCATGTGCCATCAGAACAATAAATAACCTTATAGATAACAGCTGTGTTAAATTGTAATAATATTTCACACAATATGACTGTTTTTACTGTATACATTAATACAGCCTTGGTGAGACTAATAAGGTACCCAAAGAATTAATGATTAAACCCATTCATCAAAAACCTGTGAATTATGTTCGTATGAACTTACCCTCTAAGAGAACCACTAAAACCATCATTTTGTTCAGCTTGCGGGTGCGAGTCTCCAGTTTTAACTTTTTCATTTATAAAATCATTTATCAAGGAAACAAAAAAAGTACCATTCATGCAATTCCTTCAGTCTCAGGTTTCTTTATGGTTACTAATGGACAAGAGACTGACATGACCACTACAAGTTTTATAGAGGACCGCTGACCTTTTCACATTCGAAAGAGGGGCAAAGTGACATGACAAATTTTACGATGGCAATTGTGGCAGGTCGTGGTTTATTAGAAACATGTTTAGGCGAGTCAACTGGCAGTAAATTCACATAACTGCTGAGCATTTCAAGATTGCACTCCATGACATCAGCCACTTTTCCCAAGGTTATGCACTTTTACCGCACATACACGCGCAGAAGCCGATAATTTATGGCGGCGTTTGGTCAGACAGTGACTCCTCTGGCTTTGCTAAAGGAAGTGACCTTACAAATCTCACAGCGCAGGATGACCACTAGGTCTGAGACTCGCGTTAAATCATTCCAAAAAAAGGCCAGTTCTGATCGGTCGACAGATGATATAAACTATTGCCGTCAATCTGTGGTTCAGACAATCCCATCTCAATCAGCCACACCATCCTCTCAGCTGTTTTGACTCTGTATGTTGGTTTGCCTCTACCAGTGTTTTTGTCATTTTCAGCTCTCTTCCTCCCCACAATATCCTTGGCTACGTTCCCCACACGGTTCAGATCATAACACTGACATACACACCAGCGCTTGTGTTTAAATAACAGCGGAAATATGCAAGTATACTCATACCCATTGGCAAACGACACTCAGCCACAGGGAAAACCCATACATTCTTCAAAGCTTGTGAAAAAAATATGAGTTTGGGTGTTTCAACTAAATGCCTGTGTATACATTAACATTTTCACTCAAAAGTGAGACAAACAACTAGAAATATCATGATCGGTTTCTAAAATGCTGGCCTTTTATTTTATATTCGGGATTCTGACTTATAGGATTTTAAAGACAAAAGCATCTAAAATGCTACGTTAAGAGTTGCTATGTCATTATATAAACTAAAATTCAAGCAAAGATTTATAAAAATCATGATCTGTCTAAGCATGTTGTTTACTGAGGCTTGACTTAAAGGGATAGTTCACCCAAAAATTTACATTTTGTCATCACTGTATATATGTGTCTCTCTCAAACCTGTATGAGTTCTTCTGTTGAACACAAAAGATTATCTTTTGAAGAATGTTGGTAATCAAACAGTTGACGGTCATTGACTTTCATATTGTTTTTCTTCCCTATGGAAGTCAAATGGCTACGTCAACTGTTTGATTACCAACATTCTATAGAATATCTTCTTTTGTGTTCAAAACAACAAACAAAAAAGCATGCCAAAAGAGTAAGTGCGGGGAAATGAAAGTCAGAAGGCCATTTTTAATTTGAGTTAACATGAAACTGCAGTTTCACAATACATGAATTACACTTACGAATAACAGTAAAATGCTGCAAATCTAAATTTATTTCACGCTTGCAATCTTATGTACACTTTCACAAATCTTACCCTGCGCATGCAAATCTTTTAGGCATTCATTACCTTTATACAACCAAGACAGACACAAAAACATTCTCTACTGAGTGCATACAGGAAATTACAGATGTTTTGTTTTAAAATGGCCTTTTACATGGTAGAGTGGCCAGAGTCAATTCAGTGACTTCCACCCGTGAAGGAATACAAGGCTGGAAATATAAGACTGGAAAAGTACATCCCATGGTCTTTGTTATACTGTTGCTAATGGACATGAGGGGTCTGTCTACAACCTCAATAAACCCAGCTTAACTGCTGTACTCTTTAAGCTCTTTTAGTCCATGTTTATATACTCTAGTGCCTCTCCAGACAGAGCAGCTGCAAACCAATAACATCAGCTGGCTGATGTAGAACCCGGATGTGGAGATTCCCACTTAGCACAAACTTCCCACTCCTCACTCTGCTTTAACCAAACATTTCTGATTCCAACGCTGCATGTTGACACTAGTTAAGAATGATTAGCATCTCAAAGCATCACTATAAGATCATGTAGATACGCCTCTGTAGTTTGGCGTGGCATGTTGTCTTAAAGTATGTGATATTTATGCATACAGTAGGCTATATATGTTTATATATGAAGGACATTATACAACTGTTATAATTACAGATTGGAAATTAGTTAAATAAAAACACTATAGCTTTGTTCCTGGCTGATGTTAGTATGTTGCTAAGCTAATGACTTGATACCTCAGCATATACAAGTATTTTAGATTTTTTAAAAAAAGGCAAAAATCTTTAGTACAAAAGAAAAGTTAGTATATTTACAAATCAAAAATGCTCCATCTTTCACTTAGCTTGTTGCAATGCATTTTGGGATTGCTTATTCTCAAAGAAATTGATATGTTATGCTGTATTAGTTTTTTGGCTAAACATTTTATACAGCAGCATATTTTTCTTATATAATATTGTGTAGCTTAGCTTATATTGCGCATTTCTGATATAGTCTTGATTCATTTTAAACTTCTAGCAAATCTAACATTATACAATTTTCACATATGCTTAGACTACCAAAAAAATTATTTATTCTTTAACTTTATTCAAGCATGGATGCATTCAATGGATCAAAAGTGACTGTAAAGACAGTTTTTTTTTGCTACAAAATAATTATATTTTAAATAAATTCTGTTCTTTTGAATTTTCTGTTCATCAAAGAATCCTGAAACAAATGTATCGCAGTTTCCACAAAAAATGTCACATGATGATAATAAGAAATGTTTTTAGAACAGCAAATCACCATTATTAAAATTGTTTTATTAATTAAAATAATAAATTAATTATTAAAGGATCGTGTGATGCTGAAGACTGATTGTGTACTCATTTTGTACCATTGTCCACATGTTGAATTTCAAGACAACAAGTCCAACAATTTGTCCCTGTACATGTAAACAGACCTTTTCTATACAGTGACAGTCTAAATTGGGCAGCTTCACTAAATATTAGCAAAAGGAGCTTCATGGTGTTTTGACTGTCATCGCGCAGTTTGCCGTTTGTAAACCAATGCAGACGGAAACACTCACAACACTTCACACTCTGATGTAAGCTTTACACGGATGTGTATAAAACTTGAAAGACACAGAGTCAGATCATCCTCCAGATGTCCAGTACACTACTTATTATGGAGGTTAAAAGAACTGTCCATATGCTGACGAAAAGGATTAATTGGCAAACAACTGAGCAGTAGATAGCTTATTTGGCCATAAAGTTAATCCGCTCATGAATATAATATAATATTATCTATTCACAAGCTCAATTTCTCTCTTTTCTATGGGGATGCTGTACAGTACATTGTGAAACTGTAGTGGAAGTGAAATAAATCGCAATACAAAACATTACACAAAAAATATGATGATATTTGATAAGAATAACAATAAATCCCCAAAAAGTTGTATGCAAACTGTCACTTCATGATCTCATTTTGTCAAGGCCATAAAACATTTTAATTGTGACTAGAAGTAGTTCTACGACTTTATGGGTTACATAAACATATACACACTACAGTTAAAGAAAAATCTTTAATTATATCTAAAATAAATGTTGTTCTTTTAAACTTTATTCATCAAAGAATCCTGAAAAAAAGTATCACCGTTTCCATAGAGATATTAAGCAGCACTACTGTTTTTAACATTGAAAATAATCAGAAATGTTATTTGAGCATCAAATCAAGATACTGATTTCTGAAGGATCGTGTGACACTGAAGTCTGGAGTAATGATGCTGAAAATTCTACTTTACATCACATAAATATAATAATAATAAATAACTTTTTAAAACTATAACGGCAAACACACATCATACATTAAACATTTTAGTACAAGTCCTCGGACTGCCCTGTCTGGCCATATCCCTGGTGGAAATATGCTCTGGGAAAATCTGAAACCGCACAATGGAATGAAGTTCAGCCAAAAGTGGGCGACTCTTTATTTTCTCGCTGCATTGACAGCGAGATTCCACCAGTGTTAATCTCCTTTTCTGCTGAGGAAATGTAAACCCTACTGCCTCCATTCACCCTCTTCTCCACCCCAATAACTCTCTTACCCACAATGCCCACCTCCTGTTTCTTTACATGATCTCGGAAGGGGTTAATACTGTGTGTTATTCCCTGTAAATGAACTCTTTGACCCTTGCACTCTCTCTCTCTCTCTCTCTCTCTCTCTCTCTCTCTCTCTCTCTCTCTGCTTCTGTATCCATGTGCTTCATCTCCTGGATAAATAGGCAGTTCTCACCGGGGACCACTATGAGCGATGGCTTTACTCTTTACACAGTCAAACTAAAGGAAAACATTTCTTTTTATTTTCCTCCAAGGAAATCACGAGCCCCTAGCCTAGATTGAACCATTCAGGCATACATACCTATATATATTTCTTTAAAAAAAATTGAAAGAAATCAGGGAAAAAAATTTAACTACTGCCATCAAACTAGATGGTGCCAGATATACTTCCATAGAAGGCAAAAATTAGTACATGATCCGAGTAGTATGTCAAAATTCATAGTATTCATTAGTACCGGAAAGTATAAGATGACCTACTAATCCCGGCGAGATTCTGAAGTTCACATTCGATGGACAATTTACAATCCCATGAGGCCACGGGAGAGGATTTGTGAAAGGAGGTGAAGCGAGGCAACTGACACCATGGGTCACATGATAATGACATGTAGTATGACCGAATTTCATTCATTCTACACACATTCATATAGAATGTACTTTTTAACTGTCATGAAGTACGTTTGAAACCAAATGAAAACTATTTCGGACGCACCATAAGGCAACTAAGGAAGACAGGAAATGGACGCAAGAACCAGAAACACAGAGAACTGAACAAAGCTAATTTCATAATAAGAAAATAATAGGAATTATATGTATGCCAACATGTATTTTCACATTGGAAATGTATTGCCTCTTTAAGTTAATTTTTTAATACGGCAATTTGGCATTTGATGATCATATATATATATATATATATATATATATATATATATATATATATATATATATATATATATATATATATATATATATACGTATATATAGTGCTGTCAAATCGATTGTGATTAATCGCATCTAACATAAAAGTTTGTGTTTACATAATATATGTGTGTGTGTATAAATATTATTACATTTCTATATGTCGGTATGTGTGTATGCATGTCTGTATATATGTGTTTGTTTACATAATGTGTGTGTGTATATATATATATATATATATATATATATATATATATATATATATATACACACATTTATATATTATGTAAACAAACTTATGTTAAATATTAGATGTTCGATTTGACAGCTAATATTAATACAACCCCGATTCCAGTTGGGACACTGTACAAATTGTGAGTAAAAAAGGAATGGAATAATTTAGAAATCTCATAAACTTATATTTTATTCACAATAGAATATAGATGACATATCAAATGTTGAAAGTGAGACATTTTGAAATGCCATGCCAAATATTGGCTCATTTAGGATATCATGAGAGCTACAAATTCCAGAAAAGTTGGGACAGGTAGCAATAAGAGGCCAGAAAAGTTAAATGTACATATAAGGAACAGCTGGAGGACTTTTTATGATTGGGTATAAAAAGAGCCTCTCAGAGTGGCAGTGTCTCTCAGAAGTCAAGATGGCCAGAGGATCACCAATTCCCCCAATGCTGCGGCGAAAAATAGTGGAGCAATATCAGAAAGGAGTTTCTCAGAGAAAAATTTCAAAGAGTTTGAAGTTATCATCATCTACAGTGCATAATATCATCCAAAGATTCAGAGAATCTGGAACAATCTCGGTGCGTAAGGGTCAAGGCCGGAAAACCATACTGAATGCCCGTGATCTTCGGGCCCTTAGACGGCACTGCATTACATACAGGAATGCTACTGTACTGGAAATCACAACATGGGCTCAGGAATACTTCCAGAAAACATTGTTGGTGAACACAATCCACCGTGCCATTCGCCGTTGCCGGCTAAAACTCTATGGGTCAAAAAATAAGCCATATCTAAATGGGATCCAGAAGCGCAGGCGTTTTCTCTGGGCCAAGGCTAATTTAAAATGGACTGTGGCAAAGTGGAAAACTGTTCTGTGGTCAGACGAATCATAATTTGAAGTTCTTTTTGGAAAACTGGGACGCCATGTCATCCGGACTAAAGAGGACAAGGACAACCCAAGTTGTTATCAGCGCTCAGTTCAGAAGCCTGCATCTCTGATGGTATGGGGTTGCATGAGTGCGTGTGGCATGGGCAGCTTTCACATCTGGAAAGGCACCATCAATGCTGAAAGGTATATCCAAGTTCTAGAACAACATATGCTCCCAGTCCCAAGAGACGTCATCTCTTTCAGGGAAGACCTTGCATTTTCCAACAAGACAATGCCAAACCACAACATCATGGCTGCGTAGAAGAAGGATCCGGGTACTGAAATGGCCAGCCTGCAGCTTGCAACTTGTCTCCTCAGTCCCCATGCCACACAGTGGTAAAAATGGCCTTGTCCCAACTTTTTTGAGATGTGTTGATGCCATGAAATTTAAAATCAACTTATTTTTCCCTTAAAATTATGCATTTTCTCAGTTTAAACATTTGATATGTCATCTATGTTGTATTCTGAATAAAATATTGAAATTTGAAACTTCCACATCATTGTATTTTGTTTTTATTCACAATTTGTACAGTGTCCCAACTTTTTTGGAATCGGGTTTGTATGTGTGTGTGCGCGTGTGTGTGTGTGCGTGCGTGTGTGCTAAACATGTCATAAAAATATGTTAATGTATTTAAGAATATTTCTGGGCCAGAAAACAAAATGTTTGCATGATGGGTGGTTATATTAAGTCCTTTGCAGTATGTCAAACACAGACAGGGAGTTGAGTAGCGGCTGCTGTTGTCAAAATAGATCTCTTGACGTCTGAGTCTTGTATTTTTCCTATAGCTTTGACAGAGCAGTGCCTCAGACACACACTCCACACTAGACCAGAGTGCAAATCCAGTGTCTGCTGTAGAGAGTTATTCTCCAGATGTGACTCTCCAACCCGTTTCTGGTGAAGGCCTTAACATCTCAGGTATAACATTACACCACTTATACAACTGATGTGATGAGAGCTGGATAGAAAACAAAATGCAAAAGCTGTGACCAAACAAAAGCCTATATTGGGAAATAGTCAACTCAGTTTAAACTTTACTTGAGATTTCAGGCAAACCTATTAGGAATTACGTCAAACACTGTGTCAGAGCTTTCTTTAGTCTGTAGGCATCTGTAGGATAATTCACCCAAAAATGAAAACTCTGTCATTTACTCTCCCTCATGTTGTTCTAAACCTGTATGACTTTAATAAGCGAAGATATGTTGAACAATATTGGTAACCAAACAGTTTCGAGTTCCCATTGACTTCCATAGTATTTTATTCCCATACAAGTTTTGGGTCGCCTATCCCTTTAAACAAAGACACTCATAAAACTACTTCTGCTTTCATATGTAGCCAAAGCTGCTTTTGATTAAGGCTACAGTGGGCAATGTGCTAAACCTTCCATTCATCATAATTCTGACAATAGCAATGAATCTGACACTACGCACAGCCCACGATTTGTTGCATGCACAGATTGCACACACACAGTAAATATAAATAAGGCACCATTTTATGGACACTTCTGGTTTGTCCAGAGCATTGATAATTTACTGTTAGTTTTGAGCAGAAATGGACTTATGAAAAATTATTACAGCCAACTATTCATCTGTCAAATGCTTGAAATGCCTTTTCCACATATGGCTGCCGAGAGACAAGGCATCACTCTCGACTATCCCAGCGGGCGAGTGCCTTCCATGCTTCTTGAGATGATGTGGAGAAAAATAAACATAGCCTGTCCTTTGTTTGACCTTTGTCAATGGGCAGCATAAGATTTCCACCACTCATAAACAATGAGGCAACCAGGGAGGTCTGCTGACATAATCACTCGAGAAAGGAAGTCTAGGGGAAATCGATGGTGTGCAGTTAAGAGGAGATACTACAATGGTGCGATTGAATAGAAATAAAACACTTTGTAAGAGTGTTGCCACACTGATATTGCATATTGTGGTGGTTACTTAAGGTTTTGGTATATACAGTGGCACTATAATATATAAATTTTTACTACACCCATCTGGAGCGACCCACAATTAAGTAGCCTACTTTGCTCAAGGGCACAACAGTGGCAGCTAACGAATTACCACTTTTGGAGTTTGAACCTACAACCTTTGGGTCATCAACCCACATTTTTAACCACCAAGCTATCCATCCTTCATCCACTTGGTGTAAGTTTTGGAATGATTTACCAAAAAGTGAAAGATCAGGATTAAGGACAGTTCACCTGAAAATTAATTTCTGTCATCATTTACTGCCTCATGTAGTTTCAAATCCATTTGTTCATTCTGTCCTGAAGCAAAAAAGGAGATGTTAACTTAGGAATAATATTACATGAACTTAAGTATGTTATGTGGATGCAGGAGATGAACCCAAATGCAGACAGAGTGCGATGCATACAAGGTTTATTGGTAACAAACAAGAAAACAAAACCCACGAGGGGGCAAAATACAGACAGGACAGGGAAACTATAGACTATATGAAAACAAACAATACTACTAATAAAGTGTTCACAACGACACGACCTTCCACAAAGTACTCACAGGTAAGATAAGCACGGAGAATGATACACACATTGTTTGACACAATGAACCAACACAGGACAGCAAACACAAGGGGATTAAATAGGGAACACTAATGACAAGGACAGGTGAAACTGACTAGACAATAATGACAAGACGAGGATAACAAGGGGGCGGGGTAACGTGACGAGACAACACAAGCACATGGCCCAAACAAAAGGCCATGTGCTTGTACACAAAACATGGGTCTGTCATGATTCTGCCACAAGACCAGAGAAATCAAAAGACATGAAGGCAGAATCATGACAAAGTATATATATATATATGTCTCTCTCTCTCTCTCTCTCTCTCTCTCTCTCTCTCTCTCTCTCTCTCTCTATATATATATATATATATATATATATATATATTCAGACATATTTTTAAATATACAAAGAAATGGCAAAATATATTGCTAAAGCCTAATATATTATTTTAAAATGGATTTGCATAAATATATTTTCAATTACTTTTATGTACTACTATTTCATCATGTATTTTGGAGACATTTTTATATAAATCTTCAAATCTAAATACAGTTATATTATTTAAAACAAACAATTTGCATTTACCCAAAATCTATTTTTGAATTGGAAATGTATTTTCTTGCCCTTGAAGTACATTTTCTGATATATTTAGATATATTTAAAACTTAAATTTCATCTGATCCTCAACTATAGTATGGCTTCAGAAGACTTCTGGAATATTCCGCTTGCCTACAATATGTTCTTTTGTGTTCATCTGAAGACAGGATGTCATATGATGGTGAGTAAATGATAACAGAACTATCCCTTTAATATGACGAGCCACTTTTTATAACTAACTACTCTTAAACACGGGTGATGTGGTATATAGTAAGGCAGATAAATATGACACTATATGCCCATAATGACTTTGAATAAGAAAGCCTTTTGCAATGAATGAGAATCCCTAAATTGTCAATGAAAAGAGTCATATGAGATCAATTTGGGGCCATGCGTCAAGAACGATTACTTCCAGAAAAACAGGAAGTGCTATGCAATAAATCACAACAAAACACCAGATGGAAGTTAATTGCCTTGTATTTAGTTATCAGAGCCTGTTTCACAAAGTGGAAGCAACTCCCAAGATCACTGGTTTGAGAGAGGACATCCGTTGACGTGTTCCACAACCTCTGTGACTTAATTATTTTTATCCAAGGACACACTGGATCCTGACTGGTTTGACTGGTAAATGTGAGTGAGCGCTGCTGACCTGAGCATCTTTCCCACCAGAGGTGTGGTCCTTTTTGCAGAAGAGGATGTCTTACATTTCAGCAACTATTGTTCTCGGATTCCTCCTGGCAGCCATCCCTCTCTCACTTCCATATACACGCATATCACTTCCCACAACCTGCTGACTTGATATGGGAATCAGGATCACTGGTTCTCAGTTCACAGAGAGTTCTGTGTCTATTCTTCTTCTTTCTTTTTCTCTAACTAAGGGGAAAACAGACTGTAATGTTTTAAAAATGATCACAATAAAAAGTAAAGAAAAAAATCTATCTCCTGATTTCTAGATTCGTAATATTCTTGTAACAAAATCTCTAGCACGCTCGACGATATATAGTAGGAAACAAAGTCATTTGTTCAGAATAATAAACACTCCAATGAAAACGCAAACCGCATAGAACTGAAACGACACGGAACAATGAACTGAATGAACTAAGGGTTTAAATACAAACAGAGTAATCAACGGAAAGCAGAACAGGAGCATAAATTAATAAACAAGGAAACTAACAAGGAAAACAGAACACTGGCAAAACTGGAACATGTTACTGACTGAAAACGAAACCAAACAGAATTGAACATAACCCTGACAATTCTAAAGGTTTTACATACCTGGGGAACTATCACCTTCTATCAAAAACTATCACCTTCACCAACAGTAAAATACATTTCTGACATCTAGAGCACTGTAAGGAACAGACTGAAATTTTAGTTTTTAAAAATGTTTCTGACTTGGACTAAATTGGACATTAAACCCTTACAGAATTTTCAACTGTTGAATTTTTAGTTTTTGGCTGACCTATGCCTTTAAGAGCCATTAGAAAGTCTTAAATAACTAAACACAAGGTATTATCACCATATCTGATGGTAGAGTAAAAAACATGACTGAATCTGAACCACCTTTAAGGGAGTTCCATGGATGTCAGATGTCTGGGCTAAGATAATTACATTTTACGGATCAGGGTCTGGTGTAAAAGTGAGAAAAGCTTTGGAAAGACATCTATGTGCAGGTTAGGTTATAATCAAAATGTCCCGCCCTTCCAAGCTCAGAGAATGAGATCCGAGAATCCCAGAAAACGAGGAAAATCTCAGTCAAAACATTTCAATTTAACGCTAAACATACTCCATTTGGGAAGAAAAAAAAAACTTGTAGAGCAAAGTGAGGTGAGTGTCTTGTTTTTCTTTCACTAAGCTGTGAAGGAAGTCCTTCTCTAGCAGCTGTGAGGAAATTCCCTGGTAATAACAAAAGGTCCTCGTGTATGAAGTTTGCATCATTACTCCACAGCTCTGCCTCAACATCTTTTTTGATATCTTGAGTGATTCCTGTCTGTCATTGTCAAAACGTGAAGAGGTTGTGAAGGTGCAGTAATAGAGGGATATGTTGAAAAGCATGTAGCTTCTCTATAACATGCCTTTACTATCTGAGCATCACATGTGGGCAGTAGTTTCAATGAAACTTGTAAATATCCTGTTTGATTAAAGGTTAACTGTGTAAACTGAAGGAATTATGGTTTCGTATCCTGTGCAGGAATTTTAAAATCACGCTACGTGGTGAAACTGAAAAGCGCTACAGTGAGAATACAAGAGAGCAGCAATGTGTCATCATTGCAGTCTTTTTTTCTTGTAGCCGTTTCCGATTAAAACGCTTACTGCTAAACAAAACCACTGAGTCAGCTAGAAAGAGATCTGGCACATGCAGACTGGCTGCGGTTCTTTCACTGTACAAGGGGATGTTGTAAGTCTAGCTGTCGCATTTCATAGTGACAACAACAGTTCACTGACCACCACTATCAAGCTCCAAATAAGACACCACAAAAGCAGTTTAAAAAAGTAGTCTATTCTAAGCATCAAGCAACTAAGTCGTCTGAACCTATTTGATAACTCTGTGTGAGAAACACAAAATCATTGTACACTGAATATCTTCTGTGTCCGCTTTAAGCTTTCAAATTTCATTCTTTATTCGGCATATTCATACTCACTCTTAATGTTTAGCTATTAAAACATGCTTTTGGTGTCAATGATGATTTTTTTTTTTAAGTGCCCCTATTATGCTATTTTAAAGGGCCCCTATCATGGATTTTTAAAAGTTTCCTAATGTTGTTCTGGAGTCTCATGGTTTGCATGCATCAAACGTCAAAAAACTTTTTCATTTTCTCATAATATACATTTGCACATCGCCAGATTTTCAATGATTCTCAAATTACATCAAATGAATCAATCTCTCTAAATCCCTCCTCTCCGCGAGCTACTCTGCTCTGATTGGCCAGACAGCTGAGTCTGTTGTAATTGGTTTACCGCGTTATTCCCATTGCCATAACACCGACAGCTCTGTGTGCCCTGAGGCTTCCTACACCGTAAACTAAACACAGTAACGAACAATGACATTGCAGGGCTCCAGACTGCGACCAAACGGTCGCATTTTGCAACCAAAATTTGAGAGTGTGCGACTGAATTTTACATCCAGTCGCACATGTGCGACCAGTAAATTTGTTCCTGGGGCTTATCAATGAACCCGGAATGTGTGGCAGGCCAATGGGTGTGAGAAGAATAGGGAATGGCCACTGTAAGTGGCTAATGTGTGGAAGGGGAGGGTCCTAGAGATAATTAAGCATGCGTTTAAACGTCTGTGGGAACTGGGAAGGAGACGGAGACAAATATCACAACCTGCTATGTGCGTCTGAGCAATGAGAGCAGGCAAACGAAACGATTGACTTGTTCTTCCAACCTGCGGCTAGTGTGCCATTTAAATTCACTTGCTGGCTTCCAAAATAATACATTACAACAGCGACAATAAAAAAAACGTGAACAAAACGATTGCTCTTTGTAAACACTGTTCAATAATATGAGTGCTGCGCGAACATGATCTGTCATTTACGCCGTTACGCAGGCGAGACCTGAACTGCAGACGTTACCATCGGTGTTTAAACTAAACTCATTTAAGCTTTGCCAATGTAAACATTCAAGAGCAAGACGCGAAAGAGAACTCGCGTCTAGAAGATTTGTGCGCGCGTGTGTGAGAGTATGCGGTGACATGTTAATAAATCAAAAAGCAATGCCACTGTCGGTTGCTTTTAGAAGACAAGAGGTTGTAACGTTAAATCAGAGGGCAAAGGCATTGCAATTTCTGCATCTATTATCAAAGTATTTATTAGTAATACACTATAAATAAGTAGAAATATGAATATTTGGTTAGTATGTTGATTTACTCTGTGTGCTACTAAATTTTCTGGTGTGCCCCTAATAATTTCAATTGGGGGCCACTGTGCCCCTAGTGAAAAAAGTTAGTCTGGAGCCCTGCGTTGATTTTACCATATCAATCTGACCGCGACTCCGATGATGAAACACTAGAAGAAGAACCATTCATTCAACCCGAACCTCCATCGCAAGGACGACTCGAGCAGGACGTTTCAGTGATTCACTACTCAGTTTGAGGTAACTAATAGCCGAGCTCTAGCGTGAATGACTGGTGTAACATAAACATTGGTAAAACAAATCTTGCTCCATGCTTAATCTTTCCTCAAAGCAGAGAACGACAGACAATCTGCATTAATAGACAGAGTTTTATGTAATAGTGGCCCACAGCTGATTAGCTGACTCCGGAGTTGTCAGGAAAATAAAGGTAACAGGAAAAGTTTAGGATTATACTGCTGTAGTATCATGCTAAAGATTATTTATTTGTTGTGCACTTTGACCTTTGAAACTTTGCAGAAGTTTTCCATTTACAAACTACTATATTTCACACTGTATGAAAGGTAATATTTGGAAAAAATATATAAGTAAATGAGATTTCAGAGCTTTGATGAAGGGAAATCAGACAGTGCAACATGCAGTGAGGTTGTAATATTTTCCTTGGAGCGCCTCGTAGTAATATCATCCGCTGAATTAAGACAAAGACATGTAATGCTCCCAGATCCATTAGTGTAACGACAAAAAATGTAACAGCTGCTCTGAAATGTGAAAACAACATTTTAGAAAAACAAATGGAGCAGGTTTCTCATGAATCTGACACCTACTGTTCCATGGACGAGTGCCTCCCGCCATCAAGAGGAAATTACGTGTTTACATGTAAGGATATGCAACCATAGGGGGAGTCCAGTATCAAATGGCACCTCTTAAGGAAGCAATTAGACATATTTTATGCTGTGATTTCTCAAAACGCTCAAGGTCAAACAAAATGAGTGCACACTATACACAAAACAAGGGTTGCTATGAAGACAAATGCATTATATAAGGTGCAGGGCCTAACTATATGCAATGGTCGCATATTTCTTTTCATTGCAGTTCTATTACAGTTGCATTTGGCTGTTTGCCGACAATGACTTCAGTGCTTCCATCATATCTGGGAAAGTTTGGAAACCCCTGCCTCAGACATAAGTATGAACTTGTTTCAATACAGCATATTTGAGGTTATAATAATGGGTGTTTTTTGTGCCTTCTTTTGGTATCGCCCCTCTGACATCATTATTGAACGATACCCAGTGGGGGAACAATTCGCAAATCACACCACGGATTTGAAAATATTGATGTCTCTGAATGTACTCATATGCTGAACTCATAAAAACTAATAGGACGAAACCACCTAAAAAACACAACAAAAAAAACACAAAAAAAATGAGTAGGCTATGGTGTTTTCTAGGTGGCTTTTAGCCGGTTTCTTTCTGTCTAGATCCAAACGAATCCACTTTCAAGTCTTTATGATATTCTGGGTTTCTTGATGACCCTTCCTTCAGTCTAAATGAATAGCCGTGTTTTATTTTTACCATGCATCAGATAAATTTATCTAACATAATGTAGTTCTCTCACTGTAGTTCTCACAACAAAAACATGGGATTTGTGCCTCGAATACTCTTTAAGTCATGGGACACCAAACTGTACTGTATCCATGGAAAGTGCAAAATATTCTCTGAAATCATGTCTTATAAGCTAAAAGTGAATGCAATAGTAATGACGGCGTCGGTTTTACCGTATCAATACAAGTCCGAGTCCACGTGCTTTGGAAGTTCGTGCAAAGTGGATTTGCTTTCGCAGCACAGAAAACAGCGTCTTCTCAACATGTCGACAACACAAACCAAACTCTTCCAGGCCTCAGCTACAACTACAGTGTTTGAGGGTCAAAATAGACATTGTTATTGTTTCCTAAGAGTAAGAATCAATTCTGCCCGAAACGAGTCAACAGTAATTCAGTCATACTTCCTGCATGAATGTATGTAGTACATTTGCATTATATGGTGTTCATTGGCTGCCTGAGACCAATATTTATCGTGCACTTTGATCTTTAAAACTTTACAGATATTTTACATTCAAAAACAGCTATATTACACACTACACGAAAGGAAATATCTAAAAAAAGAATAATGGGCCACTTTAAGTATATTTAAATATTTTTACTGGAAAACAAGAAAAATAACACAGGTTATGAAAATCATATTATAATATGCGTGTCTGTGACACGTTTTTACATTTAGCGAACTCGTGTTGATATACGTCTGTTGTCTTTTTAGGGTCTTTGATCACAGTTTAAAGGTCACCGGCAGAAGCATTTCATTTTCCATTCGATTCTTCGCTAGACAACATGTTTGCTTTCACTGCCTCCAAAATCTGATTAAACCGACAAGACCTTTGAGCACTGAGAAGAAGCCCTTAGAGACTATAATTCTAAGATCAAACGGACACTGACATAACCTAAATGGGGTTTAAGTTCACGACCTGTAACCACAGTGTCAACCCAGCACGAGTGCCATGCCAGCCACAAACCCATCTCAGCATCTAACTCAAGATTTATTGCTTATGCTTAGGGTTACAGGGTTTTTTTCAAACCACATTTCATCGGTGCTAGAAATAATAATGAGATTTGCAATAACAATTATCACCATTACTATTTCTCACACTCATGTTGCGCAAAAATGAAACAAATATCAGGTCAAGTAACATTTTCCATATCTACATGCAGCAGACTCGAATGAAATAGATAGACAAGCAACAAAGGAATAAAGCATTCAGTATCAGATTCACTCGAGAGGGATCTTCTTCCCACTCCAGATTGCTCATAATGAATCAAAGCCACAAGCCCAATTTCATTTTCCATTACTCAGAGCATTACGGAAGAGGCTGGAGACCGGGGGGGGGGGGTCTCTGAACGGAGCCATCCGTATCTGTCAGTCTGTAATCGTGCGCATCTGCAAAGCACATTTGGAGTGCAAATTATCTTTTAAACAAAGCCACTGATGCATTACCTGCAAAATAAATCGTTAAAATATACTGTATTTATGATTTTCGTGTGTGTTTAGAGAGGATATTCCAAAAATATCAATACTGAATGCAATGTGGATCAGGTTTGTGTGCAAGGGAAAGGAAATTGATTTCAGTGTGTTAAACAAATTGAAGAAGACAACCAACCATATTTGCCATCAACAAAACAAAATTGTGTAATATTTATAGTTAAAACAAGAAGAAAACAATTCACTAATTAGCTAAGAAAAATAAACTTCGGTTTCACTTTTATTTTGATGGTCCCTTTAACACATTCTGTTGACCATAAGTAATGTTGCTCCTGCATGTCTACTAACTCTCATTAGAGTGTTAGTTGAGTATTAATAGACTGGTAGGGCTAGATTAAGTTGACATGTAGTTGCAAAATTACTTATAGTCAGTAGAGTGTCTGTTGGAGGAGCATCACAATAAATTATTTGCAGATATTAAGCAGACAGTCTACTAATACTCCAATGAGAGTTAGTTGACATAAACTTCATTCAAGATATAGCACAAATCGTCCTGAAACTATTTATTAAAAAATTATATATATATATATACACTCACCGGCCACTTTATTAGGTACCCCATGCTAGTAACGGGTTGGACCCCCTTTTGCCTTCAGAACTGCCTCAATTCTTCGTGGCATAGATTCAACAAGGTGCTGGAAGCATTCCTCAGGGAGTTTGGTCCATATTGACATGATGGCATCACACAGTTGCCGCAGATTTGTTGGCTGCACATCCATGATGCGAATCTCCCGTTCCACCACATCCCAAAGATGCTCTATTGGATTGAGATCTGGTGACTGTGGAGGCCATTTGAGTACAGCGAACTCATTGTCATGTTCAAGAAACCAGTCTGAGATGATTCCAGCTTTATGACATGGCGCATTATCCTGCTGAAAGTAGCCATCAGAAGTTGGGTACATTGTGGTCATAAAGGGATGGACATGGTCAGCAACAATACTCAGGTAGGCTGTGGCGTTGCAACGATGCTCAATTGGTACCAAGGGGCCCAAAGAGTGCCAAGAAAATATTCCCCACACCATGACACCACCACCACCAGCCTGAACCGTTGATACAAGGCAGGATGGATCCATGCTTTCATGTTGTAGACGCCAAATTCTGACCCTACCATCCGAATGTCGCAGCAGAAATCGAGACTCATCAGACCAGGCAACGTTTTTCCAATCTTCTATTGTCCAATTTCGATGAGCTTGTGCAAATTGTAGCCTCAGTTTCCTGTTCTTAGCTGAAAGGAGTGGCACCCGGTGTGGTCTTCTGCTGCTGTAGCCCATCTGCCTCAAAGTTCGACGTACTGTGCGTTCAGAGATGCTCTTCTGCCCACCTTGGTTGTAACGGGTGGTTATTTGAGTCACTGTTGCCCTTCTATCAGCTCGAACCAGTCTGGCCATTCTCCTCTGACCTCTGGCATCAACAAGGCATTTCCGCCCACAGAACTGCCGCTCACTGGATGTTTTTTCTTTTTCGGACCATTCTCTGTAAACCCTAGAGATGGTTGTGCGTGAAAATCCCAGTAGATTAGCAGTTTCTGAAATACTCAGACCAGCCCTTCTGGCACCAACAATCATGCCACGTTCAAAGTCACTCAAATCACCTTTCTTCCCCATACTGATGCTCGGTTTGAACTGCAGGAGATTGTCTTGACCATGTCTACATGCCTAAATGCACTGAGTTGCCACCATGTGATTGGCTGCTTAGAAATTAAGTGTTAAGGAGCAGTTGGACAGGTGTACCTAATAAAGTGGCCGGTGAGTGTATATATATATATATATATATATATATATATATATACACACACACACATACTGTAATAAAATATATATACCAGTAAATGGTCAGTGAAAGGTGCTTTACGTTCAGAAAATCTTAATTGTCAACCTCAAGAAGGCAAAACTAAATATTATCTACAATATTAAATACAGAATATATATGTAAAGTGGATTATCATGAAATAAATAAATGGTAACACTTTACAATAAGGTTCTATTTGTAAATATTAGTTAACTGCATTTACTAATGCATTATTAAAATCAAACGTTGTATCTGTTAATATTATTTAATGGATTTGAGCTAACATGAACCAACAATGAAAGTTGTACTTTTAAAAATTAATGTTAACAAAGAATAATAAATATAGCTCATTGTTAGCTAATTCTTTAACTAACATTAACAGGACCTTATTGTAAAATGTTACCAAATAATTAATACGGGGAAAGTATGGAAAGTAAAAAATGGGGAAAAGGTTTGCAAATTTAGCATTTAGCATCATTCAGTCATTTATATTTATATATTTTACTGGAAAACAAGATAACAACACACATTTTATTTGTTTTTATTAAAGGTAAAATTATAATATAATATAATTGTAATGTAATATTATATTGAATGGACAATGTCCTTTATCTGAACTGTCCTCCATGAACAATAAAAAATGATATCTGTAGATATTGTGCAAAAGACACATGTTATTTATGAAGAGAGAAAACAATCCCACAGATAATGGCAGGTCATGTTCTTGACATTTCACTCGAATACTGAATGTTGGCCAAAGGGATCATCAGAGTTCTCAACATGAGACCCAGTAACAACAACGATTATGAGCTGACACTCTTGAAAGGTGAGATCAGTAAACAACAATAAATCTGTCATCAGAATCACCATGGAAAGACTAGGAAGCAGCTGAAATGTGAGCAAAATTTGTCTGTCAGTAGTTGTTAAAGACAATGTCAACAGTTCTAAACACTGGAATATTTTTCTCTCTTTACTTACAGTACTTCTGGTTGGGTATTAGTTGTTCAAAAACTGTAACATCAGCAAACATGAGGCAAGCTTACACAGAGCCAGCCCTGACACCTTCATGTAAAGAAACTGCTCACACAATTGAATGATACACATAGACTGTGTTAATCCGGCTCCCTACAGCTCTGTTCTTATTGAGGAATGTCTAGTATAAACCATCCGAAGGCCCTGAACGCTAGCTAGCGCTAGCTGTTTGCCCTCAGAAGACTCGGAGTGTGTTAATGCAGCACTGACATGAGAAAGAGCAGAGCCGTATGGAAAAAAACACTGAGTCCATGTTTGTGTTGATATAGACAAGATATATAAAGGCTATTTTTGGCAAATACAAACGGTGCCAGCAAATGCTATTGATCTGACTCAGGTCTCTCAGCTAATGACAAAAGCAGTAACAGGAAAAATGCAACAAAAAAAATGCATATGACACGTTTATAGAAATAATACTTGGTAGTAGGTCTTGCAAAGAAATGTTTGGGCTCATATTTCACCCCCAAATCGAAATAGAAATAAACATTCAAATTCATGACTAATAAGCACACTCTTATTATTGTAATGTAAAAAAAAAGAAGTGAATGTAAAAAAAATACTGTCCAGACATTTTTAAATCGCCCAAAAATTAACATACATTAAATACTCACAATTATTTACTTCCAATTGTATTTTTCCACATTACAACTATTGAGACTTGGGAAGGGGAATGGTTTATTGTTACAATAAAGATAAAATAGAGACTAATTTTAGAAATATTTTGAAAAATAAATAAATAATGGACAATTAGATATTTTATATGGTTTATTGTTCTGAAAATAAATAAAAAATACTAATGGTGTGAATTAATAGTAATGATTAATACCGATTATTATAATTAAGTTGCCTAATTTAGCTAAATAATAATAATTTATTTGTTTTAGAATGAAATGTGATCCAGACATTTTTATGATTCACCCATTTATAAAAATAACTATTTTAATGTCTCAGTCACTAATCCTATTCTCAGTCAGTCACATTATTAAATCAAATAAATATTATGGACTCTGCTGCCATCTAGTGGTCATAGGTAATAACGACAGGATGTTTTTCGTCATTTTACGCCAGTAGACATTACTTTACGGTAAGTGTCCAGTAGCAGCAGCATGGCGACTGCAGCAGCAGACAGCGGAGATGGACCTTCGTATGAAAGTGATGATAAATGTAAAGAAGATCGAGATGATAAACCGGCACCAAGCCAGAGTTCATCTAATGAACAGAATACAGAAGCGAAACCGGTGTGTCTCATAGTCCTAGGCATGGCAGGGTCAGGAAAAACAACTTTTGTGCAGGTAAGACTGACTTCAGTAAAATGATAAGTAACGTTACATTATATAATTTATGTAACATTTACTTGGTTCATTTAAGATTATTTCAGTGTTATGTGTGATAATTCTGAGAAGGAAACCAAATTATTAAATCAAAATCCGGTAAACATTAACTTGAATCAATTTAAGATGGATTTGAAATACTAACTTAATGCCTAACGTTATTTATATCTTGTTGTCTTGTTGTATCAGAGGCTCACAGCTTACCTGCACACCAAGAAAACTCCTCCATATGTCATCAATCTCGATCCTGCAGTTCATGAGGTCCCTTTTCCAGCCAACATTGGTGCGTCACTGTTGCCCCTATGATTTCAGGAAAACGGTGCTGGTTCTCGTACCGGAGCAGGTGCCGCGGGAACTTGTTCTCAGAACCGACCCGCGCTGTTTTCAGAACTGAGCGGTGACGTAACTGACTACGAATAAAAAGACCATTGCGGACGTTGTTTACGTGTTTAAAAACAAATGTAAAAATCCAAACTAATTTAATTTCACAATTTTGATGATCTTACAACTTGCTTTTGCCTGTTTACACGTAATTTGAGTGTGTTTATTTAGCACTATGCTAATAAAATAAAACAACCTAAAAAAAAACACAAATACAACCTACTTAAATGTATTTTAG
Source organism: Semotilus atromaculatus (assembly GCA_031834385.1). NCBI lineage: Eukaryota > Metazoa > Chordata > Actinopteri > Cypriniformes > Leuciscidae > Semotilus > Semotilus atromaculatus. The sequence continues at coordinate 8,152,323 of JAULUF010000028.1, forward strand.
TGAATCGCTTTTTGGCTAATCAATGTTTGGATGTTAAATGTGTTCTCGAAACTTTTAAGACTCATAAACTCCAAAGTTAATTTATTTCAGTGCGTTTATGCCAACACAAGCTGTGTTTGATGTAACTTTCAGAAGTTTTTCAAATTTATACAACATTTACTTCCTGATTTGCACACAGAATTCCAGATCGGGCACTGGAACCAGCACCGTGTGATATGAAGCAGTGAAATTTTACTGATTAAAACACTGGCCGCTATTGTTATGGATAAATATTCATGATTGGTTAGCAGCATCTTAATAATTTATGTAAATAATTAGGCCTACGTTTATGTCAAAGAATAAGTTTGATTGTGCTTTTCCTTACAGATATCAGAGACACTGTCAATTACAAGGAAGTCATGAAACAGTATCCTTTCAGTGTGAAAATATGTGTCTTGTGCTGTCTACCATCATTATCGTGCATATTTTCAACAGGCATGAACTGTTATTTGGAGTGTTTAACGTCACGATAGACTTTTACAACAGATTCAAACTTGTTCACAATTTGAAAAGTTGAAATATCAGAGAAAAGGTTAGGTTTTGATTTCGAGGCCTGGAAGAGTTAGGCATATTAACGTTTTCATAGTGATTTCTTTTAGTATATAATGCAGTTATATTCTGCTCTAAAAATTATATTTTAGCTAGACATTGCTCTTAAAGGGATAGTTCACCCAAAAATGAAAATTCTGTCATCATTTACTCACTCTCAAGTTGTTCTAAACCTGTATGAATTTCTTCTGCTGAACAGATATTGTAAAGAATGTCGGCAACCAGACAGATGACGGAAGCCATTAACTTCCATAGTATTTTTTTTCTCAAACTATGGAAGTCAGTGCAGCCCATTAACTGTCTGGTAACCGCTCTTCCGTTGTGTCCAGCAGAAGAAATTCATACAGGTTTGAAAAAACTTGAGTAAATGGTGACAGAATTTTCATTTTTGAGTGAACTATAATTTTAATCAGTGCATTCTCAGTGAATTACAAATGACTGGAAAAATCATAATTCCAAGGTCATAAAGTGTAGTAGTCTCCATAGTTTAATTTAATTTCATCTGAGTGGATTGTCTTTGACTCTTATACAGATATGGTTTAGGTCCAAATGGAGGAATCGTCACATCTCTGAATCTGTTTGCAACACGATTTGATCAGGTAGAGCTGCATTTGAAGGATCCAATAGATGTCACTGTTTTACACGTTCACTTCCACATTCTTCTGTTCTAATTTAACATTTCTGTGTGCCCTCTTTTAGGTCATGAAGTTTATTGAGAAAAAGCAAAGTAATCACGAGTAAGTTTGTGTGTTCAGTACTCTAGATGTCTGTCTTTTTCTCAGTGCTACTATTGCATGTGTGAATCATTTTGTATGTGTGTGTGTGTGTGTATGCAGGTATGTTTTGATTGACACTCCTGGACAAATAGAGGTGTTCACATGGTCGGCATCTGGAACTATTATAACTGAAACACTGGTACTTCACAGTCTTTCACGCTTAGTCATGATATTGCATTTGTATTTGGACATTTTGAATATAAACACATGGTTTCTTTTCTAGGCCTCTTCTTTTCCCTGTGTGGTTATTTATGTGTTGGATACGTCTCGAAGTGTGAATCCAGTCACCTTTATGTCCAACATGTTGTACGCCTGCAGGTCAGCAGCTCAGACTTATTTAATATTTATTGGTTATGCAATATCTATGGAAGCTTGTTTCCACCACAAAAAAAGAAAAAAAGAAAAATGTAATTGCGAGTTTATATCTAAACTCGGAATTGTGAGGGGGAAAAGTCTGAATTGTTAGATATAAACTCACAATTGCGTGAAATCAGATTTGTAAGATATAAACTCGCAGACTCAATACTGTGAAAAAAAAAGTTGACAATTAACTTTTTCTTTTTCTTATTTTGTGGCAGAAACAAGCTTCCATAAATATGTCTGAAATTTTAAAGTGTTATATTCAGTGTTATATTCACACTTTAATATGCCTCATGAAAGTGATGTCATGATTTCAGTAGATCTTACAGAAATGTCTTGTTTTCCTCCAGCATTCTCTATAAGACCAAGCTACCATTCATAGTTGCCATGAACAAGGTAATAAAATGCTGTCATCCTATTCTTCAGTGGTCAATCAATAGGGATATTTAAATGCAAATACTGATATCTAGAAAGACGACAATATGTATACATTGTATTATGCATTCAAGCGAATTTGATGCATTGTATTTCTTTAAAAAAATCGAGTTATTGTATTAATATTAATTTTAAATGATTATATAATTATAAATGTATACTATGAATTAATATGTAAATAAATATTAACACACATTTACTAATAATTATTGTTTACATTTAAATACAGTTGTTAATATTAATTAATTGTACTATTTATATTAGTAAATAGATTTAATATGAATAAATTCACTGTTCAAAAAATTATTATTGGTGGATAACACAATCTCGTCCATCAGCATATTTTTTTAAATTGTATGTTTTAAAAGGAATAAATCGGTGTAAGTGTTTTTTTCTGCACCTTTATCAGACTGACATCATTGATCACAGTTTTGCGGTGGAGTGGATGCAGGACTTTGAGGTGTTCCAGGATGCTTTGAATCAGGAGACGTCTTACGTTAGTAACCTGACCCGCTCTATGAGTCTCGTCCTGGATGAGTTCTACACCAACCTGAGGGTGAGTTTAAAGCTATGGTCCAGTTAGCTGCCAACTCGCACGCATTCAGCGCGAGACTCGTGCAATTGACACTTTTCACATGCTCTCGCATATGAAGGTAAATAGTAGCTAAACTCAAGAGCATGTAGATGTGAATTTGAGAACTTGTACAATAAATATTCGCTAAATTTTAGGGGGTGCAAAGGAGTCGTTTTATTGGTTGGCGCCTAACCAATGAAATGGGACAACTTTTGTACGCGATGATGTCACAAAACCCACGTCCTTGGGAACGTTTTGAACGTGGCTTAAAGGTGCCCTAGAATGTGAAATTGAATTTATTTTGGCATAGTTAAATAACAAGAGTTCAGTACATGGACATGACATACAGTGAGTCTCAAACACCATTGTTTTCTCCTTCTTACTTAAATCTCGTTTTTGAAAAACACCCCTGAAAAATAGGCGATTCTCCACATAATGCCGACTGTGACGCAACAGTCGGGATCATTAAAGCAGCACTCAGTAGGAATTCCGTTTTTGTCAAACAGCGACCCCTAGAGTCGCTGTGGAGTACTTGTACTGTCGTGAATAGCACTCACGCAGAGATGTCTCTGCACTCACGGCCTGATCCCCTTAATAAGGTATGGCCCCTTTAAGAGCTGCGCCACGCCCTGTTTAACTGTCGGCAGTCTGTATTGTATGTGCGCCTTGAACACCACAGGTATACGGCGCCGGGTTATTTCTGTTTGATGCTCATTTTATCAGAATTTTATCAGATCTGTTTTTGCCGTAAAGCAATTCGTTACATCGCGAGACCTGATATCACGCGACACTTCCTGATGCTGCGGCCGGCGGGCCGCCGGCTCAAAGTGTGATTTTGTGGCTCACAGGCACCAGGGGGGTGCGAAACGACCACCATTCAACACAAAATCAGTAATATAAACATTACAATGACTCCAAAGCTATTCTGTTAAGGTAAAAAAGTTACTCAGTTCACCTTTAAGATGTACGACTCCAAAAATGTGCATATGCCAGCCCATGTTCAATGACAGGCGGAACTGCGCAGCCGAAGCATGGCAGTTATTCAGTGTTTGGATGTACAAATGAACACAAAGGTATTTAGTTCCTTCATCCGAGCCTCTGAAGAAACAATGGGTTAATTTTATTTTCTCTGGAAATTTCCAAACATTTCACCGACGAGACTGTTTCGTCAACTTGGGCCAGTACAGAGCTGGCCTCAATGAACGTCTGAAAATACATCGATCGAGCTACCAAGCAACACTTTTTGATGTGTAATTGTTCAAGTTCAGACAGGTAATCTTTCTCTCAAAATCGTTCAATACTGTATTTACATCATCGTGTTTGCATTGGTGAAAGCATTAGAGAGAGTGCAGAAACTGCATTGCAATGATACGATCTTTATTATCGTGATCAACACACTGTTATCTGTTTGCTCAATGCTCATCACGGCAACATTTTATGTGATGGGAATAGATCTAAATACTTTAACAACATCTCACGATTCGTTAATCTCGATAGCTGTAATAGTAAAAACGTATAATATCTGTAGTAAAAGTATTCAAGAGAGTTTCACATGTAATACATAGCTATTTCATATGCAAGCATGTCAGCCAATCACAGCAGAGGCCGGTTTCACACAGCAGACACGCCCCTTCAAACAGCATTCAAATCAGAGGCTAAAATCAGGCTAGGAAAAATGCCTTTTATTTCTAAATTATGACTATTTTTGATCTAAAAAACATACTAACATTATAAGGGCAACCCAGAAAACATTATACAATAAAAATAAAAACCATTCTAGGGCACCTTTAATACAATAAATTAGACAGTGATATTAAAAGAAATACATGGTATTATCGAACAGTAAACACCATACTAATAATACATACCTATGTACAGAAAAGCAGATGTGCCCAGAATATGAAAGCAACACGTTTAATTACATGTTAAGTGTTTTCAAGCGGGAGGAGTATTTTGCCAAATATGTGGACTATATTACATAATTATTATATTTTTGTATCATTAAAATATTATAATGTTGTTGAGTTGTAATTTTTAACCTTTTATTATAATATCAGCTGACAGTGCTATCTATATGTTTATAGCATTAGGTGAGGGTTTTTTTTCTTGAGAACACTGTACCTAAAATTTATCCAAATGAATCGCTATTGAATTAAGATCGGAATTAAATCACAAAAATTTTATTGAATTGAAATCGTGAAATTTGTGCAATAATAAAAACATTAGCCTGCCAGTCATTGTACCATGTAAACATTGTAAAATGTTGTTACTAAACCTAATAAAATTCTGTTTAGTTACCAAATGTTTTGATAATCCCAATACACTTATTGTGATGCAAGGTTGTTTTGTTACATCCCCCACAATCCCCCAATGAGTAGTTAGGGTTACATGTTTGTTCACGCAGTAAAATGTGATTGTAATTTTAATTGTATAAGACTGTAAAGATGATGCAGTAAAAACCTGTTAATTGGTTGATGCTATGTTCAACATGCCAGTCCAAATCTGGTTATTTGTGTATCCGGTTGGAATCTGTATATATATATCTGTATAAATATATCATGGCTCACTACAAATAATGCATTAACAGTCGCATCCGTTACTGTAAACCCTGTACGCTCGCCTGTAGGTGTCTGTATAAGTAAGTGTACATGGCCAGTGCAAGATTCTGGATTTAATAAGTTTAAAATGTTGTTTTTGGTTTTGTAAATTAGTTTTAAATTCTAAAATGTACAGGTTGTTCTGTAAATATGTTTACATTTTGACTATTACATATATTACAGAATTATTCTGGCAACTGCAGCTTCCAGTTTTGTTTTTTTATTTTTCTGTAAAATCGACAGGTAGTATGAGCCATGCTAATGGTGAAGCTTATCTTGGCTAGAACCATCAATAAAAATAGCAAGACATGAGAGCAGATTTATGGCTTTCTCAGTGTCTGAAATGTATTGTTGGGCTTTAAGGAGACAGTTGCAATCACTCTTTTGTGACTTTAGTTTTTTCCTCTCAGTCCAGTGCTTATGCAGGATCGTTTCTTTGTGTCCTGTAGGTTGTCGGTGTGTCTGCAGTGACAGGTTCTGGGCTTGATGAACTGTTCGTACAGGTTGCAGATGCTGCTAAAGAGTATGAAACGTACGTATAACACTCTGGATGATTATGAAATTCAGACTATAGAACTTCAATGGCTTTGTCTACCAATGTTGTTATCTTTTAAAATCGTTTAAATCTATTAAAGGGATAGTTCACCCAAAAATGAAAATTAGCCCATTATTTACTCACCCTCAAGTCATCCTAGGTGTATATGACATTCTTCTTTCAGATGAATACAATCGGAGCTATATTAATTTTACAACTGTATACAGCCAAAGCCCAGAAACCTCTTTAGCTGGATTTGATGTAATGGTTAAAAGTTAGACACATTTTAAGAGCAATAAAATGCATACGTTGTTTAGGACAATATAATAATAATAATTCATTACATTTATATAGCGCTTTTCTCGACACTCAAAGTGCTTTACATAGAAGGGTGAATTTCCTCAACCACCACAAATGTGCAGCATCCACCTGGATGATGCGACGGCAGCCATATTGCGCCAGAACGCCCACCACACACCAGCTTACTGGTGGAGAGGAGACAGTGATGAAGCCAACCAGTATATGGGGATGATTAGGAGACCATGATGGACAGAGGCCACTGGGCAAATTTATTTAGGATTTTTTGTGACCACAAGGTGAGCGCGCCCTGCTGGCCTCACTAACACCTCCACCACCAGCAACCTAGTTTTCCAAGGAGGTCTCCCATCCAGGTACTGACCAGGCTCAGCCCTGCTTAGCATCAGTGGGCAACCAGTCTTGGGCTACAGGGTGATATGGCTGCTGGCAATATATATAGGCAATATAGATTCACGTTAAAAGATAAATGAATGCTTTTCTACTAACAGTTGATATGTTTTACTGTCTTTACAGCGAGTATCGCCCTGAATATGAACGTCTGCACAGAGAGCTGGTGAGTAATCGCTGGTGTGGGCTGATGTACTAGTCATGAATCAACTGGTCATGTCTTGCAGAGGTCCTTCCACCACTGATCAAACTACATATATCTTTTTTTATTTTTTTTTATTTGAAAGGCAAATAAAAATTGCACTAGCATGTCCCCTTTTGGGTCCATGAGAAAAGGTCAAGTCTGCCTGTTATTAATTCTTTCATCTCATCCACAGTCTGAAGCTCAGAGTCAGAAACAACAGGAGCAGTTGGACCGCCTTCGGAAAGACATGGGAGCAGTTTCCATGGAAACTCCAGCTCCAACCGGTACATTCATTCAGAACGGTCACGTCTGTTCATTCAAAAATAAATATATTTGAAAGTCATTAATCAACTTTGGACTCTTCACATAACGAACGATGACTGTGCCCTGAATAGTAGTCCATGTATGAAATATGTCTTTTAAATTAGTTTCGAAAAGGGTGAGAGGTAAGATGTGTGGGAACACTACTGTTCAAACGTTTGGGGTCAGTAACTTTTTTTTAAATGTTTTTGAAAGGAGTCTCTTATGCTCACCAAAAATATAGTAAAAAGAGTACTATTGTGAAATATTATTACAATCTAAAGTAATTGTTTTCTATTTTAATATATTTTAAAAATGTAATTTGTTCCTGTGATCAAAGCTGAATTTTCAGCATCATTACTCCAGTCTTTAGTGGCACATGATCATTCAGAAATCATTCTAATATGATGATTTGCTGCTCTTTTATTCTTATTATTATTAAGGTTGAAACCAATACAACTTAATATTTTTGTGGAAACTCAACTCATTAATTTAAAATGGAAATTAATTGTAACATTATATTGTAAATGTCTTTACTATGACTTTGGATCTTTTAAATTTAATGCATAATTTAAATGCATCCTTTGCTGAATAAAAGTATTAATATCTCTGAAAAATATCTTACTGGCTCCAAAACTTTTGAATGATAGTTTGTTTTTGACATGAATCATTTTTTTAGAAACGGATATCATTTGTCTGCATTTATTTGTACTTAATTAGCTTTGTTGAAAAAAAATATATGTATATGCCTTGGTTATTTTTTTGTTTAGAAGCCCCAGATCTTGGTGGGCCTAGTGACCTCATCTTTAACCGAGGCAACCCAGATGAAGCTGAGGAAGACACAGACAGCGATACTGATGATATCGATCACACAGGTGAGAAGGATACTTCACATGGCCCTTAAAGAACCATAATCACCGTCCCACTCTGTAACACTCCTGTTTATGATGTCACTTTTCCCCCATTGATTCTTTTAACAGTCACAGAAGAAAGTAAAGAGGCCGGTGCTTTCGGGAACTTTCTGAAGGAGAGAAGAGAAGTAGTGCAGGTGCGCAACAGGGAGTCAAAATGAGGGCAGGGAACGTGTCCTATACATGTTTGACCTCTGAACTTTGACGTATCCACTTTCTTAACTTTGGAATACTCCGAAATAGAGTTTGACGGCTAATATGGACCGTTTTCAATGAATCTGCTACAGTTGGAGCTGCCTGCACATCCTGCTGCCACATCAACAAAGCCTGCGCTGAGATTTCACAATTGCAAATGAGTAAATTTGTATTAGAACGTAATAAGTTGCATCATGCACAGATCAAGAACTGCATTAGTTAAAAACCAAACATCAGCATATTTTGTCTTGTGTCTCCAATGAGCATGTTATTGCACAAAGAAAATATGTGTGGTTTTTCTTTTGCAAAATATATTTATGTACATTCTACAATTTTATTTGTCTGTTAATAAAAACTCTGTTTTCATAACAACCTGGAACAGAAGCCGAAAATCTGAAGTTTCTCTTTTAAGGGATGGACTCCTATAGCTATAAAGTTTGTGTTTCTATTATGGTCAATAAAATATTTTTATACATACAGTATACAATATCGTCCTTGCTTGAAACTTTCTGCTTTGTCTTTTCATAATGCTGTTTGAAGAAGCGTGGAGCGTGTCCGTGTGCTGAGATGGTAGGTGGGCAGTAGTGGTTTTGCAGCCATATGGCGGAGGGATCCAGTGGGTGTAGTGAGACTGTGGGATTCAAAATCATTCTGTTTCATGAATTATGTTTCTTGTAGACCTTCACATGTGTGAAATACCACTCTGCAAGACCTTCTGCTTTCAATCTAGTTGAATGTGAGCATTGGAGATGTCACTGAGATTCACCTTTTGGAGGAAACAACTCAAAAATGTATTTCCTGTCCTTTCACAGTATAGGTGCTTGAATGACTTTTCATTCATATTGAAATTGAATGCAGCTGTTGAATTTATTAAGCACTTGCTTAAAATCTGCTTAAATGTATGCAATAAATTTTTTTATGTATTTAAGTATTAACTGTCTAAGTGCATTTAAGCAGATCTTAAAGTTTTGTGGATTTTAATTGCATATACAATTTCCATCTATTTGGATTACACGGTTTTAAGATAAACATGCATTTTTGTCAGTCATACATGAAAGAAATAAAATCATGGCACAGTTTATGTATTTGCATCTATTTTATTTTATGTAAATAATCATTTTCAAAATAAATGTTTTTAAAACACATATTCGTACTATTACAGAAATCGTACATGTTTCTTACCAGTTTCATTTACGACTGACAAATATGCAGCACTTAAGCTTGTTAGTTGGTGATTGATGGATGGAGGGAGGGAGGGTGGATGGATGGATGGATGCACAGGTAGGTGAATGGATGGAAGGAAGGATCACTATACAGCCACTGTATGCACCGAATCCAAAATTGGTGTTAGCTCACATTGGTTTACATGTTATTTACACTTTCCATTACATTCAAGTTTATGCAATTCAAATACATATATCTCACATTTAAGCCTAAATCTTTTATGAGGATGGTTGGATAGATGGCTGGGTGGATATACAGATGTTTGGACACAGTATTCACATGGATCCAAATCCAAAATTGGTGTTTGGTTTGGTTGACATTTTCGTTGCATCCAAGTCCTGCAGACTCTAACTTTACTCTGTTAAGTTTCTAGAATCGGGTAGTCGTGAACCGATACATGCACGCTTTTTCTGTGTGGGTGACTCATCACATTCTGAAGCGTGTAGGTTGTGTGGCAAACTGGCAGATGCCTTTGGATTTTCACAGAGCGTGAGTCACTATGTGGTTTAGTTTACGAGAGCTACATCTCAACACACATCCTTGCTGCCGCCACACACACAAACACACACACACAAATGCTCTTTGAACATAAAGGGAGAAAGAATGAGTTGAATGGAAGCGGGAAGTGTCAGTACGCCTACTATAATTGCATGTCTGGGAGGAAGGACACTGCCTGGCAAGATCCAAAAGTCAGTCATAACTGGTTTTTACCGGTCTATGATTGTTTTTCTGTGTTTTATCGATGTTAATGTTCAAATAGTTGTTTGTTCATACTAGGAGACCATTGAACTGCTTGTATGCTAGTATTTAAAGTGTGCTTTTTATAGCCAACAAATGATGCTTTCCCATCTAGACAATAACCAAATCTGTTACTATTGCATATTGAAAAATTTGAGTGACAAACTACCATACTATTTGATCAGTATGCAGTATGTACGTATATGGTGCACAGTGTGCAGGTGTTTTCTGCATACTGTGTTGTTTACAACAAATACTGCCTAATATTATAGAAAATAGAATGTGAAGTGGTACATACTATGCAGCAATTAAAGAAAACAATGGTGTTTGAGACTCACTGTATGTCATGTCCATGTACTGAACTCTTGTTATTTAACTATGCCAAAATAATTTAAATTTCACATTCTAGGGCACCTTCAAGATAGTGTCCCATATTGTCCCATGACCTCATTTTGTGCATACTTACTATTAAGTATAGTACTTGCTTAACATTTCTGCATTACGAATAATGTATGTTTGTGAATATGCACAAAATACACAGATGACTATATTTCTGAAAATATGCAATATACAACAGTGTGCACTGGATACTGTTTTCTTCTGCAATGTGCTTAACTTGACCATTATATGTTCCCAGTATGACGACTGAACTGAAAGTAAAATCAGCAGTAATATTTGATATTTATTTCTTGTTTTATTAAATTAGGCAACAAAATGAAGATATTTTGACACAAAATTGTATTACAAATACAAAACAACAGATTTTATGTCTGATATGACAACTAGACCACACAAAATTGTATTACAAATACAAAACAACTGATTTTATGTCTGATATGACAATTAGACCACACAAAATTGTATTACAAATACAAAACAACCGATTTTATGTCTGATATGACAACTAGACCACAAATTCCGAATTAAGTTAGGTAGTATAGTCTGCTATTCCAAATTTAGATATTTGTTCTGATTTAATTAGTCACCATGAAATCTAAACTGACATTTTTGACATTTTATCGAATATTGCAGTATTTATTATAAACTATTTATCTTTTTTTTTTTTTTTAGTTCATGTCAAAATCTTTAACCAAAAAAACTTCCCCTCCCTCTTACAGCAGCATCTCTTCTCTGATGATGTGTCTACTGACACAAGGGCGGGGCAACCTGTCACTCTCATTAAATCGACCAATAGCAAACAACAATCATCCAATCAATTCCACATGGACAAAATCAAGTCCCGCCCTACATTTTCTCTTGTCAGAGTAGCCGTTTCACTTAGATATATGTCACAATAGGGTGAAAAAGACTATCGCAACTTCAGTTTCACACCGACTTGCAGAATATTTCCAATATTCTGACTGAACATCAAACATGTAGTGATATCATGTGGCAAAACAAGTAGCATACAACTGTTAATTACATTATTATGTTTATTATAACATTTATTGTGTTATTGCATGTTGCTTCACTGACTGAAATAGTAGATCCTGTACATAATTCAGTATCCAATAAGCAGTACCATGGAATTCCATTTGCAACATAGCTGTTGTTTTTATCTTTTTATGTGATGTCATCTTTTGTTCTCTGTTTATTGCTAGTAAACAGCATGCCTAGCATGTGGATTGGTTTGACCGTAAGTCTCGGCCAGAGAGATACTGACGACCAGAGTTAAAAGCTATGAGTCATGCAGCACGCGACCATTAGAGTGATGTCATGCCCTGAGTTTAGAGCCTGCAGATACAGTATGACCTATACTCTCTCACATCACACTCTCCAGAGCGCTTCACACCTAGAATACACAATCAGATCACATACAGCTTTGACTCAGTGGTTTAAATGCTAAATGCTTTACAGCTACAAATGGTGGCTATAATGCATTGACATGTTTGGATGTGCATTGAATGTTGTAACTTTAAATGAAAAGTTGCATTTCAGTGCTTCAAAAATAAATTGTAGCTGTCACACCGTTAATATTTCTCAAGCTAGATTTAATTTTGAAAAATCAATTTCTGTACATTCACTAACCTTTATGTCTTGGCCACAAAAAACAAGCAAATGAGCTATTGAACAAGGCACTGATATAATGATATTACACATTTGGGGGGGCATGTTGTAAATTTTTGGTTGTATTTGGTATTTTATCTGTATTATATGCTATTTAAAATGTATTGTAGTATTATTTAGTGTATACTAAATTTATGTAGTATACAAAAAAATATTATAGAGTTTTTAATGTTTTTAATTATAATTAGAACAATTACAAAACATGGAATTCATGAAACCGAAATGTCACACACACACAAAATAGAAGAATAACAAAACACATTGTTTTGACCAACCTGTATAAAATTTGATCAAATTCAACATTTAAGACACGTTGCCACAACACAATACAACGTAGTTCAGCTACAAATTTGTTGACCTTTATGTATGGCATTGTGGACAGTTTTGAAACCAAAATACAAGATCACTGCTAGGACAAAAACAAGCATTTTGTGCATTTTCGACTCAAAACAATGCATGTTAATGAATTATTCACTGTTTCGCACTGTATTATTCAGGAGGGGTGTGTCAGAATGAGCTCATCACAATATGTTCTAATATAAATCAACGGGCATACCGTAATGTACCTCTTAAGGAAAGTGTGTCCATCTGTCATTCTGCCACAAGTATCACAAGCCATTAGACTGATGTGTTACTGATGTCAGAAAATTTTCCACTGAACTGCAGCTCTGCTTTACTGTGTATTTTAGATGAGGTACAGTTTTTAAAATGACAACAAACTGTACCTTATTAAAAGGAAAAGGTTTAATGTAGTAGAAAAGAATTTGAAATCACTATCAACAATTTGAAAATTAATTATTCTTTATATATAGAGTATATATCATAGTATATAGTATATGCATGTGAATATACACTGTTCAAAAGTTTAAGGTCAGTAAGATTTGTTAATGTTTAAAGTAAAAAATACAGAAAAAATAGCAGTAGTATTGTGCGTGCGTGTGTGTGTGTGTGTATAATTTCATTACCCTAATGATCAAAACTGTTTAGAACACATTTTCTTCAAAAAATATACAAAAATCTATTACAAAATAACATGGAAAGCATCAGTAAGGTTTGTGCTTGTATGCATGATTAGCTTCATCATCATCATCATCATTGCCTGTTAGGTCAGATGTGAACTGGAAACTGCATCATTCTGACTAGAGAATCCAGCGCACCGCTCCTGATTGGCTGGAAATGACATCATAGCAGGGTTACCATGTGATGATCAGGCTTTCCTTGCAGGCACATTGTTTTCCTTCACTACATCCCCCCACCTTTCTCTTTTCAGTCTTTCTTTACTGCTCTGGTGCGGTGCGGTTTCAGTGCACCATTTACGAACAATTCCCATTATGTCCTTTTCCCTCTGTCCTTCATTTCTCTGTTATTCAGTTTTAGGACCTCGTTTGCTGCATTTCTTGCTCTGTTGCCATGTGAAAAACCCTGTATGCAGGCACACGACTCTCCACCTATAGCAGACAGCTGGATGACATCATCGTCTCCCCTCCCCCTGCGGCCTCCTCCAGTGATCACATCCAGCATATACCAAAACCAACGCTCCTCTCCAGTTAGCATGGGTGGGTGATCCTTTCTTGCACAAATGATGTGCTCATATATCATTCACTGTATTATTAACTACAAAAATGCTATCTTTTGTTTTGCATTAACCCATGTGCATTGAGATCCTTTGTTCTATTCACTTAAGACGTTGTCTGTTTTCTTAGAGGGATGCGGTGCCACTGGGAAATAAACTGGGTACAGTATGTTCTGTTCCACCATATTCAACATCCATATCAGGACCGCTGGGAGTATTTCTACCTCACCTGAGAGACCTCGGAACTGCAAACAGGTTCAAATAAGCACCTTATATAAGTTTATCCTGCACATTTACAAACCATTCATCTGTGACATTAGAGATTTGACGTGCATAAAAATCAGGTTCGTTCTACAAAATGAACACTAAGTTGTACAAACTGTCTTTGGAATTGTGAAAACTCCAGTAGTTTGATTTGGCACAGGACCAGAGCAACAGATGGGCCATTGACAGACTGTTCAAACAGGCCCGCTCTGCCCGCATCCAGACGGGCATGTTGGCAAGGTTATTTTGTGTCATAGTCATCCACAAGACTCCAGCCATGAGTGAGTGAGAAGATGACACATAAATCCCAGTCCTCCTCCGTTTTTAGACATGACATTTCGAGCAGCTCCCAAAACCAGACAGAACTGGATTAGCTGCGCGTAATTCAATTCTAAACTGAAATAACCTAAAAAGAAGTGCATCTTGGTTTCAAGCCTTGATAGTTGCTCACAAATGTAGGATATATAATATTTAATATTCTTTGATAGCTCCAATTTTCAATAACAAAAACAATACAATTCCGTTTTCTTATTAAATACTGCTAATATTACTAAATAGTGCTTCTTCTGCATAAAGCTGCATAATATGCCCTGTCCTTCTCTGAAATCATAACCAGTTTTCAACAAAGAGTTAACCACCCCCTATCTGCACTCCCAGCCATTCCAGCCCATCAGGAGCCTGCATCCCTCTCGACCAATCACATCGCTTGGAGGTGATGTCATGCTTTATCTAGCAGAGGTGGTGCTGATGCTGCCAGGTTGAGCATCCAAACAGCAGCAGACTGTCAGACTGAACGCAAGGGAAAGACCCTGACAGAAGATCACAGCACGCTGTCGGTGAGTTATTGTATATCACAACGTGTTATTTACTGTATTATGCTTTTGCAGGACAAAAGAAGACTGCTGATCTGATGGACTAATGCGATTGAAGTTTTATGAACTATGGAAACTTCCCTTTGTTCTGTTTTGTTCTGTATTATGTAGGGCAGAAAGATTCTTAGATTATGTTGCACTGCAGATTTACCGTGCTTGCTGGATTTAGATTTTAGATACGCCATGCAGCCTGGGTTATTAGACGTATATGTAAATCGTATATAAGCATGAATTGTTGGGTTTTGCAACTGTTTAGTCTTAATACACACATCAGAAATCAGTTGTGCTTGAAATCATGTTGGTCAAATGCATAATGCATTGTGAAAAACAGGAGAGTGCATTGCTTGTTTAAAAAGGGGCAAAGTGTGCATAGGTCTTGCAGTGAGCGAGCTAGTCTGCACTGTGGGTGGTACTGAGAGGTAAGATTAGATGTTGGTGTGCCAAAGGCCACGGCCCCTTTATAGAGAGGCACAACCTCTGCTTTCAAAACACCAAGCGGTTATTTCGATCAGAAAGCAGTGGGAGGTTAAGAAATTGACTTGCAGCATGAGCTGCAAACAAATGCACGATAAACTTGCATGTCTCTTAGTTGAACGACAATGCTGTTGGGTTGTGCTCAGCATGTTTTATTTATTGCATCAGCTGTGTTGCTGGCATCAATAAAACAGGAGCTGATTTTGGGTTTTGTGTGCATGCAGTGCGACCCTCACGACTTGGGAAAATGATGCACGTTCTCAAAGAATCAAAATTTTTGGCCTTCATGTTAGGAATGGAGTTGAAACGTTTTATAGAATAAGCCCATGCATTGAAAATGTCACAAAGTTTCAAAGGTGTTAGCGGGTGCTGCGATCGTGAGCGTGGGAATTGAGGGGGCACGGCGAGGACAGAGGCAGGACGAACGAGAGAGAATGGTAGAGAAGGAGCGTAGGCTGAGAGACGATCATCAACCCTGAACAAACCAGATTCATTTATGCTCTCTTTTGCGAACGATTGCCATCAAGTAGATTACCGCTTAATTTGTTTGTTGCTTGCTTGGTTTTTGTGGATTTGAATAGATTTGTACTTGGTATGCATACGTACTATGTGCTTAGAAGTAACTGTGCGATACTTTTACACTGCAAACAAATTGGTTTCTTTGTTATCTAATTTTTTTAAACAAAAGGCATTTACTTGTGAAGCAAAATTGTGTAAGGAATTAAGGCTTACATCTTGATTTTTTTCAAATATTATTATTATTATTTTAAACGGTTCCAAATTATTTATTTGCAAAATGCTTAATCTGATGGAATTTTGCCTTTATTTTTAATTTATTGCTTTGTGATTTATTTATTTACTATGGATTGTTGATTTGGGCTTGTTATTCATAATACCAGACTTTTATATGAGGACAAAGACATATCCATAAGAATTGATTGACTGGATTCTGATTACATCATCGTTTCTCTCTCCTACAGGACCAGCTGAGTTTGAAACGCCTTTGAGGACTCAGAAGAAGGAAAGATGACTCTTGCAGGTACGTGTACGTCCGCCTCCACTTTCACATGTGATCTTGTGAGCGTTTGATAGAGCAGAAGCAATGATGTGTGAGCACATGGCATCAGTGGCATGAGCTCAAAATAACCCGGTCTCTTTCTCTGTTGCAGCATACAGAGAGAAAATGAAGGAGCTCCCTCTAGTGTCTCTCTTCTGCTCCTGCATCCTGCCAGAGCCTCGGGAGAAGCCCACCAAGAAAACACAAGGTACCTTAAAGCCCCCTTTAAAGGTCTCAAATCTAAAAATCTTGTGTAATTACTGTTAGTTTGATCAAAGTATTTTAACATTAGTTACTTTCGGTTTAGATGTTGTGGACCTCAACCTGTGCATCATTAAAGACATGGAGGTGATCGAGCTAAACAAGCGGACATCGGGACAGGCCTTTGAGGTCATCCTCAGACCACCGTCTTTTGACGGTCAGAGGGAGTTTCATCCCACTTTCCCACCTCGCAGGGACCCTTCGCTGGAAGAGATCCAGAAGAAACTGGATGCAGCTGAGGAGAGAAGAAAGGTGAGGAATATATATCATGATGGAAGATTACGTCGCTTTCACTTGCATATCTATAACAGAGACATAAATTGGCTTACCATATATATTGCATACATTTAAACTTTACATTAAAACATTTTTTAAAACAAGACAACCTCAAAGCTGGATATGCTCAGTGGAGTTTTATTTATATACTCTTATAGTTTTTGTTAATATTTTGAGTTAGCTTTACTTTATATTTTCAGTTTTCATGTTAGTTTTACTTTAGTTTAAATCATTTTATAATTTAAATAATTATTTGATTTCAGGTTGGTTTCAAACACAGCAAATGATTTTTAATTATTTTCATTTTAGTAAACAATAACAACACTAGATATGTTTATAGGTGAGTCTCGTATAGAGTTATAATTTCATGCATTATCTCCACAGTGCCAGGAAGCTGAACTTCTGAAGCACTTGGCCGAGAAGAGAGAACATGAACGAGAAGTGGCCCAGAAAGCTGTAGAAGAACACAACAACTTCATCAAGATGGCCAAAGAAAAACTGGAGCAAAGAATGGAGATTAACAAAGAGAACAGAGAGGCTCACATCGCTGCTATGCTGGAACGTCTTCAGGAGAAGGTACGGTGAATCTCCACATTTGAACCCAGTTCTATTTTTAAAGATGCACCACTAGTGGCACAAAAGGGAATTGCAATCTGTTTGTTTGAGTTGCTAATAGTGAATATACAGGTAGTAGGGCTAATGCCTGGTACACATTGTACGTTTTTGGGCTGTCCCAGACGAAAGATGACAAATCGTGCCGATTTCTGTGGTCGTGGCTCCTAAGCGTCGTACTGTGAGAGAGAATCAAAGATGGCCATTTTCACGGTCTTGCGACCAAAGACAACCTGTGATCATTTTATGACAGTGTCAGAAATTTAGCATGATCATCTCACAGTGTGTTTGCTGAATTGCAGCTACGACCTACGTATACTGACTCGCCAATAAAAATGCAACATGAAGTGGCGTATTGATCAATATAGTCACTAAAACTTAAAACTATTTACCTCAAGCTCCATTTTCCAGGTTGTCCTCTTTTCCCTAGCCATCACCACGTCCATATTCTCCTCTTTCGCTTCCTCCTCTTTTTTTCAGCGCACATAAAAACCACAACTGCCAAAGTGCCTGAATGTTTTGGGCTTGTTTAGAAATGGGCATTCTTTTTGCAATTCTGTTTGGTGCCACTAGAAAAATATTTTCAAAGCTTTGACAATTTAGGGTTGAGATTGTTCTATTATTTAATAGTTTTTCTTCCTTTTGTCTTGTATTTTTCCAGGACAAGCATGCTGAGGAGGTGAGGAAAAACAAGGAACACATTGAACTGGACTGGGATTAGAATCAAAAGCATTTCTTGTCCCGATTTTCTTTTTAAAGAAACCGACAAAATAAGGCCTAGCAGGTCCTAGTCATGCTAAGAAAGGCTGTGCTTCGGAATTGACAGCGATTTAAAGGCCTATCTTGCGATATTTTCAGCAAAATATATATATTCTTGTGTTTGCTTCAGCCCAACGGAGTATATTGTGGATGTGGAATTGGGCATCTATTGGAAAATGCAAAAAAGTAGTTTTGTTTTGTGGATTTGTTTACCGCCAAACAGTGTAAAATGCTGTCATCAAAAAAATAATCATCAATCCTTTTAGTCTTTAGTAATAGCTTTGCATGCACTGATAGGATAAAGATCATGAACGAAGAGGCAGAGAGAAACTAGAGTAACCAAGATGTGCATTTGTGTTGTAATGCTGTGAATTAGCTGTTTGTAACATTGTTTGTGTATTCAGAGAGGTGATGTGTACTTAGCACTGTAGTTCTGCTTTGTATTTATGTCTTAGAGTTGGTTTCTCATAGAAGAATCCCCCCAAAAAACACTAGAATATTTGTTAGTTACCTGTCAACGTATAGTGTGTTAAATGTGTCCGAAATCAAAGTTTTAATGCTTGCATGCCGTGATGCACTTGATAAAACTTGTGAAAAGCCATTTGCTGTGTGAAAGTGTGGTTTTTGTCCTGATATTAATTGCTATATCTCTGAACTTTATGTTCCAGGTGCCTTGAGATCTTCCCACAACACACGCTGATCATATGGGAGAACATTGACCAAAGGACTCACTATCACGCTGAGCTTATTAGCTTGGATCATATGAGATTATGACTCTGAAACCCGATTATATGATATCATTATATCATTGTAAGGTATGATGGCCATGTTGTCAGACGAACGGAACTGGCCGGCCAGCAAAGATCCCGACGGAATCTTTACTACCTTAATCTGAGAAGCGCAGAGAAGTGTTTGTCTCTGTGACGAGCTTGTATGCCAATAGTGCCAAAAAATGAGTGAATGTGAGTGGTAACTTTGTGTGTTTATGAATATTTGGGTGACGTTTGGACGGTTTCATGTACTTTGCCCATGTGGATGCAGTCAGTTTGTCTTCTGTCCTGTCATTAAGGCTCTATTTTTGGTAAACTGCTCAAGCTTTTGCCACTGTACATATGTTCACTTGCCTCATGATCAGCTGGTGTCTGATTTGGCTATATAATTCTGTACAGAAATTGTGATATATTTTAGAGGCAGAGAGAATTAAAGCACTGCTGGTATAGTTTTGTCCTTGTGACCTCATTTGACCTCATTTTTAGATTGTGAATTTTTTTAAATGCTTTAAAAAAAAAAAACACCATCAGAACAAGCATTGTAGTATTGTTTTCCTCATTTATTGCAATCTTAAAAACACGTTTGGATCAATAAATAAATAATGAATGCAAGTTATTTTCATGCAAAAATCCAGTAAATATAAATAACCTACATTTGATGACATTAATAAATTAGATTATTAGACAGATCAAGTCAGAATCAGACTTTTCTGGTTAATATCAAAATAAAGCAAAAATGAAAATCCAGTCGAAATAAATAAATATCCTACATTTGTGAACACGTACGTATCTGTGATAACTTAAATAAATTATGAAGTCTTAAGTCATACGCCTTAAGTTTTAGAATAGTAAGAATACAAGTGACATCAGTAGAAGACATCTACAATACTGTAACTCATTTTAAACCTGGACGTGTACAAATGGACGAATGCAGGTGCATCCCACTGCGATGGTTTTGTACTCAAGTCTAAAGGAGTAGTTGTGCTTTTCTCCTCGAATTCTCCTCAAGACCATGATTTGGGTGAAAATAGGTTTGGACTGGTAATCCTGGACCTCAAGCCATCCTGTTTTGGTTTCGATTAAACATCCAGTAAGAGAACACTTCGCCTCTGCGATGCTAGAAGGGTACAGGTTCTCGTCATGCGTAAACCTATGAAACAAAATGAATCATGTGCAATTTTAGGTTAGCGGGTTGCAACAGTCACAATCTAATTATCAAAACAACAAAGAAGCTCTTAAAAAAAGAAACGTTCCAAAAGGGAATGAGGGTTGCAGCAATGCCTTAGTAGAGCCATTTTGGGTTCCCCAAAGAAGCTTTCAGTAACGAGTTCTTAAAAGAAACATTTGTTACCATCATTTTAATAATCTAAGGTCCAGTTTCACAGAAAAGGTTTAGATTAAACCAGGATTAGGCCTTAGTCCAATTATAAATGCGAGTTGCTTTCAGTTAAAACAGCTCAAACATGTATTTTAATCTGGGATAGGGCTTAAGCCTTGTTTGTGAAACCAGGGGTAAAGAACCTTCTTTAATATGAAGAACATTTAGTGCAATGGAAATGTTCCATGGATGTTGAAGGTTCTTCGTGGAACCAAAGATTCCAATTAGAACCTTTATTTGTAAGGGTATATAGGACAAGGTCTTACGTGTAGGTCCATGGAGAGATGGAGTCATTGTTTATTGGTTGGATCGGTTTGGCCGCTTTGAACTCAGAATCCAATATCAACCGGTATGATGATGATGATGATGATGGATCCGATTCTTCTGATGACCTGTGGTGGCCGTTTCCTTTCTTCTGAAGACTTTTTGAAGGTGCCCCCTCAGCTCCAAATGATATCAAAATGATCCCCATCAAACAAGCCACCTGTGAAACACACACACAATGTCCTTTTAAACTCATTTTTGTGACTTCAGTAGCAAAAACATCAGTAATAGTTAGCAGGACATCCTCTAACATTTCAGCAATACTCACCATGAGGAACTGGATGTTTAACGCTGATGACATTGTTGCATTCATTTTTGTCTCAAGATTTTGACCTTTTCTTTTCAGATGTCTTCTGTCAGTCTTAAGTCTAGCTGTTCTATGTTTGCAGTGGTAAGTGCTGTTTATATAGAGAGGCCTTCGTGCATTCGCAGCAGTGTAGGTGCATTTCCTGTGATGTATTCTCCCCTTTGATGTGATTTTATGTTGTCATATTTAATGCGTCAGCATAAATCACTTTGAGTATTGTTTGTGACACTACCATCAATTATCACAATGCTTTTCTTTTGAGAACAATGCATTTGCATTTAAACAATATGATGCACCTTATAAACCTCCCAATTTTGGTTTATTTCTTAAGATTCAATGTAATCACTTTTCTGAGCTGATTTTTTTTTCTTCATTTTTTGCTCTTACTTTTCAACTAACTGGACCCAAAGGGAATTTTAGTGGATGTATTAAGTCATTGATGTAATAGCAGAACTTTTGATGTGTTCTACTTACGTTTGAAACCCATTTGACATTCATTGGGGAAAAAAGATAACCTTTTATGTTCCACAAAAGAAAAAAGGTCATAAATGTTTAAAATATGATGCACTTATAGACTTGTAGACCCCCCCCCCCCCCCCTCCCCCTATGTACCTTCAAACAAATGCAGAATTTCTCAGAACTAACACACTTTTCTGAGCCATTTTCCAATTAATTTGAACCAACTGGTGAATTTTAGTGGATGTGTGGAATTATTGAGTCAAAATCTCCAAATATGTTTTGACTTAATTTTGAATTCATCTTTTTATTTTAAAATAAATGTCATTTGGTTTGTCATTTTGTTATAATGCAATGAAATTCATAGATTTTATTTGTTTTGGCTGAAGTGTCTAAATACATTTGTGGCCACATATGTGTGTTTAGTGCACCTTAGCAACAAAATTACTAACATAACCTACTTTCTCTGACAGATGTCTCACATTTATTCAGATCAGGAGGTATATATTAGTATGCTGAATTAAATTCTTGCTGCATATGATTCTGACCTCTATATTTCAGCCCCCATGTTGCCTTTTTTTTTTAATGCCAGTGACCTCAATTGACATAGTTTGCAAACGGAGACTTCCGCCCCAGTGTATGTAATGGCTAAACATCTCAACGATGCACAATTTCCCACTGGTGCTGGTTTACGACTGCGTCAGATGAGGTGCAATTGCGGTTCATTCTCTGAAATTTCAACGGATTTGGTGTCTGTAATGGCTTGCATCTTACCGATGCACAATTTCCCAGCGGTGCTGGTTTACGACTCAGATGCGGTGCAATTGCGGTTCCAATTGCGGGACAGTGTGTGTGGGGGGGGGGAGACAGGGAGAGACAGGGACCGCATTTTCATGTGACTCAAAATTGATGCAAGTCCATGCATTTCAATTGTCAGTTTTCAATGTTCTTTTTGTTAGCATAAATATTGTTTACAGTTTATAAGCCTTCATTCAGTATATCATTTTGTGATTTTAAAGGGAAAATCCAGTCATGCCGTTTCAAACACAAAAGAAAATATTTTAAAGAACGTTGGGATCCAAACAGCATTGACCCCATTGACACTTCTTTTACATTCCACTAAAGGAAAACGATCATTCAGGTTTGAAAAGACTTAATTCCCCTTTAAAAAAGACCTCTGTGTGCTCATCATCTTAGGCCATTTAACCGTTGGAAATGTGACGCGGGCCACTGACCTACTTCTTGGATTTTCTCCCACTTTCATACTCATGAAAGGGATTTCAGTTAGTCCGCATCTAGGAACGGGGGTTTTCGTAGTGACCCATATAAGACCACAAATTTGGATACTCCTTAAAAGAGCTGAATCACTAACCCCAGTTTACACGCAACATATTTCACAGTTTCATCATTTCATCAATATTCCTACTCTGGATTTTTTACTACTGAAGACATATTGTGAATATTTCTATTAGGGTTCATACTATTAATAATCTTTTACATTTTTGAGTTAGCGTTGCCATCAGCTATGATGATTACACTGCAGAAAAGGATTTTGCACGTACATGTCAACTAACTCTCAATAGCAGTGGACTGCCTGCTTAATATCTAACACTTTATTTTGATGCCCTCCAACAGACATTCTACTGACTATAAGTAACTTTACCAGTACATGTCAACTAATTGTACTTACCCTAACCCTACCTGTCTTCTAAGTATTCTTAATACTAAGAATACTATAGTATTTTTTTTCCATACTATGGAAGTCAATGGCTACCGTCAAATGTTTGGTTACTCATATTCTTCAAAATAGGCCTATCTTCTTTTGTGTTCAGCAGAAGAAATAAAAACATACGTGTTTGGTTTAACTTGAGAATGATTAAATGATGACGGAATTTTCATTTTTGGGTGAACTATCCCTTTAAATCAAAATACATTTACTTGAAAAGCAAAATGACTTCAGTCTTGTTTACTGAAAGATTTACTGAAAGTTTGTGTTTAAAACAAGTAAAAACTGCACTAGCAGAAATTGCAAGCATATACTCATATTTCAGATAACTGACAAAGGATTAATCACAAAAAGTGTGAATTAATTATATATTTTCTTGGTCATTAAATTTGGGTGCACCTAAAGTTTTATATTTCTTTGACTTTGAACAGTGATTAAGTGATTAACTAATTTGCATAAACAGATCTAAGGCTTTTTTTTTCAAGAGAAATTTGACATATCCTCATTTGTCGTCACGGTGGTCATGCTCACGGTTTTATTTTGCCCACTCAGTGAGAGGAAATCAAATAATATATTTTATTGTGGTGCACAATTACACAATCATTGGCCAACTGATACGGTCATAAAAAGGATCTGAATTACAGGATGCTATATTTCCTTTCATCAAAAGTAGAAATGAGGTCAGAGATTTGCTGAGTAGCTTCCGCTCGTGGTGAATGGTATGTCATCAGTCAGTTTGAAAGTAAAAAAAAAAAAAAACACAGAGAGGATTCCCGCACTGGGTGCTGCCGCATCAAAGAACAATAGGCATAACTGTGGCAAGACTCTGGGTTTATACACAGGGCATACATGATAAACCTGATTAATGGACAAAACATACCAACTGACTAACGACTGAGACAAATCAGAAACAATCATTTGTTATATTTAACAAATAATCTTTAAAACTCACTCTGGGGTCAATGGTCCCATCCCCCCAACAAGGGCAATAAGGGTGTAACGAACCAGCTCTTTGGAATAATAATAATCAATAATTACTTGTTATTATTAATTATGAATATTTGGGTTAGTTAAGTGTATTAACTTGATGTGGCTGAATTAATATTACAATCAATTAATCAGTTCGTCTAACGAACTCTTTGATCATTCATTTATTCTAAGAAAAAGGTACCTTCCCTGGCCACAGAAGAATAATTATTTCTTAGCTTGTAATTGTACAGCGCTTTGAGCATGTAGCTAAATCAAAATCGTAAAGGTACTCAGCAAATCAGAATCAAATACATATTATGTACAAGTTTTATTAACTAAATCATAAATACACATAAACTAAACAACCTACACACATAAATAAAATAAATAGGTGAGTGATAGGATGGAAACGGAACTATTGAGCAGTTCCATGTAACTATGAGAAGAAACTTCAGCATTTAATTTTCAAAGCATCAAATCAAAAGTATTCATGCATGCCTGGGTAGCATACACTATTATCAAAGTTGTTGAAAATTGAAGTTGTTGATGATTCTGCGAGTGTCAAATGTTGAAGTCTCAATCATTTTCTTCTTCGTTGGATGAAGACGATATGATGAACTTGCATGGTTGGTTTGAATCTGTTCTCATGGCTGGAGTGCAGACTGTGGCCTGCCAGCCCTGGTCCGGGGAGGACACGCAGAGTAAAGGGTGTGAGTTGCGACGGACTTCTTCTGCCTTAGGAGAAGTCTTGTGCCAACACTCCTGAGGTTCTCCTTTTCAGTTGGTAAGGTTGCAGTTTCTGGATTGAAGAAAAGACAGTCTGACTCCCTTTTGGGAGCATGAAAGCATGGCCGAAGGTGCTCACGGCCTGCTGGGCCTAGGGCCCCCAGGGAAGGGCGAAGGGATTCCCCCTTGTATCCTCAGGAACAGTCTTGTGGTCGGATGGAAAAAAGGAAGAGGGCGAGGTCACGGTGGACTGTCTCTAAATACAGCCCGAGAAGATCCCACCTCTCTCATTTTGCTTTACCAATGAGAAGAGTTGACTTTCTGGTGGGAGTTTCATCTGGGGGCAAGATTTATGAGTCTCTATACCTCTGCCTCAACATTTTTCTGTTCAGTAATGCTCAGATAGATATAACAAATCCACACTGCATTCTAAAGGAAGGTGATGTACATCAAAGTGTGAGTCATTAGGTGAGGATTAATTAGGAGACATGATAAGTGAGGTTACCTTGACCGTTGGTTGGTTGTAAACCACATACATACCAATCAAACATAGTGTTATACATAATAGTACACAAGATGGTAAATCATTCACACAGTTTCTGGGACGCATGTTCATTCATAGATCAGTTACTCCATGACTAATGCAGCAAAGTTTGTATTGAAGATGGTTTCTGTCTTTCCATTGTCTCTGTCCTGCGCATGAGGCCACATTCTTTTGAGGTCGTAAAAGTCTGTAATCAGTCTTAAGGTGCTCTGTAACAGGACACCCGACCGACATAGTAACTTCATTTGTGATGTTAGTTTTGGGGGAGTTTCATAGACCATCATATTTAGTAAATATAATGAATATGAATAATTAGTGTGGGTCTGATTGGTCCAACACTGTAAAATGAATTTTGATGATTTGTTTTCACAACTTTTTATATTTTGTCAAATCAACTTAGATAATTAATGTAGTTCAGATAACATAATATTTTGAGTTTCTATTTATTAAACCAATCTCCTTTGTTGTATTAACTAAAAATTTTAATTTCAATGAACTCAATTTTAAGGCAACCAGGTAACTTACTTTTTTAAGTTAATCCAACTTTTTTTTTACAGTGAAACCCTACAAGGGTTTGGTTACCATTACTACGATCAGATAAGTTGGTTTTATTGCTGTTAAAAATGTAGTCACGTGGAAAAACCAGAGGCCATAGGAAAGACCCACAGCCCTTAAAACAGACTTTCTTGCATTCATTTATAGACGAACTGATCTGTAAATGAACATGCACCCCAGGACACTGTGTGAATAATTCTTATGAGTATATAATAATTCTTACATAATTCTAATAAGTCTTATGTAGTGTCTTTTGATACTATTATGTCTTTGATATGTATTTTATGATAGAACCAATGGTCAATGCAACCTGTATCATGTCTCCTATCTAATAGGATCTAATCCTCATTTAATAACTCACACTATAGACCCCTTTTCAGGTGGTAAACATGCTGACGTTTTTATGTGGGCGGAGCTTAGGTGGAGGCAGAACGAGCCCTCTGGCCGCTTCACTAACGTTAGTTTTGTTAGCTTGTTTTTTTAACAATGACCAGAGAAAATCAGATTTTATCTTAATGTGCAAGGTCACTCACTGTCCAGGACCGCGATTGTTATTTGCAAAAGTTAATTTAAACGGATGGAACCAGATTGGCCAACCCGTACACACTCAGTCCATGGGACGATCTGACAGGATTAACATTAAGGCAACCTCCGGTTGAGTGGCCTGACTTCTACACTACCTGATAGAGAAACAGAGCATATAAATCTTTAGATGCCTATAACTATGTGATGAATTGTCACTCATGTACAAGACTTGTGTGGTTTGATCCGTAGTTCTGTCTAGCCAGCGCCAAGAAGATGACAATGTAAAGAGTGACATTACGGTGCAATTTTAATGATGTGAATATTTTCTAGAAATAAAAATTCCAGAGACAGCATATTCATTTTTCATCGATTCTTTCACCCAACAACACAACAAGATGACATTTAATAATAATAGTAATTTAAGCTCCTTATTATGTAGCCAAATCTGTGCTGGTTTGTATTTGCCGCCTCCAGTTTTCCCTTTATTTTGCCTCCAGCTAGCGCCGTGACATAACTGTGACGTCGGCGCAAAAGGGGTCTATAGCGAACATCACCTTCTCAACGAATGCAGTGTGTGTTTGTCTGTGTGTGTAAATCTGAGTATACAAACTGGACACAAACAGCAAGGCCTATGTCTAACCACACTTGAGACAGCCATAAATCCTCCCAACAGAGGAATTTCCTGCTTGGAAATTCCCCCTTTCTTATTGGTCGAGCCAACCCTGAGAGGTGGGACCTTTCTCAAACTTTGAACGGCCTCTACACAAGCCCTTCCTGCTCTTGGCCTTCTGGGTACGTTCAAAGCTGTCCTGCGTGGCCACACTAGGCCCCAGGGCAGCAGGCCTTGACCCACAACCAGCCATGTACTCATTCAGCAGAGAGAGGACTCACTCAACCACCACAGATTCAAAGGACAACATCAGGAGTGTGGCACAATGTCTTCATTCAATGCAGAAGAAGTCCATCGCAACTCCAACCATCAACTCCTCCGACTTCCTCCCATCTCCTATTTGCTCTGCGTGTCCTCTCCGGCCTAGGACCGGCAGCCCACAATCTGCACTCCAGCCATGGGAACAGAGTCAAACCACGCGAGTTCATCACCAATTCTTCAGTCAACGCCGAAGACATTGATTGAGGCTCATGATGGGACCATCAAAATCCTTCACGAAATGTTTCACTGAAAAGGACATGCATTTGAGGTGCTCTGAAAATTATAAGCTGATGGTTCTTTTCATTCAATGGATCTTTTCCATAGTTTCATTTTCTGCTTCCGGTTTCATTCTGTCACTCACCATTTTACCTTTGCATGTATGTATGTATGTATGTATGTATGTGTGTTTAGATTAGGTATGTTTGTGATTTAGTTAATAAAACCTGTACACAATACGTATTTGGTTCTGATTCTCTGCTTTCAACAAAGTTTATTTTACTATTTAGATTTTGACTATGCTAGTATTGTACAGTAAGAAAGACATCTCCCTCCCCTGGAAATGAACTTTTATTAGAATTAATCAACAATTAACACCGAGGGCCCTATCATGCCATTAACATGTCCAAATAAACTCATATTACACATAATAAAATGACAGATAATAAAAGAAATAGAAAGAATCAACTGAATCAGAATACTGACCAAAAAAGGAGCTGTCTTTGCAACCAAAAGTGAACGGTTTATGTGGGTGGTGAAAATAGGCCTTAGTTTGCACTCTTTCTCTGAGACAGCGCACACTGTATCAGTGAAAGCAATCTATCAAGAACACTTCTCACTTTGATGCTGGGATAATCTCCCATGCATCAGTATACCAACCCACCACAGCATCTATGTGAGAATAAGCCTTATGTAACATTTTGTAATGGTTTCGGCACTGCGGAATTTCCCTAAAGACTCATGAGATGGCAAATGGCTTGATGAGGGTCCATCGCAACAGATAATCAACTTTCGTTATTGAAATTTGACATGTTATTGAGAAAAATTGCACTGCTTCATTTTTTTCCTGCTTATTCATGCAATTACAAATATTCGCTTAAGTTACAAAGAATGTACAGGTACACTGGCACATTCATTCATGCATAGATCTCTGCATTGTTCAAACATGTACTGATCTGAATCAAATGAGAGTAATGTAAAGTGAGTAAAAGTAATTATTTACAATGACTTAACATTCACAACCTGCAATTAGGGCTGCACAATTATGACAAAAATCATAATTGTCGATTATTCCCTTGAAATTGTAACTGCGATTATTAATTACGATTATCATACTTTACATTGAATAATGTTTTGAATAGCTTTATGCCATTGTTTGAAGCGACTGCATGCCATTTTGTCATATCAAAATACAAGCTGAAAACACTCTTCCTGAAAAACTCTTTTTTTTTTTGCTTTTCTATGGCATTAAGCTTCAGATGACAAATGTATTGTTTTACTTATTTAAAGAAACCAAACCAAAGTAAAAAACCCTAAAGAAAAGCTGTAGAAAACACATCTGTAAAAAAACTGTACAAAAACACATCTTAAGCACACAGAATAATGTAAGTGAACTTTTTTTTGTAATTGCACCTTTAAACGATTACATAATTGTGGCATCCGTAATTGTAATCGCGATTACAAATTTGATTAATTGTGCAGCCCCGCCTGCAATTATATTCTGCTTTTCCCTACATAAAATGTTTCAATTTGTAGAGAGCACAAACCATAGCATAGACATCAGTAAAACTTAGATGTCGACCGACGAGGTCTTTCTAGTGGAGTTGGTTCCCAAGGTGGTCTGGCTCTCTTAAAAGACTTCTTAAAAAATTCTGGTTAAGCTGTTTTAACTAGCTGTCAACTAGACATTGCCGTGAAACAAGCCTCCAAAATGTATTATATGCTGGTCTTTTCAACGGTATGCTTTGTCAATACATTAGAAAGCAGGAAATTCATGTTCATTTTCTGTCTGGTAGATGTTTATTTGAATTTCATTCATATGTCCATCAAGAAAAAAATTTATTCATACATTTGGCACATTAGGATGACTATTTGATTCTTTTTAGTTGCTTTTCATTAAGTTATACCAAACATTATTCATTCTTAGACAATGAAAAGTTAAATGGAGTTCTATTTAGAACCTTTAGAACTTCAATGGGTTCTTGACTAATTTTTTTAGAATGCTTTATGCCAAAAAGGTACTATATAAGAAGACATGTCTTTCTTTATAATACTTGCATGTTTAATGGGTTATTTCTTCTTATTATTATTTTTTAGTGATAAAGTTTGTTTACAAGCTGTTTAAGTCATAAGATTTAATTTAAATTAAAATTGTCTTAAAAGAAAATTAATTAAAACTAAATCCATAAAATTATCCCGTGAAGGTTCTATTAGCACCTGACAGATCCCTTTCAGCTAATTCTATAAAGTACATTTTCTTCTAGTGCCATGATGAATGAAAAACCTCACTGATAACAACATTCATTGTTCATTCAAGAGTATTAAACTGGTATCAAATGTGGCCATCACAAGGAAAACTTTTTTTTTTCATGCACTCTGCAAGATGTTAATTAAAAGTTTCCCAATATTTCTCCATGCGTAAAACTTAAAACAGACGCAACCAAATAGTTTCCGAAACATGACTTAAAAGATTAATCAGAATCCAAAATCTTGATAACTCACCCCAAAAGCCTGATTTTTATGATTCATCATTTTTTTCCAACCAAAATTCGGTGAAATAATTCTGCAACCTTGCCAACGCAGACAGATCTTTAGTCCGTAGGTCAGATTACTGGCAATGAGTGCCAAAATGTAGGTCTAAACATTACCCCTCACCTATCAATTGATCTGATGAACAAATCCAGGTCAGAGGTAGGCCATATTATCTATGCAATCACGATCAAGCATTGCATAAATAGATGAAGTGAACGAGAAACATTTTCACTGTAGAAGAGAATAAGAAGAGGCCATTAAAGATGTTTCTGAGCTTCTTCAACGCTAAATACATGGTGAGATGACCGAAACGAGCATAGACATTTAGCGGAACTCTATTAGCTAGCCTAATGCTAACACTATTTGCTTGTTTACAACAATTGCTTCACTAAAGATTCATCTTAAATCTTTTTTAGATTAAGTTAAATGTAATATGTTGTGACAAAAAGAGGCCTAAACTCAGAAATGGTTTGAGCCTTTGACATGGTCTTCATGGATGAATTTGAATGAGATATAATAGCAGATAATCATCTTTCTCTCAGGTTTTGGTCTGTGCACTGGCGAGCCTCACGTTTGCCAAACAAAAGCCGAAACCAATATGTGACACTGGTTTGACGATTTCCGGTGACTTCTATGGCTCTCCTTCAGAGAACATGGAGGGATATGGCAACATCCACAACCGCTCATTATCAGCATGGACCTGGATGTGAGTCACAGAAACAAATTATACTTTCGATCCAAATAAGTGCATCCAAAATGATTTAGATCTCTGTTTAGTTTACCCTGCTGAGAAAACAGCCTAAGCTGTTTGACTGGTCTTAGCTGGTTTAGGATGTAACTGGTTTAAAATGCTCGAGCTGGTTTCCCAGTCTGGCCTAGCTGGTGTTCAATTGGTTTTAGCTGGTTGGTCAACTGATCTCCCAGCCTAAAGAAGTGGTCAAACCACTCTAAAACCAACCTGCTAAACCAGCTATGACCCGACTAAAAGACTATACCAGCATAAGCTGATATTAGTTAGATATTCGTTTTTTTCTTTTCTTTTCTTTTCTTTTCTTTTCTTTTCTTTTCTTTTCTTTTTCCCCAGCAGGGGGACATTCGTCACACTTTTCTTTTTCCCCAGCCAGGGTAACATTTAATGTCAATGAAAATAATTTGCAATTCATGGTATACAAAAAGTTTAATAATGCATCAGGAATTTATTTCCATGTTTGGGAGGTTAACATGAAGCTAGCTCTCATAGCAACTATGCAATATAAAGTAAAGCCTTTTAAGGTACAACAGGCCATGCATGTGATGTCAATGTGAAACATCAAGTAAAGCGGGTCTTGGTTAGGCCTGTGGGTTTTGTGTCACTGAAATAACCACCTTGTTTTCTCTGTTTTTAGACCAAAGATTTCACACGACAGAATACCACAGGTCATCTTTGAAGCCCAGTGCAAATCAGAATATTGCACCTTTCCTACTGGTGTGGATGAGAGACTGAACTCTCTACCCATATATCAGGATATCATGGTGCTGAAAATGGATTCAAAGGACAAGAAGTGCTTCAGGGCGACTTTTGAGAGAGTTATAGTCGGCTGTACATGTGTATGGGCCAAAACTTCCTAAAATGACTTGCATGTTTCCATGTTAGAATGAATTTATCTGTTCCAATGAAACTGAGACTTGTGAATTTGAATGGATTTTAATTTATTTTGTAGACAAAATATTCCTGAATAACTTTTTTTATATTTAATTATAATAATTGAACAGACACGTTTATGTAGAAATCTTTTTAATGAGTATTAATACAAATATTTAAACACGTTGATCGTTGTACGTGACAAATTAACAATAATATTTATGAATAATAAAACACCAATCTATCACTGGTCCTTAATTGTGCAGTCTCTGTAACTAAACTGATGCCTTGAGTTAACAAGTAAAACCCCAAATCCAGAAAAGTTGAGATATTTTATAAAATCAAGAATCTGCGATTTTAACACATTGACAAAATAACTGACAAAAGTACAAAGGATTTCCAATTTTTTGACTGAACAACTTAGTTGTATTTTGTAAATATAAACACATTTTTATTTTGATGGATGCACACTCCAAAAAAGCTGGAACAGAGGCAAAATAAAAGGGAAATGTTTATAGAATATTCAAGTTAAACTCTTTTGAAACAGTCCACAATAAGTTGGTGAATTGGTAATAGGTGAGGGTATTGTGATTGATATTGTGAGCAGCAGCAGCGCAGCCTTGCTGTTATCTGAACTAAAATAAAGACATGCTTGATGAAGCGACAAGGCAAGTAATTCACCCACTCGCTTAGCTGAGACTAAAGCAAGTGGAATCCAAGGATTCTGGAATCCACTGCTGCTTCAATGTAGTATCTAATGAGTGATTATACTCAAGGTATTAATCAGTATTTTTCCTTCTATATATCAAATGAGTTGAATGACTTCTCTTGGCTTATGATATTTTACTTTGTTATAGAAATTCCCAGTGTGATTACTGAAATGTTATTTTCATGTATGCTCTAATGTCTGTATTTGATATCTGAATGCAGTAACAGTGCTTGCTTATTTAGCCCAGCTTCCAGAAATGAAATATGGACTCGTTTTGTTTGAGAAAGGTCTTCAACGTGTCAATACATACAGTACAAGTACCCTGACAAGGTCACATGGGTCATTGGTTTGAGTGACCATTTCTTAGCTAAAGTTTTTACTTTACTGTGTTAAATTAAAGTGTCCTCTCATTGAGAGAAAGAACGTAGTATCTTGATGTTTTGAGAACACTCTCCTGTTTATAGTTAGAGCCTGGCCAAATCCAACCTTGAAGAAGCTGTGTGTTGGTGTGTGTGTGTTAGTCTTTTTGGTTACAGGTTAAGGAACCACTGTATTGGAGATTGACTGAGTTGTTGTTCGAGACATGCTGGCGCATGCAGCAACCCAAATCTGCGACCTGGAAGTGCCTAAATTCAGGGTCTGAGTGTCAGCTGCATAATCAATGGAGATATGCTTCTATCTGTTTATGTGTGGAAAATTACTATGTTTATCTTTGTCTTAGCCAATTAAAATCATTCAACCTGAAGCAAGGACGTAGCTTAGACCTTGGTGAATGGTATAACTGCTGTGATCTTTTTAACTGTAAGCGGGGCGGCCTACGAACTCCTGTGTGAGTCTTGAAGCTGACATCTGCTGATGAAACTGCAAACTATCTTCAGTAAAACTTTTCTTTCATTTATTATAATTCTGACTCCTGGTCTTCATTCATCACATCTGGGTCTTTGACTGTAAATCCCCTTACAGACCTTAATATGAACACTCTCCAGAGGTTCAAACGGGACCTGAGTAATAGCATTCAGAACCATGAACAAGTCCCATGACGGGATCAGCCGATTCGACACGGGTCTCAAACGCTTCACTCCCTTCATAAAACGGCATATAAGAGGATGCCGTCCCACCGAAACTCTTTCAAAGCCTACGTGGGATGCTGAAATAGCAGCCAGGTAAATGCCCTTACATTGTTCAGTAAGCTTTGCAAAAAACAAAGTATATCACTCGCCGCTCACTGAAAAGGAATTACTCAATTTCGAGTACACCAGTCCTCAAACACACCCCATTTAAGATCAGTGAGAGCATTGATGGGGCTAGTGCTATGAATAGTGTTTCTAACTTCCTGGGGAAGCCTGAGTGCATTCAAATGTAACTCTTCAGGGGCCAGACCCAAAGATTGACTTGTGCCGGGTGGGGGTGAAATATCTGTGGTGGGAATGCATAGCAACACGTTCAGCCATGGGATAATCAATCAGCGCATCCAAACCCAAAGGCGCATTTTCGCCATTGAGAGAGAAATACATCGGACACTTTGTGTTTGCCTGCGAGGCGAATAGATTTACGGCAGGCCTGCCGTACATCTTCCATATCTGATCTACCACCTGCGGCTGAAGTGTCAATTCTCCATAATGGGTTTCCCCTTGAAAGGAGATCCACTCCTACATTCAGGACTGTACGTCGAACGGGACTGTACGGGAATTTTTTATTTGAGGGGGTAGTAAATAAAAAATAAAAAAAACTTTTTTTTTTGTATTCCATTTATCTCCTAAATGTATTTAGGAGATAAATGCATTTTTTTGCATAAAAAAAATATTTTTTTTGCATTTAAACTCATTGCATTTTACAATGGGGTAATTTTGTTCTTAAGAATTTACGCAACACAAGGAAGCTTGATTTCAATCTTTGGGTTGATGATGCGAGATGAGTATCAGGATGCTCTCTGCACACGCAAGGTCTCTCGCTCGCTTGCCCTCTCTGCCGTGCGCGAGCGCGATATGCGCTTTGGAACACAATCTCAGTCTCGCATAATAAATAATAATAATAATAATAAGCATAAAATTAATTGCCCCAAAAAATACAATAAACAAAGAAATGTAGGTAGAAATTAAATTATACAGTGAGACATAAATGTATATATCTCTTTTAATTAGCTTCTTTATTTATTCACCTTTGTAATAATTACCTTATTTATTTATTGTCCGTTATAATCTTCAACTTTACTTATTAATTACTTATTTTTTAAAGTATTTATTTATGTGCATGTTATATTTTTGTCTGTTTTATTCTTCCTTTGTATTTTTTTACCCTATTTATTTCTGCCTGTCTTTTTACATTTCTGTATGCATTTCTGCCTCATTATGCAAATGAGGAGGGGCTGTGTCTTAAGGGGTCAACTTCTGCCCATTGGTTGGTTAGCATTTTACTGCATCGGTCGATATGGCTTCTCCCCGTCATAAAGCATTGTTTAGTAATGTCAAACTCAGCAGGCAGACGTTCAGTGTCCGACCTCTTTATGGTTCTCAAACTTTTTCGGTCATTCCCCACTTTGGACAAGGGGGAATTTTCAAGCCCCACCGGTTCATATATATCGCCCCAACACAATGCTAATGAAATACGCAACAAGCTTAAAATGTTCCTAGTATCAGAAACAAGTTGTATCTAAATACAAACTATAACTAACTATCTACATCAAATAACAGCAAGTTCAAACATAAAGAAATTATTGAGCATTTATTTATTTCTGTATTTATTTTTAAATATGGTAGAGTTGGTCCTCCATACGCTCGCTCTAGATTCCGGGAGGTTTTAACTAATTTACGGTATAACTAGTCGATCACGGGTGGCTAAACAGGCAGATATATAGATAAACTCATCTTTCAGGCATTTTACCGACCGGGTTGACACTTCAGCGTGAGAAATCGGGGGTGTGGCGTGAGAGCGTGAGAATTGGGTCAATTGCGTGAGTCTCACGCTGAATGCTGGCAGCCGCTACCGCATAGTTTAAGATCGCGTGAATGTTTAAACTGGTAAGACTTAAAAAGACGTGCAAATGGTAAACTTTAGTTACTCATGATGCAATGCTGACCCGATTATGCAAGTGACAATTCCGTCTATTCCGAAATTGTGAAATTGCGCCTCGCAGAAAGTTTTAAAATGACTGATTTTATTTTATAATCTGTGTGGATTAATTTACTAATACAACCTACATGCTAAAGTGAATCAATGTTTGCGGGAATTTCCCGCAGTATAAGTGGGAGACCTGCGGGAATTATTACAATTATGCGCAATCCCCGCAATCCTGCGCCGAAATTCACATGAAATCCTTTCAAGACGAGGAGAAAATGTTTCAGGGGCAGAAAGACTGACATCAACTCCAGAAGATTTATGTGAAATTCTGAGAATATACTGAT
The DNA here is from genome assembly GCA_031834385.1 of Semotilus atromaculatus. Taxonomy (NCBI): domain Eukaryota; kingdom Metazoa; phylum Chordata; class Actinopteri; order Cypriniformes; family Leuciscidae; genus Semotilus; species Semotilus atromaculatus. The sequence continues at coordinate 8,188,350 of JAULUF010000028.1, forward strand.
GCCTTTCTAAGAAGAGAAAAGCTGGTCATTATAAAATAGCCTATAGAATAAAATAGCAACAGTTGCATTTTTTGCACATATGTCGAGATGGTCCTCACTGCAGAACATGAAATCCACGGGGAGGAGTCGGATCCAGATCCAACTCCTCCCACCTTACATATACCTAAACCTACCCAGCTCCACCTCTTATCCCTAAACCTACCCAGCTCCACCTCTTATCCCTAAACCTACCCAGCTCCACCCCCTGATCCCTAAACCCACCCCTAAACCTACCCAACCCCACCCCTTAATCTGGATCCGACTCCGCCCCTGGATCTCGTGTACTGCAATAGACCTTATTCACAGCAGCGCCATCTTTGATTTTTAACAGGAATGAAAGCGAGGCTGTGAGGGATAGACCTCCATCTCTTCAGTGGGTTGTATGTTATTAAATGTGTTTGTGGATTGTTCTGCTGACGAAACCATGCAAAAATATGTTTCTGAGAAATTCCAGTAGACCAAATAATCCAGACAATATGATCTGTTTAAAATTATAAGTGATCTAAGAGCTTTATACAGCTTTTTACATCGGATCCCATTGAAAACACAGCAAGTCTATCCCTCACAGCCTCACTTTCATACCTGTCATGGCGCTGGTCTGAATAAGGTCTATGAGGTGCTACCATGGGTGCTACTGGATATGTACTGCAGGATGTGGTCTCTACCCAATCTGCACTGCACAGCCTTACAAACATTCACCATGGTAACCAGTGTCTGGCAGCAACAACAACAACAACACATCATCTTGCCACTGTTGATGACATGCAAAAAGAAAACTAAATGAGAGCGAATCTGAATGCATTTTCTGTGGGGTTTTTTCTTGTGAGGCATATTAGATGTTTTTATGACTGATTATCTAACATACAATAAAGCATAAAAAGTACCTAATCATCTTATATCAGTCTAAATTTGAAACCCTTATGAACAGTGCAATGAATGAGATTCCATAATAATTATTACAGTCAGTTAGTATCAATAGGTTACATTTTTATAAGGTAGACTCTAATTACTTATTATGCGTGCTATTAAATTACATTTAGGTTGTGATTTTATAAGTTTGTTAAAGTCGTTTCACAGCCAAGCCACTAAGTGGCGATATAACGTACAGAATATGAAACGGAAGATACATTATCTGTTACCGCCAACCAGCGGGCGGGATGTGCAATTACACGCAGCAGCCTCAATAAACTGTCTGTATCTACATAAACAAACATCAACCTGGGGATGGACAAAGTTCCCTTGATAACCATTTGATCACCACCTTAGATCACCATCCATGTATTACTTTTTGTACACATTCATTAAGCGCTTCAAGAAGGTTCTTTAGCTCTAACGTTAGCCAACGGGATTCTGTAAACTTTTCCTGCTGTAACGTTACACATCGTCCAAACTGGATTTAACGTTACAGTCGAGCTAAGTTAGCAGGCTAAAGGCAAGTATTACTCTGAAATAATATGCAGTATTAGGCCGGATGTTTTACAGCTGTCAACTGCTGTTTTCAGTCGTGCATGTTCAGATTTTTGACTGCTCGTTGTTAATTTGACTTTTCGCTAAAGTGCTGAAAGATTATGTTTTGTTCAGTGTGCCCTGTGTTAGTTTGTTTAGCTCAGAGATTACGTAAATGCCATCTGGATTAATTATTTACCATGATTTTACTATGGTAACAACTACTATAACAATGAGATTTTAGCTGAAATGTTGATGTAGGTTCTAATTAGTCAGTTAAAGAATATATTAGTAAATAAATCTAATAGTAATACAACATTAATACAATCTTTGTCGTTTGTAATTATAGTTTAAAGTGTGTTTAGGCTGCTATTTTTCATAACGCATTCTATTGTATTTTATTGAAACCATACTTGTATTGATCTAACCATAGTTAAATTATGCAAGAATCATGGCTAACTGGACTTCATATAGCCAACGTGCAAATGCTATTATTTCTTTATTTTAGTCTTCCAGTGGATTGATATTAAATTCAACGGTATCTGCAACATCCAAATCCTGTAAATGGGGAACAGTGCGCTCAAAGCTCATTTGGAAACATCTCAGAAGACTGGAGTCTTTCAGCTGACCGGAAAGGGTTTGACAGAGGTACTAATAGGCTTGTCGTAATCACATTCCCCACTCAGATGTGCACTTAGCAGCGACATCCTCATGGATTATTGACAGCTCGTGTGTCTTTGTTTATATAGTTCCCAGAAGAGCTGCAAAAACTCACCGCAAACCTGCGGACAGTTGATCTGTCCAATAACAAAATCGAGGTGCTTCCAGCGTTCATAGGAGGCTTCCAACATCTCAAGAGTCTTACCATAAGTGGCAATAAACTGAGTAAGTGTTGACAAATATCTACATTAAGATAAACTTAACATTCTATATATTTATTTTTGATGACCCATTTTTGGGTAGTTGACACCTAACATGCCTATAGACAGGGGTGCACACAATTTTTTAGTCTGGTTCTCAAGGGAGAACCTGGAGATGCTGCTTAGTACTCACACTTCACGCGACACACTTATCCTACAAGCTGTCTAAATGTAAAATAACAATATTTGTTCACTGTAGAAATTAAATATAGGCCTTTGTTAAAGCTGTATTTGTATTTTATTTTATTAACATTAAAGGGGCTATATGGAACTTTTTCCCCAAAATAAATGTAACAATAGCCTTTTTATTTGACCATTTATGACTCAAACATCTCCTGGTGAGCATACTGACACCTTGTCCGCTCACAGTGGGTGCACCTATAAGCCTGTATCCTATTTTTCCTATTTTCTGTCGGGTCGGATTTTTCCCGCGCTGTCTGCGGATGTGACGTCGAGCGCGTTCATGTTAAACGTTTCAGATCACTCTGCCACCACCGCTAGTCAGCAAGTAGCCTACACTCGCAAGCAGTGCAATGGGATATATGTATTTGACTGTTCTTACCTCTGTAAACATAATGTTGACCTCCTTGCAGCAGATGACTTGTGAAGTGTGCACGTACGAGCGCGCTGCGAGAGCGAGCAGAAAGGAAGAGCAGTTCTGTTTTTTGGCCACAGGTGTCAGTCGCGAGTTTAAATTTCAGAAAAACGCATATAGCCTCTTTAAAGGATTAGTTCACTTTTAAAGAAAACTTTTGCTGATAATTTACTCACCCCCATGTCATCCAAGATGTCTTTCTTTTCTCAGTCGAAAAGAAATTAAGGTTTTTGATGAAAACACTCCAGGATTTTTCTCCATATAATGGACTTCACCGGGACCCAAACGGTTCAAGGTAATTGCGTATTACCTGATGTCACGAACGCGCATCACAGAACAGAACAAGGCGGGCACAACTGCAGGAATATTAGGCTGCTGTCACTTTAAGACCACATGCAAAGACAGAATATACTGATACACGTCCGGTTACTTTCTCAACTGTTCAATTATGATATAAACGAGAGAATACTTGACAGGTATTTTAACATAATTTTTTGTGTATGTGTCCGTTCAACCGCAATTAAACACGAAAGAGGAATCAATTGGGTGTTCGAGTGCTGTCTAAAACGCTCCTCTTTCTCTCTCTGCGTGCGTGCACTTCGGGTGTGTGCTGTTGTGCGCACAGATAACAGCGCGAGAGTCCTGATTTTCACATTTAAAATCATTTGAATGTGTATGTTGGCGAGACAAAACACATCTAAATGATAAACTTTCACTTTATGATGGTTAAACTTAGCAGTTAATCCGCGAATCACATGTGTGTCGAACCGTGGGCCTGGTCTGTGCGGATCACGCATCAACTGCGATCCGTTGCACCCCTAATAATTAATGAACACACTTATCAATGATTGCTATCTTACCAGAGATGGAGAAACATCCTACTCCAGTAAGTAAACGTGTCCCTGAGGCTGTACCCAAAAATGTTGGTACTCAAAAGCGCTTCCCTCCACGTTTTCTGCAGCACATCGGTCATTTTTACCAGACATGCGGACCAGATATGTGCACCCCTGTCTACAGACTTTTTTCCTAATAAACTGTGCTTACAAGGAAGGATACTCGACAAAACTGGAATTTTGACGTCATTTTTTGTGTTTTTGTATTTAATTTTCCTCTACTGCAGTGTCTACACAGTAGATTAAACAAAAAGCCTGTTTTCTACCGAATTAACATTTAAGCACTCCATTAATGTGTGATTTGTATTGTGTACAGCCAGTCTACCAAATGATATCGGGAAACTCAAGAAGCTGGAGACTCTTATTTTAAATGGGAACCAGTTGAATCAGCTTCCTGCGTCAGTGGGTCAACTGAAGTCCTTGCGCACCTTAAACCTGTCTGGGAATCACTTCAAGGAGTTTCCCATTGGACTCGGCAGCCTTCGCCAGCTCGATGTTCTTGACCTGTCCAAGAATCAGATCCATGTGGTTCCTGCAGAGGTGGCCGAACTGCAAGCCATTGAAATCAACCTCAATCAGAACCAGGTGAGTTTTTAGTTCATTGCGTCCAGGAAATGTCATGTCATGATATAGGGTCAGGGTGACTTTTTTTTTCTGTTTCAGATTTCAACCCTGACTCCAGAGGTGTCTCGCACTCCAAGGCTGAAGGTCTTACGGCTGGAGGAGAACTGTCTGGAGCTCTCCTCTATCCCCATCTCCATCCTCAAAGAGTCCCAGGTGTCCCTGCTTTCTCTGGAGGGCAACCTGTTCGAAGTGAAAGATATGCGTGACCTAGAAGGATATGATAAAGTACGTTTGTGTCAGTTTAGGCTACTCTTATATTTATCTTTAAAGGCATCTTTGGTTCCATGATGAACGTTTAGCATCCATGGAACCTTTCCATTCCACATAAGGTTCTTTCTTTCGGGGCTTTCGCACCTTTTCATAGTTCCTAGAACTAATGGCTGAAGTACTCGTTTTTTGGTGTGATCGCACCGCAGGAACTAGGAACGATTTTAGTTCTAACGCTTTTGGAGGAACTAAATTAGCTCCTACTTCAGAATAGGCTCTAACCCAGCACAATAGGAACTACCAGTGAATACAGCCGAACGCACGCGAAACACCAGCACCCAGATTATACACACACAGATTATAGCCTATATATTTATTCTACGAATTAACTCTATGAACATGGAAAACAGTGATAGATGGACCTCTTAACCTTAACACTAAGGAGAAAATCCATCGCAACTTTGAGGGGACCAAGCGAAACATGATTTGTATTTCTGCTCAGATAGCGATATTGGGCATCAACCACGCAGCAAACGCTAATAACATTTCATATACTGTCTACTTTCTATGTATAACAGTTCAATCTAAATAACGCATTAGTCAGGACTGTTAAACAGATTGTAAACTAATGAAGACAGAGAATGGGAGCTGTGTGTTCAGGCTCTAGCGTTCTCAGCGCCGTCAAAATAAAAGTCTGCCGCACCGTCAAAATAAAAGCACAAAAACAAGCACAGCTTACATCACTTGAGAGTTGCAACTGGCGGTGCGAATGGTGGCTAGTTCCTATAACTAAGTTCCTATAACTACCCGGTGCTAAAGAGGCCTAGTGGAAAAAGGTTTTTTAGATTATTAAAATGCCTCACACTAAGGCCTCGTTTACACTGCAGGTCTTGATGCCCAATTCTGATTTGTTGCCTATATCTGATTTTTTTTTACCGTCTGTTTACACGTTCTTTCAATTGTGACCCATATCCGATTCATGTGTTTACACTTGACATACTATCTAAAACATCGCGCATGCTTAAAGGGGGTTCTTGCACAGATGGACGAACACGTTATATGCTTGATGCTAGCTTTGCGATATGCGAAGTTCGCCAAACATTACCATGATTTTGAGGAAGAGGAGGACGAAAAGGACCATCATTGCAGCAGCGCATATGCTTCAGTTATTGTGTGTGAGACGAGAGAGAAAATAGTTTATGCGTGCATGATACGCACTGTAAACCCCTTGGGTAGGATTAGGGGTGTGGAGTGTGTGTGTATTACACGCCATACAGTGCATATTATTGGAATTACAATTGATTATTGAAAGCGCTATATAAATGCCTCATTCATTTATATCATATGCACGCAAAAACTATGTGCACGAGAAATAAAATTCGTGCTACAGATACGCACTTTCATGAGATCGTGGCGGGCTTTAACGAGGAGCAGTGGGTTCGTAATTTTAGGATGAGCAAGCCAAGCTTTGATATGTTGTGTCAACGTGTGTCCACATTCCTCTCATACGACATTATGATGTTTTGCAGATGCGTGTCGGGGTTTCTCTCGTCATTAAACCGCGGAGACAAAGCCTAATGCCTCAGAAAATCCGATCTGCCTGTTTACATGACAGTCGCATTAGCACATATCTGATTTATATCTGATTTATTTCCACATATGAACGAGGCCTGAAACCGATCTCGAAATATCCGAATGCATGTTTGTATCCTGTTTACACTGTCACAGAACACATCCGATCTGTGTCACATATGAGCAAAAAATCGGAATTGGGTCACATTTCACTGACAGTGTAAACGAGGCCTAAGAAAAATTAACTATTCACTTGAAAGGTTCTTTTGGGAACCAAAAATGGTGTGAATTTCTTCTGTGGCATTGCTGCATAAACCCCCTTTTAGAACCTTAATTTTTATAGCTTTAAATTTAGTTTTTTATAATTTGTTTTTAGGTTATATTCAATGTTAACTGTCAGCTTAGTTTTGTCGTCTCATCCTCTATAAATATCACCTTTTGATGGAAAATACCACAGTTTAAGTTTGAATGTAAAACAAAACTTGTCTAAGTATTTATTGTTGAAACAAAGATAAATCCCACACAATCTAACCCCGTCATTTCAGGAAGGTGTAATAGGAAAGTCCAAGAAGAAATCTAGCTAGGAATTTAACAATTCATAATTCAGATTTATTCACATTTGACAATACAACTTGCCTCTAAGGTACCTGGGGTTAAAAAGAAAGAAAAACCCTAAAAAATAATGTAGTTTGAGTGATTAATGCATTTGATCCTTTTTTTTTTTACACCTCTAGTTAGTTAGTCCACTTGTGATTAGTTTGCCCAGATCTTACTTCCAGGCATTAACGGTGCCAAGTGGCTATAAAACAAATTGGCAACACTTTACAAAAAGTTCTCATTTGTTAACATTTGTTAATGCATTAGCTAACATGGACTAACTATGAGTAAAATATTTTTTAAAGCATTAATTAGTCTTTGTTAACGTTAGTAAAAATCTAATTGTTTATTGTTCATGTTAGTAACAAATACACCTTTGGATTTTAAAATTAAAATTTTAAATTTGTAAATTTACATTGACTAAGCTTGATAAATGCTGTAGAAGTTTTGTTCATCCTTAGTTCTTGTTAATCTATATAGTTAACTAATGTTAAACCTTATTGTAAAGCGAAATTTCAATCTTATTTCAGCTAAATATTTTTATATCTACAGTCAAATTACAGTTTATTACAATCATGTTATAAGTAGTGGTTTAAAAGAGTGGTGCAGGTATAAGATTTATTCGCTGCTGGTTCCTTCTATGTTTTTCTATGGGGTTTTATAATGTTTTTTTTGTTTTTTTTATGAGTAAAATAAGGTCTGTGGTAAACATAACTTGACAACGTTGTAGAACAAAGCGTCACCGATTTGCCTGAGAAGCCACCTCATGCAAGCGTAAAAACTTTTTGCGATATATGGGAGTTTTGCAAAATTTACGTGTTTCCATTCGGCTTATTTTCAAATAGCAATTTCAATGTGCGCAATATGAAGGGTAAAGGAAACTACGGCTGCACGATTAACCGCAATTAACCCTAAATCGCGCTTAAACCGATCAGTCTTAGTGCGATTATGAAATCGCAAAAGCTGTGATTACTGATTCTTTTTTAATGCACAGCTTGTCAGTGAAGCACGTCTCTGTGATCAGTAGTAAATCCTGCTCCATCAAAAAAGGACTGCGAATTTGAGTCGCTTATAACGTGCGTGCATCTGAAAAATCAATGTGTCAACATATTTCCAAACATGAGAAGCATTTACGAACCTCTTGTCCAACAAAAGAGAACATTTAATAGCATGTTTTTACTCCAAACTCCCTTCATAACATCAGTCGAGTGTTTGAAATAACTGAGCTGATGTGGCTTCTTATCATAGAATGAGACAGACAATGTTATTTCATAGTATCCTATACAGTGCTAAAGGCTATGTCGATTAACACTGCATTATAAATATACATGAAACTACCCAAGAAGGCTTGAAGAACTCCGATAAACCATACATTATCATAGTCGTGTGTTTATTAGTCATGTTTAATCAATCAAAGCGTTTCAATCTTTTGTTTATTCAGAGATTTCCTGGACATATGGTGCGTTCAAGTCATCTCGTATAGATCGTATACTAGTTGAACGCACTTGAATGCCCCCACAATGTCGTAAATACCAGTGGAGAGCTCAGGATTTTCTCTAAGCCCCGATCTTTTCGAGTTGTGGGCGTGTCACTGAGAAACATGGCGGAATACCACAATACTTAAATATTATGCAGTGATATTGTCAAGGTTTTCTATTTACAGCGCAGTTAAGCGAATTGCCTGCACAGAATATGATGGCATTGTAATATAACAATGCAACATGTAACGATAAAGTTGGCTGTGGCTTCATAAATGAATTAAAAACATAAAAAAACAAAGTATATCCGATGCACATTTCTTTGTTCTGCATTTTCTAGAACAAGAGTTTAAGAACCTTACTATATTTTTGTGTAATTAATTAAGAGAAAGTACTCCGCCATCTTAATCCGACGAAAGTGACTTGAAAGCACTTCCGTCGTAAACACGACTTCCCACCTCGTACGTACGAACTTCCCAGGAGGACTTGAACGCACCATTACGTGCGTTATTGTACTTCTGCAGCTGAGCATATTTGGAGTTTCTGCACGAGAGCGCCCTCTGGCTTTCAGATGGAGCAGAATTTACTGCTGGAAATGCAGCTTGTGTCATTGACTTTGTAGAACAAAACGTCAAAGTATCGTTAAGTTTACCACAGACCTTAATTTACTCATAAATTTAAAAACCACATAGGAAAATCTTGAAGTAACCAGGGGCGAATCAGTCCTCGGGGTTCTGACATCAAACCTGCACCCATCGAAAACACAAGCAGATCATTTATGATTACATGCTAAAACTAGAGTCTTAAAGGTGCAATAAGTGATTTGAAATAAACCCGAACAAACACACACCTCCCTTCATTGCTCCGCCTCCAAAATGCACGAACGAACACGCAATCTCTTTATAGCTGAAGCGAAATAATACATTGAAGATGGAGAACGAACGACAAGGAAGAACAAAATATGAACATCCACTTTCAAAAGCATTTCTCAGAATTCACTTACAGCACCTTTAAGACAATATTCAGCCTAATAATGATCTAGATTAAGAAAGCCATTTGAAACTCAGTTCTAATACTTTTTTTTTCTTTTTTTTCTTACATAGTCATATAATGCTTTTTTCTTTCCCTTGCTCAGTACATGGAACGTTTCACTGCAACCAAGAAGAAATTTGCGTGATCAGTCCGAGGCTTCCTGCACCTGTTATCTGCGCTGGGATTTAGCGTAGAGGTTCCAGCTTTGACCACACATGAAAATGGCTAGACGGGAACGGGGAGAAAAGGTCAGGACTGCCTCACGGCGACGGCTCAGTGACCACAGGCCTGCTGCTCATCACCGTTACAGTACAGAGAGCACATGTATGAGTCACTCTATGAACCGGGCATCACTTTCTTTTGCAAAGATTCTATAAACTGAAATATAGTGCTGATTCTGCTTTATGAGGACATTTACACTGGAGAATGGTTTATTTTATTTTTGAGCGCACTAATGCCACGTCTGTTTTAACATTTTAATAACCTTTGCAATGCATTTATTGATCCATTTATTTTAATGCTTTAGAGTTAGAAAGTAGCCTATTTCTAACAATTAAATCTACTTTATTATTTTACGTTTATTTAAGCTTTATTATGTGAACTGTTGTGTAACAGTATTTCGAGTGAACTGTGATCTCAAAACTTCCGTTAAAGAATATTTGTGATATTTATGAAGTAGCCTTTTTCTTTTCGAACATCAAAGGCTGCATACAAGTCTTAATGTTGAATGAAACGAATGCCAGTGGATATTTATATTTTTGTTAATACACACAATGTAATAACACAATGTTCAGTTTGAATTTGCTTTTACACATTTATACTTGCTGCACGTTTTCTTTTCTTACAAGTGCAGAACCTGAAAAGCATTTTGGTGAAAGATTATGCATTTCCATGCCATTTTGAGATTGCAAATCTAATTCTTTTTGTGACTACGTGTTAATCTATTACTTACACACTTGAATGTCAACTCTGTTTAACTAAGTGTTTCTGAATATATGCACATTAATGGTAATGTGTTAATCACAAACATATAAAGATGTAATTTCACAATCGGGAAATATAACAAAATCAGCCATTGGTATGTCTTCTCAATGTACTGTCACCTATTATTTTTACGCTACAGCATTTAGCCGCAGAATAAAGTTGCATTCTATTAAAAATACAATGCCATGCAATTGTCAAGCAAATAACACCTGAATGTCGTCCTCAGGATTAATAAAGTACATCTATCTTCCTGTACAGTATTTATACTTGCGATTACTGACACACCAAGACTACCATCTTGCAGTTTTGTGTAGAGTGCATATATAAATACTAAAACACAACTCGACATAAATTATTTGCTTTGAGACTAGTAATGTTACTCAATTGGTCCATTTGAAAAGCAGACAGCTGTCGAAGAAAATTAAGGTCTTCTTTCAAATAATTCAGAAATTTTAAACTAATGCTCTATAAAGCTTGTACAGTAGTGGCCAAAAGTGACGTCAGACCTATCGGAAAATTGGCACAGGGTTACTGCAGGTAAATTTATGACCAAGTGAAGAAAATGTAAAGAATAAATTGAAGGGAACCTCCTATGTCAGTATGTTCTCTATAAATGTAAATGTCTAGGGAGAAACACAATGGGTGGTATAACACTTCCAATACTACTTCCAACAGATATGCTTTAGTTTTTAATTCATTATAAAAAGTCTTTAATCGCTTCCCAGCCACTAGATTAGAATATATAAATAACTTTAACTACTTTCTGATCACATGCCCTTCAGAAATGGTATGTTCTTAATCAGTTATTTTTTTCTTGTTTTCCAGTGGAATTGTCTTACAATTCTTAAATCAAAATACATTTACCTGAGATGCAAAATTACATAAAATATGAAGACCTGTTTTCTTGTGAAATTGTGAAGTTTGTGATTAAAACAAGAACAAATATCTGCCAATGTGCTCTGAAAAATCAATTTAATTAGGGAAGTTCTCTTATGAGAGCTTCTCTCGTACTGCGTAATATCTTACGCTAGGGGAAAATCCCTTTTCCACGAGATATTGAAGCCAAAAAATTATCCTTAATTTTGAATTAATGTAAAACGCGTTGCGGCAGCATACAGACACAGGCAAGACGGCTCGCGTGCCTATTGGCTGTCCTGCGGCAACTGCAGCAGCCTATCGAGAGAGGCCCTTCGTGACGTCATATCCAATGGGGGCATTTCGCGCCCACTACGTCACGTCCCGCCACAAGAGGCGTGGCCTAGGCCTATAAATACAGCTCGATGGGCTGATATAATCTGATTTTTCATCTCTTCAACGAAGCTCACGCATCGCTGGATCCGGAGTGAAGAAGCCGCGCCGTTGAGAAAAGCCTTTCTGCGGGACGAGCCTTTGCATCTGAGGACGCCGGCCTTCATCGTGCCGCTTTCAGTCGCCGTACCTGCTATGCTTTCCGGCGTTGATATCCTTTCAAACTCTGCTAAAGTGTGTGTTCGCAGTTGCAACGCACACTTTTTTTTCCTCTCTAAAAGAGCAAAGCATCTTTTTAAAGATGCCCAGATCCTGTGGCTCGTGCCGAGCCGCACTCAGCGACGGGCACCGCCATGTTATTTGCGTTTCCTGCCTGGGTGAGGATCACGCGGCTCTCGGGCTCGCTGATGGTGGCTGCCATCATTGCGAGCTGTTGCCTATGACGACTCTGAGGACTCATCTGGCATCCTTTGCAGAGCCTGCACTTCCGCCCGCTGTGGTGCCGCGCCGTGAAAAGCGCCATACCCAGCGTGCCCCAGAGCCTTCTCCAGTACGCGAAAGCTCGCCGGTTCGCCCGCCAGCTTTGCTCGAGTCACTGACTCACGGACAACGGCCGCCGTCCGCCGCCGATTCCGCCATTATGGACGACGAGGTAGCTGCTGAGGAGGCCAGCTGCTCTATCCTGGCGTCGGACAGTGAGGATTGGGCGAGCTCTGTGAACCTCCCCCCTCTGCCCGCGAGTCTTCAGGGAAACGAGCCAGCATCGAGTCGAAGTTGATGCAGGTACTCTCGCAGGCCGTGGCGAGCCTCAACCGGCTGGATGGATGTTTCCTCCAAAGGGACCGCACTCCTCCGTCTTCTAGACCCGCGCCTTTTCTTCCTGAGCTTCATGAAGAAGTCGCGAAGTCCTGGAGCGCCCCCTTCTCTGCTAGAGAGTCTCTGCAGCATTCTCCACGGTGGACGGTGCTAAGGACAAAGGGTACTCTTCTCTTCCTCCTGTGGAAGAAGCCGTATCGACCCATCTTTGCCCGCCCTCTGCTGGACGGCGAGCTAAGACGGCGCTACCCTCTAAAGTCTGCCATACTACTTCCGCCATGCACAGTCGCGCTTACACCGCCGCTGGGCAGGCTGTATCGGCACTAAACTCTATGGCTGTGCTGCAGATCTTCCAGGCTGACCTTCTCCGAAAACTGGATGAGGAAGGACCGGAAGCGAAATAGCGAAACTATTGACCACTACAGTAAACATTGACATTTCGATTAATTTTAAAGTTATGGGAACTTGTTGTGTTGTCGGTTGTAATGTCCGTTCACACGACCGACAAGGTAAGAAATTAGACAACGTATTGTCTTTCTTTAGCTTTCCCGTCTGGAGGCAGAATCAAGGAAACTATGTGTTTGATGTGACAAAGAGGCTGTCTTGGGTATCAGCCGTAAGAAGTACAGACATCAAGTTTTCCAGCATCCCAAGATCGTTAAAAGTGTGTTCCAGACATTTTTATTCAGGTGAGTGTCAAAGTACTAGGGACATTCTACCAGAAATTTACAATTCCACTTCTAAATATCTTGGAGAAGAATAGATCTTACTCTTTAATTAATGTTTGAATGGTTTTCTAATGAATTAGTGTGACACAAATAGTATTTTCTTATTGATTACATGTCCCTGATTGTATCTAACGTGGTATTATAATTTCTATAAGAAATATAAGCAATGTTTAGGTCAAATGTAGTGAATGGAAAGTCCAGAATAACCGCCAGGCACTTATATAACTTAGTTGTAAAAAAAAAAACGACATTAACATAGGAGATTTTACTAACACATAATGGCGGGTATCATAATATTTAATGTGATAGGACTGACTGTGGACTGACAGGGCTGACATTTAGGACAAGATTTGTTTGTTCTTTGAACAAGTATTGGTAAACATTCCTATTTTAATTTCTTATTATGATTTTAATGTTAAATAGGGTGTGATTTCTTTAATATGCATCTTAAAATTTATTTTCTCAAATGATCTTTGACCAGTCCACTTTCGGTCCAACAATGTTCGTTAACACTCTAAGAACTCCCTCTCTCAAGTCAACTTTTCTGGCATTTTGAAACTCAGAATTGTTTACAGCATTTTCAAAATAATTGAATTCTGACTCAGTCAAGATCTGTGATATTAGCTGGGTGACTTCAGCTAGAGACATATCGTAGAGCCGCATCTTTTTGGACAATTCTCTCCTAAACTCAGAAAAATTTCTTTGCACTGATGGCAAACTTTCAACAATTCTCTCGATATCTTTAGGACCTAAAGATAATTTGACTGATTGTAGCTGCAGTATGGGGGTTGTTGATAGAACTGGATCAACCCCTTTTCCCCTACTCTGAGCCTTTTTCCTTGCTCCACACACTCCAACTGCATAATCAATCATCTTTCATCAATACAGCACTGACATTGTCCTATATTCTATCAAAAAACAGTAAATCAGGATAGCTTTCATCTGACTGTTGGTTTTCTGAGTCACATTTGGTTGAGGCCTGGTTATGGCCCACCTTGTCTGTGAGACAGGACACTCAAGTGTGCATTTGTTTGTTCTGTTCATTTAACTTAGCAATACACAGAACGTGTTCGTTTGCAATGTATAAGCTAAATTCTTTCTGGCAACAGATAATTCCTTTTATGTTTTTCTTCCTGATACATGCACCTAACACCTTCTTGCATTCTTCAATAGACCATACTCTTTCTGGGTGAATACCAAATTTCTTTGTCAAATTCAATCTGACTGACTCAGTCACATGGAGTCCATTTGCTCTCCTAACAATGACTTGAACTCACTGTCTGTCCATAAAGGGCTAGCTAGTCCACCTTTCTCAGTTGACGGAATCAGTCTAGCATTCCTGTTAACCATTTTGTGGATTTCTTTGTTACCACACTCAAACAAAACTAAACTTCTCTCAACAGAGGGTACACTTATTCAAATTACTAGCACGTTATACTAATCTTCCCTGTTTGAACAGAGGTTCACCAATATTAACACGTAATGTTAATCTTCCCTAACTCTAGAGGATAAACTTCTCTAGCAACGTAGAGGATATACTTTCCTCTTTAAAAGAAAACTTTTACAGGATAACTTTAGTTAACCAAACACTACAGCTGTCTGATAACCCTTCTCTGACAGCGCAGAGGATAACACATGTACTGGTCTGCAATGGTTCTTTTGAATAGAGTGAAACTCACCAAATCGTTGTTTGTACAGAAAAGATTATGTTACATCGAGGGGGATACATCATCAAAACAAAGGTCTATAGATCTAAGAATATGCTCAGCATGTCTAACTAACATCTGCTAACTGACATCTGCTCAGGCCCTAACATTCACACCTGCTCAGCATGAGACACGAGAACAGGAAAAGCAGGCCTTCTCGTTGTGAGATGGAAAACTTACAAACAGGTGATGGTGACATGCAGGAACCGGCAGGTTTGTGAGTTACAAAATTCACACTAATAAACTTCCTCAGTTTATATTCTATAGTATTGGAGATCTAAATTAAACCTTTAATAAATTTGTATTCCTTCAAGTGCAATCATGTTGAGAACAAACTTAATACATATCTATTGCAGTGCAAGATCCAGACTACATGGCTGTGCAAGTGAGCTTATAGTACCTGTGGTGTGTTCTTTGAGTAGTATTTGGCTACAAGCTCTGGAAGGCAAACTTTCTCAAAGAACTTTTGTGCTTTTTGTAGACGTAGATCCCAGAATTCCTGGTCTGGAAAGACCCGTACAACAACAAAGTCCTCCAGAGTCCAAACAGCAAGGTCACAGTGGTTGGATCCAGTGACAAAGATTTGCGTCTGTGTCTGTGTGTAATAACTATGTGTTTTCTTAAGCTGAAGCTTTTCATAGGACAACTCGAGACAGAAGTCTTTGTCCTTTGTTTCTAAGGCCTGTTGGATGCTGCATGATCTATTTTTGAAGGGGCACTTAATTTCAAGGCAGCCTTTCCCACAGCAATCACACATTGTAAGTCCATCAGGAGAGGCTCCAACTTCTGGAAACCTGGGGTTAATTATAAAACCACACTCTGCGACTTTTAGGTTTGTGTGAATGGGGGCTCTGGTGTGAAGGTAGGTCTTTTGAGCATCAATCTCATGCTCTATACCCCATCTGGTTTGTACGGTGGACACGGTGTGTTGTGGGTTGCACACCTTTTTAAGAACAGTCAGGGCTGGCTGTTCCATACTGGTGGCAAAGACATGTTTGAGGCAGTTATTCTTCCAGTCCAACTTGCATACCAAGCAGAAGATTTATGCTGTTGTCTTGTGCACATCTCAATAGCTGATGCCTGCTCATCAGTCACATTTGCAGCATCCCTGTATTTCTCACAGTGTAGTTGGATAGCTGAAAGGTCATGGGAATCTATTATTTTATCACACAGAGATGTTGCAAGGGACTCGGGCATTACAGAGGGCTGTACTGTGTCTGTGTACAGTGTGTAGTTATTCAATCCTGACAAACCAACAGCCTTGCTATGCTGCAGCAGTGTGTCAAGCAGGGGTGACAACTCATTTTTCCTTTTTCCTGAATTTTCCTTTTTTTGGCACGACTCCTAATGCCTGGCGCAGTGGAGGGTGCAGTTATGCGCTGGTCAAGCATTTTTTTTTTTTGCCAAGCAGATGTGGTGTTGTCAGTCTTGTATCCCACTTCAGCTGTGATCTTGGTCAAATTGCTGGGCAAAACCCAGTATGCTGGTACATCTGTGACAGTTTTTTTTCCCACGAATCCGAAAAGTAGCCTCCACTTTAAATAATAGAGCGCCTACATGGGTACATGTCTCCGCTACTCCTGCCATACATGTGCAGTGTGCACACTCCACCTTTCCACTGCTGCTGACGATCACCCATGGCTTTAAAGGCGGTTCATTCAGTCGCTGAGAGTGCATGACCTTAACAATAGACAAAGAGTAAACAAATGTGAATATTGTAATGTTAATATCTCTCTGAATTTATTTCAGACTTATCTTCAATAGAACCATTTATTTTCAAGTATTATGGCTGTATGTTAATGACATATTTTTATGAATGAAGGCCATTATCACTGATATTAATATACGTAGCTACTGATTTTCCCACATATTTTAAACATTTATCAAAAAATATAAATATCTTAAAAAATATAACAACTTTAAGGCTTTATTTATTTATTTGTATCGTTATACAAGCGTGTGCTGTAAGTTACAATGACAAATAAACAACCTTGCTGCCAGTGTCGTAGTCTACAACTATGCTAAAAGAACGAAATCCGGTAAAGTTACCTTGATTTATTTATTTATTTTTAATTATCGGTATACAACCGTCTTGTATAATGAATAAACAACCTTGTAAGTTAGGCCTAATATCATTGTAACGTTGCCAGTTATAGAAACATGCTGAAAAGAAAGAAAACTGGTAACTTACCTTCGTTCGGACGACAGTGTTTTCACCGTTGACAGGCTTACAACTCTGAATGCCTCTGATTTTATTTCGTAATTGATTAAATCTCTCTTAATTTTTCTTGCTGTGTGGTAAAAGTTTTACTTATTCCAACAACAAGTGAAACATTGAATTTTCAATATAAAAGCTGATTTATTTTATAAAAATATACCATGCATGCTAAGTTGACACAATTATGTAGTAAAAACAAACAAACAAAAAACTTTATATATCCACCTTATTCTTCGCCCGTTCTATTTCCCATGATTTATAGCGGGTTCAACTGACTAAACGGTTTTCTACTTCCGGTTGAAGTGTTTTTTTTTTACATAGAATGCTAGCACTCTAGTCCAGACATTATAATAATATCAGTCTACACATCCGTTTTATATTTAATATGAGCGAAATACACATGTGACATAACACAACAAATCTTTAACTTTCAGGTGGCAAAATATTTTTTGGTAACGTTAATTCTATGAATTACACTGCGCAAAAAAACACGGCTAATAGGCTACTAACCGGATGAAGAAGGTTCGGCCTCCACAGAACATAATATATTCTTTTTATTTTTATTTTTCATGTTCGCATTTATGAGAGAAAAAAAACAATGTTACGGACATGACCGCTCTGAAAGCGACTTTGAAACTTTCACAGAGATCTCAAACAGAAAGCACAAAGCCTTTCTTTAAAGTGAATTTCGTTTTTTATTAATTGTATCTTTATTTTAATCAATGTTTCATCAACCAATTGCCTGGATTTAATAAATAAGAAGTAAATATAGTAGAAAATAGATCATCATAACACGGAGGCGCAGGCGCGCAAACTGGACTCTGGTCGCATAAATGAACCGAAACTCAGCGTATAATGTAGCCTACTTGCCTCACAGGCCTGAGAAATAGACTATGTATTTTTGAAAGCAGAGGTAGACAGGAGTCAAGTGCTAACCAGCCTAAGCTCATTGCTTGGGTTATGCTGCAGCAGTCGGGGGATAGAGACTGTCGGATGTTCATGGGAGATCGCGCATTCATGCATCAGCTATCCGTTGGTATGAAGAAAAGAAAAAAGTTAATTTTGTTTTTATCTTTTATCTGTGATTTAATAAAAAATAACGTGATCAGATCACATTTGATGAATGTTTTTTTTCGATTTAGTTTAGCGATGTGGGGATGACACAATCTGAAACACATGGCAAAAGCATATAGACCAGATTCGAACCGGAAGTTGGCAACCGGAGTCGTTGTCATGGCAGCGCGCATTGTTTAGAGCAGAATAAGGTGGATACAGCAGATATTTTCTGGTACCGAAAAAAGACGGGGGTCTCAGACCCATTTTAGATCTGAGACAGCTGAACAGAGCGCTTGCGAAGCGCAAGTTCAGAATGCTCACAACCAGGAAAATCCTCGCGCAGATTTGCCAAGGGGACTGGTTTATGTCAATATATCTGAAGGACGCGAATTTTCAAATACAAATAGCGTCACGTCACAGGCGATTCTTGAGATTCGCCTTCGAGGGCCAGGCATATCAATACACAGTCCTACCGTTCGGCCTGTCCCTAGCACCCCGTACATTTACAATGTGCATGGACACGGCTCTCGCACCCCTGAGACTCCGGGGCATGCGAGTTTTGAACTACTTGGACGATTGGCTGATTCTAGCTCGATCACACTCAGAGCTCATAGAACACAGGACCATATTACTAGAACATCTCGAGAATTTGGGTCTCACAGTCAACTGGGCGAAAAGTTTGCTGTGTCCCAGTCGGAAAAGATCCTTTCTGGGCACAGAACTGGACTCGCTGTCCATGACAGCGCGACTAACGCCAGAGCGCAGACTGAACATTCGGCGCTTCATGAAATCCTTCCGCTGCGGCACTATAGTCCCGCTCAAAAGGTTTCAGAAGATGCTGGGTCTTATGGCCTCAGCATCATCAGTGCTCCAGTTGGGTCTACTCCGCATGCGCCCGCTGTTATGGCTAAAAGCGCGAGTACCATCTCAGGCATGGGCCTCCGGTCTGTTTCGTCTCAAGGTCGATCAGAAATGCGTCTCAGCTCTGAAACCTTGGAAAGAAATCGACTGGTATCAGTCAGGTGTACACCTGGGGACTTCCTCGAGTGTGAAGGTGGTGTCCACGGACGCCTCCACCTCGGGATGGGGAGCGCTTCTCGAGGGCAGACCGTTCTTTGGCCAGTGGTCAGAACGAGAGAGGCTCCTACACATAAACTGTCTGGAAATGATGGCAGTCGACAATGCGCTGAGGCGTTTTTGTCCCCAGATAAAAGGTCACCACGTCCTAGTCCGCTCGGACAACATGTCAGTGGTGGCCTACATAAATTGCCAGGGTGGCATCAGGTCCCGAAACCTTTACAGGTTGACGGACCGCCTCCTGGTCTGGGCTCTGCACAATCTGTGCTCGTTAAGAGCTGCTTACGTGCCTGGTCACCTGAATTTGGGACCAGACAGACTGTCCAGAAACGTTCCAGCAGGAGAATGGTCTCTGCATCCGCAGACGGTTCTACTGTTGTGGGAGACATTCGGTAGAGCGCAAGTAGACCTGTTTGCGTCTCAAGAAAACCCTCACTGTCCGCGGTGTTTCTCCAAGAGCAGGGATGCGCTGGCCCACGTCTGGCTCCGCTGCCCACTCTATGCTTTTCCCCCTGTCTCACTTCTGCCTCGGGTTTTGGAACGGATCAGGGAAAAGGGATGCTCAGTGCTACTCGTGGCTCCGCTCGGGAAAAACCAGGCTTGGTTCCCAGTTCTTATGCAGCTGACGAGCACTCCCCCATGGCCAATACCGATGAGGAAAGACCTCCTCTCTCAGGCCAGGGGCTCGATTTGGCATCCTCGCCCGGAGCTGTGGTCCCTACATGCGTGGACCATCAACAGGTACCCATTAACCTCCCTGAAGGAGTGTTAAACACGATCACGCAGGCAAGAGCCCCATCCACTAGACGGCTCTACTCCTCAAAATGGTCTGTGTTCTCTGGCTGGTGCAAAGCTCAAGGCTTTTCACCCCCAGACTGTGGGGTTTCAGAAGTTCTTCTTTTTCTTCAAGAGCTATTGGATAAGGGCAGGACCCCATCCACACTCAAAGTTTATGTGGCGGCCTTAGCAGTGTTTACGAAACCAGCCACTGGCCAGTCACTGGGAAAGAATGATCTGATTGTCCGCTTCCTTAAGGGAGGCAGGAGGCTGAATCCTCCTGAGGGTCCCGCCTTGCTGGCTAAGCTACTTTCGGTCTAAAACAGTACTGTCTGCCCCGTTGCTTCGGCTCAGTGTACTGAAATTGCTTGAGCATTGCTCGCCGATCGATTACATAATTACATGGGCTATAGTAAGACCCATACTGTTACCCAGTGCAGGCTGAAATTCACCCTGGCTGTGTGGAACACTGTTTATGTGATTAGCTCCTTTTGGAAGCTGTTTTTTATTAGGGAATGATGCTTCTAGCCTCTCTTCTCTGGACTCTCTGTGAGTTCCTGGTGATTATGCAGTATATGAGCCCTGAGTACGCTTTCATAACTCATTGACAGATATTTGTTTTTGTTTTATGCATAAATTCACTTAATTTTGTTACATTTTTCAAGACTTGATTTGACATTTGCATCTTTATGAATGGCTTTATAAATTTAAGACTTTCTGCACTGATTTAAGTCCTACAGTAACCCTTGAACCTCTTCGCCCTTTATTCAAATATTCTTAAAAAAAAACATTTTTTAAAGCATATTTGTGCTTGGTCTCAATTGGTTTATTTCTAATAGTGCAATGAAACATGCCAAATTTTCCGGACATCATTTTTGGCCAGGACTATCATACACTCAAAAACAAGAGAGAACAGAAAGAAATATCAATAACTGTAATTTAAGTTTAAATGACTTAAACAAGTTGATTGTACTTAAAAATTTAAGGCAGAATGCCTTGCTTGCTTATGTATGCTTTTTCCTGAGATTTTTGTTTTTCTGTGCATTTTTTGTTTTGCATAGTAAAATAAAACCTGTAGCTGTAGTTTGCCTTTTTTTAAACCAAATAATTTTGTCAGATAAATACCTTAACCAAGTTTAGTGTTTTGTTCTTCCTTCATTTTTACATTTTTTATATATTCCTAATTTTTTGATGGTTTAATCAAACTTGGGGGACATTAAAAACAAATATCCCCTCTGGACATCACTTTTGGCCACAACTTTATTTAAACCAAGGTATGATTTAAGTCTTATGTTTTCTCTTCTTCATCTTGTGCTGTATTAATGATCTGGCAAACATAATTAAAGGATAATACTTTGACTCCACACTCACTAAATTAGTTTAGCAAAGATTATACAACTTGTCTCTTTTTTAACCCATGGTATTTCTATTCTAATTAGACTATTGAATTGTGTCATTTATTAAGGACAAAAAAGTGCTATGATATTGAAATGCTGTATTTGAGAGTTTGTTCAATGTGAATTAATAAGCAACTGACAAAAATACATTCAGCACAGAACTTTCAAAAGTATGGATAAAACAAGAAATGTAAAAACGGCAGTTACAACAACAAACCAAAGGGAGGTGATATAACCCCACATAAAAAAAATTAATAAAAAACACAACCAATGACCAGAGCTGAAATGTACATTACAATGTATGGTATAAAGTATTCATGGCTTGACTGTAAATAGAGCAGCATCAGATCACATCTTCTTAGAACACAATGGGCAGTAAACAGCAGTTTAAAGGCCTGATACTCAGAGAAGTTGTAATAACGTCTTGTTTATTCACTCCTAAAAATCTGTATTTCATAAAAGATGTTGGACGAGCAAGAGCTTTTGTCACCGGAAACTGTCATCTGTATATGAACACAGTGATGAGGCAGAAATGTAAAAAATAAAAGTAGGATACCATTTGGTAGCTTGACACGGCATTACACATCAGAACTGGGTTCAAACGCCATTAACTGAGCAGAATTTAAATGGAAAATGAGCTCAGTCGTCAAAATACAAAAGTGAAACACCTCATTGTAGTAACTTCACCTGTAATTAAAATACATGGTTGAATTTGTCTGGCATAATAATAATAATAATAATCTTACAAATGGTGTTGCATTAAATATATACAATAAAATAACATCAGCTTTCCCCACATTTCAAATGACAGACAATAGACCTTAATGGTTTTTAACATCAAAAAAGGTATTTAAATCATGATATACTGTACATAAAATGGCACTATTAAACATTTCAGACTGCCGAACTGACATCTGACCAGATCTCAGGTAGATCAGGCATGTTTGATGGAGTATTTGCCTTTCTGAAGCTGTGAGATGTACAGTTTTGACTTGCTCCCATCGACTCGTTTGAACCAGACTTCATCATGATTGATTGTAGTTATTATAGCACTGTTTTGAAAAAAAAAAAAGACAGAGGAGAAAAATGCTGCAAAATGGTTTATTGCAATAATCAATGTGAGCTTGGCAATTCAGCGTGTCTGGGTAAGGAACCCTCACCTCGTAGGACACTCGTCTTTCTTGTCAATACATATGGCTTGTCCGCGGCTGTACCAATCCCCGTCGTAAAACAAGCGGCCCTCCTCCGAGCGGGCATTGTGCTGGTGTTTCTCACTCTTCGAAGAGACTACAACAAATTATGCAAAGTTCTACTGTTACTGATATAACACAAATCTGTGTCCATAACTAACTCGCGTTTGTTAACAAGTTACCACTTCGAAAATTGATGAGATTATTATGGACCGGAACTCCAGGACGTTTCCCCGAGCAAAAGATACTAAGTACATTGTTCAAGGTCACTAATAGTAAAAGGGACATTTTATAATAGTTTACCTCTGATTTGGATTAACTCTGTTACATTTGTGCCAAACTTATAACCGTTACAGCAGGAGGTCTAGAGGTTAAAGATCTGGGTTGGTAACTGAAAAGTTGAATGTTGTAATCACTCGAGATATGATACATAATTATATACATTACTCTTCAAGAATTTGGGGTCTTTTATTCAGCAAGGACATATTAAATCAATCAATCAATCAATCATCGAAGAATTCTGAATCCTGTTTCCACAAAAATATTAAGCAGCACAACAGGTTTCAACATTGATAATATAATAAGAAATGTTTCTTGAGCAGCAAATCATCATATTAGATGTGATGCTGAAAATTCAGCTTTGCATCACAGGAAATAAATAACATTTTAAAATGTATTAAAATAGAAAGCAGTTGTAATAATGTTTCACATTTTTACTGTATTTTTCCATTTAAAAAAATGCATCCTTGGTGAGCAGAAAATACTTATTTCAAAAGCATTTGTAAAAAAAATATATATATCTTACCAACCCCACACTTTTAAACAGTAGTGTATAATTATTCCAGTTATACAAATCTAATAAATAATGTAAATACTGTATACATAAATGAATAATATATTTTACTATAGTTGTGAATATTGAATATATCTTACCATCAGTCTTTACTCTGTGAGGTCCTAATGTTGCCATGGCCTACAAGATAGTAACATGATACATCACTTACAAAACAATAAAAATGTCTTCACATAAAAAAGAAGAGTTTTTGACAGTCTAACCTTTCTAATAGCAGTCCAGTCTTCCAGTATATCCAGGTCTTGCAACATGTAAACTATATATGGCCGTGAACATGTTAAGAAACTCATAAATCATACTGTTATTCAAGCAAATTCTAGATAGAAAGATTGTAGTTTATGGAAGCCATGGAATATTTTTTTTTTCTTCTAACAATTCTGACTTTTTTCTCACAATTGCGTGATATACAGTCACTATTGCGAGTCCTAATGTCAAAATTACGAGTTATAATATCAGAATTGCGTGATATAAACTCACAATTGTGAGTTATAAAGTCTAAGGAAAAAAATAATTGCAGCTTTATATCTCTCAATTCTAACTTTATAACACGCAATTGCGACTTTATATGAGAAAAAAAGTCAGAATTGTACAAAACAATAAAAATATAAAAAGTCGCAATTATCTTTTCTTTTTTTATTCCATGGTGGAGACAAGCCTCCATAATAGTTATACACTGCATGTTGTAGTAAAGGATATCTGACACAACAACAGGCTTTTTCTTTTTGTCTGGACTGAAGGGATCTTTCTTCTTGTTTTTTCTTGATTGTAACTCATCATTCCAGAGCTCTATATGAGAAATATGACAAAGATTGCATAAATAACACAAAAACACAAAAATTATGTGTGACCGTATTAACAATTCCAGTACCTGAGGTAATATCTATACTATGGCGGTCTTCCTCCAAACGTCTGATCTTCTCCTCCAGTTCACTCTGAACCGTATCAAATAATAAGAGTTTCTCACTCTAGAAGAAATAAATTGAACCAAATTAATAGTTACATTTAAAGTCACAATGAAATCATAACTGGCAATTCTTTCTTTTTTTGGAATATTGCAGTATTTATTATAAATGATTTATCCATGCACATCATTATTTTTTTAAAAGTATGTTCCCTCATAATCATTAATCAAAATATCTTCCCCTCCCTTTGCAGCCACAGCTCTTCTCTTCTCTGATGATGTGTTTACTAGCGCAAGGGCGGGGCAACCTGTCACTCGCATGAGATCAACCAATAGCAAACAAGAACCATCCAATCAATTC
Organism: Semotilus atromaculatus; assembly: GCA_031834385.1. Classification (NCBI taxonomy): domain Eukaryota; kingdom Metazoa; phylum Chordata; class Actinopteri; order Cypriniformes; family Leuciscidae; genus Semotilus; species Semotilus atromaculatus. Next base: position 8,213,065 of record JAULUF010000028.1, read on the forward strand.
CCCGTGGACAATATCAAGTCCCATCGAGAAGCCGTTTCACTCGGACATACGACGGATATATAACTTCTGTTTCATGCTGACTTTAATTCTGAAAGTGCATTCAAATAGATGCATGCTTCAAATGTGGTAACTGACTTAACAGCCTCAAGCAATATAAACACTTCTGTATGGCTCTATAATGACTCAGCAAGACATTTCAAACATGCACCATTGTTTAAGTAATAGTGGATTACATCTGTAAATCTCACCTCCCAGTGCTGGAGCGCTGCTTGGGTTTCACAGTCGTATTTATTCTTCACTGATTCCAAGCACAACTCTCTGTAGATACCTATGCATAAATGTATTATTTAATCAGTGAGACAATGCACTTTCTTACCTAATAAAAATCACTATTTCAAAGAACAAAAATCCCATGTTCGGTTTGGACTGACCTGCGACTTTAGTTCTGACTTGCATATTCTCCTGAAGAGTTGCAAGAGGTTCAAGGTACTCGGGGGCCTTTCCTGACATCACTTCCTGGAGTTTGGCGTCAACTTGACTGAGTCTTTCTTTATATAACCTAATAAAAGCATGCAAACTTAGAGACCAATGTGGAAAAGTGGAAAAATGCACATGTAAATTCCACTTGTGCATGCACAGATTCAATTCAAACAAGAAGATTGTACATACTGGTCTTTGAGGTCAGTGAATTGTTTTTCTAGATTGGTCATTTCGTCAAGGCATTCCATCCTTCGCCTTTCACAGTCCTCATCGTCCATTTCTGTAATTAAACAGATAGTTTATTTCATATTCACATGTTTAAAGTAAATTAGAAGTAACCGAATCAGGCTCAGTATGTGAAGTGGACTGTCAACTGACATGTAACGTTAGGCGCTGTCAAACAAGGACCAGCAATTCCTCAATAATACAATTATAACAATAATACATAAAATATTGTTATTATTGTCTCATTGTTTTATAGGCAGACAGACAGACGTCTGATAGATAGATAGATGGATAGATGGATGGATGGATGGATAGATAGATAGATAGATAGATAGATAGATAGATAGATAGATAGATAGATAGATAGATAGATAGATAGATAGATAGATAGATAGATAGATAGATAGTCAAAAGGTGTGAATGATTCCTACCTGAACTTTCTCCATCCTCGGAGACAGAAGAGCTCTCTGTATCCTCATCTTCTGAAGTGCTCCCCTCTTGCTCTGCGAAATCCACCTCCATCTCTTCATGGTTGCTCTCCTTCTTTTCTCTCGAGTGCACTGGCATCCTGTCTTTTATTCGACTAAGATTAACGTTACCGTGAAAGCTGTCAATTGCTTCTCACCTTTAAATCAATGCTTTCGTGAGCAGATATTTTTGTTAGCTTGATGTTATTGCTAAAAACAAAACAGATACATCTAACGTTAGATGTATCATGCTAACAACAAACGTTTAAATCCTGCAAATGACTTGAAGTCTGGATTTGATGAAATCGAAACGGGGAGCTTTTGATTATTAAGTAGCTATAGCTGGTTAAATATTTTTGTAAACCACAAAAAAATCTTTTTGCTTCATTAAGCCATGCTACCCTGTGAAAAGCTGGGACAGTGGCGCGGAATGTGAGCTGTTGTTGCGCTTCTGGGGTTTGTAGTTTTAATGGTGATACATGTATCTCCGGTAATATGGTTCATAGTGATCTAAAGAACTACAGTTCCCTTCCGTCACTCGTCCTGTGGAGAGTGTGTTTACTACTATAAAAACAGGCTGTATAAATCAATGGACGACTAGATGAAATGATTGTGTTATTGTCATTGTAGCAAGTAAACTTCTAAATTCTCATTTATTATTATTTGATTTATTTTGGAATAGAGTTAGCCTACTATTCATCCAGTTTTATTTTTAGACAACTTGACAATCAAAAAATAATACTGAAACCAAACATTATTAAATAAACCTCTTTCTTTCGATTTATTTTTATTAATTTATTCTCAAAGGAATATGGCACAAAAATAAAGGATATAATATAAGGAGAAGACTAAACAATGAAGATGAAGATTGAATTTTTATTATCTTCATAATTTTTTACTTTTTTGCTTGAATAGACTTGTATTCCTACAAGTTTATGGGGAAACAACTTACAACAAATATGTACTACTGTACCACCTTACATTTTCTTGTTGAAGTGGATGATTTAAAATATATATATATTTCAAAACTCATTAGGAGTGAAGTGTGCAGACTTCTGCTTATGAATCGACACAAACAAAACAGATGTTGAATTCATTATTTCATCATAATTGTCTTTCGTTTGTAAAGTATAATTCATATTCACAATGATACACAATACTGCTAAAAACCTTTAACAACATTATAATAGCTAAATGAAAAAGAGAGTTGTTTTGAATGTTTACATTTTTAAATGTTGTTGTTTTTCAGTCAGCCTATTTGTAATTTTTCCCCCAGTTATTAGCAAATAGAAATGTACCCTTCATTGAGTCACAAAGGCAAGAAATATAATGAAAAATAGAAAAATGAATAGCGTACATACAAATATAAACACATAAAACCTTTCAAACAAGAATACAAAAATAACATAAAAATAACAGTTTAGAAATGTCTTATACCTTTTTATCATCAAATATGAATTGCAATGATCTATTTTTACATACATTATGCAAAAACACGGTTTATGAATGAAAATGATAAAATTATATTGCTCTTGTCGGGTGTGTTTCTGGATGTGTGTGGTTGCGCCTCGGATGACGTCTGAGCGTTGGATGACTCTGGCATCGATGAAGGTGTTTTTTCATGTCGCGTCCTCCGACCGCCATGATTTTTCAGATCTTCAGAGAGGTGTGTAGTTCATAAGACACATACACACAGAGGAGGGCTGTCTGCTCTTTTCTTTTGTCTGACCTCCTCTGCAAAAATGCACGCCTCATCATTAATTCCTCACGTTTCCTTACAAACCATTACTGCTTTCGAGCCGTGAATTTGACAACCCCTTCCATGTATGAGGGAATTAACGGAAGATTATCATTAGCTCTTCAAAACATCTCGGAATGTTCTCTAAAAAACCTCATGGAGATGTCAGGAAATCGACACAGAAAGTCCTGGACCCCAAGAAAGACGTGCTGACAAGATTGAAACATCTTCGAATCGTTATTGGTGAGAAATATCATTATTTGTATTTATTTTATGAACCTAATGCTGCCTTGCATGGAGCTAACATGCTATTTAGAGAGGAGAGTGAAGGCACCATCAGCAATCGTGGTGTTTGTTTACCTGCAATTCTGAGACACCTTTGACAGTATTTGACAAGTTTGCATTTGGAAGTGTGGTCTGATATACAATTATTTGATAGGGTGTCTTCTTTAGTATGGTTGAGTGTTTTTTTTTTTTTTTTTGTCTGGAGTGGGTTTTGTTTTGATATGCCATGAATTAGTTTCATTGGAACCTCTTTAGATGTCAGTGAATCTGAGGTTGGATAGATGTTGTGTTTGCCAATTTTGACAGTTTTTCTATTAAGATCAATTGTTTATTCTGTCTGTAAGTGATTAGGCTTATCTATCTATCTATCTATCTATCTATCTATCTATCTATCTATCTATCTATCTATCTATCTATATATTCTCCAATGCCATTGCCATATCAATTATATACTTCATATATATATAATTGAATGAATCATTTTGCATGTGATGGCTCACATGGTGAATGTTTAGAAGCTGAGAAGAGCATGACAATTTTGCTCAGAGTCATTCTCATAAACTCAATTATTCTCTTTTGAACACATGCCAAAATGTGCAGTTTGCTTAAATTAAGTAATAAATTAAAATCTGCTGGTGTGAACAAGAAAGTAATTGTTCAGAGATCCGAACTTCGTAACACTTTATTTTAAAGTGGCGTAGTTACACGTTACTTAGTAACAGCATTAAATTATGCATAATTACAAGTACCTAACTCTAAGCCAAACCCTAACCGTATACCGTAACTCTATAGTAAGTGCATGTAGTTAATATTACTCTACTTATTTGAGTAAGTACAATGTAACTGTCAACTTAAAATAAAGTGGATCCCTGAACATTTTTTGTTGTTGTTTTTTTTAAGAGAGAGAGATAAATCAATCTCACTCAAATTCGTGGCCTGTCATGCAAAATGCAATCGAAGGAAAAAGATGCCTCTTGACCAGTGGAGATTAGTTCATGTTTTGGGTGGGGGACAGCAAAGATTTGGTTCTTTAGGACTGGGAGGGATGTCACTGAATAACAGAAATAAACCAGCCCTTCCTTTGGGATTAGTCAAGGTCGGGAAGTCCGAGGAGGAATCCGTCTCAGGCCAGTTCCCTCAGATTCCTGAGTTGTTTTAGCTGCACTGACTTCCTGAATGTTGGACATGTGGATGGTTTATGTAACATCACAGATTTTTGAGTGAAGTGTCTGGTTAAAGAGTCCTGTTAGAGATGTTGGCCTGCCGTTACTGTCCTGTTTCCTGAATTGCTCTGTGTGGTCAGTGTTATATGGTTTCCTGGTGCCATTGTGTTACTCTGATGATTGTTTTGAAACTGAAAATGTAATGTTGCTATGAATGGCAAGGAAACTGCTTCCATTACAGCAAAAAGAAAAAGAAAATAGATTGTTAGAATGATTTTCATAGTAACACACATAGTTTTAATGTTGTAATATATTATATTTGATGGTCTATTTTAAAAGAAAGTGTCATTTTAAGTAGACGTGGGTAAAATATAATGTGTATTTCAAAGAATTAACATTTTGCCTCAGTATATTGTGTTTGCATGGCAGAATTTTTTTTTTTTTTGAGTTTCTGCACTTTTCACAATTACATTTTTAAAGGAGAAAAGGAGCAAAACTGTGTTGGTTTGCTTACTTATTTTAATTTTCCCACAACAAACAAGCTAGAGATATACACTACAGTTCAAAAAGTTTTGAGGTTGGTAATATTTTTAAATGATTTTTTGAAAGTCTCTTATTTTCACCACGGCTGCATTTATTTGATCAAAAATACATTAAACCAGTAATACTGTGAAATATGGTTACAATTTAAAAGAACTTAACAAAGAAATTGCAAAATATCATGATCATGGTATGGTATGACCAAGTTATTAATTTAATGTTTTGTTGTATGTATCACTAGGTCCTTGCATATTATACAGCAATGAAGTGAAGTTTCCCTGAAGTGATAAGCTCAACATTATTAAACACATATTCACAAATCCACTTATTATGGCCTAGATCAGACCCTGTGCACAACAGCTTTTGTGCATTTGTGGAACTGAGGAAGTGAAGTAGCCTAAACGGATGGGTGTGTTTGAGAAACTGCTCTGATAGGAACCACACAATACTGTTTGAGATTTGGTTTAAGAACTACCTGTTATTCAAATGCATCTGCGACTATTTGAAATGAACTTCTGATGTGAATTTAAGATTGATTTAGTTCAAAGCTGATGTCCTGCATTACTACAGTACATTAGCCTTTCTGTGCACAGATCAATTGCCATGCTGAGCTTGAGAATTGCTGTTGTTGTGATCAACAGTCATATTTTATGAGGTCAATCTTTAAATGGGCTCTCAACAGATCGCTGCACACTCAGTAACTTGTGAACTGCCCGAGATCTTATGGTTGATTGATTGCCAATATTGAAATGACTACACCACTATGACTAATTGCACATACAGAGGTGGGTAGTAACGAAGTACATTGATTCCATTACATTTACTTTTGTACTTGTAAAATTTTTACTTTTAAGAGTTATACTTTTACTTTAAAGGGGACCTATTATGCACAACTTTTTTGTTTGTTTGAACATAAATGTGTGTTGGCAGTGTTTGTACACAATAGGGGTTGAACGATTTCAGATTTTTTAAAGTCAACATTTATGTGACGAAAGTCGAGTCGACTAGTCGCTGATGATGTCATTAATGAACAAATAAGCCTGAACATCGAGCTGAGACTCGAACGTGGGTTGCTTTGTGTACATCTATGGCATATATGACTCAGACAGTGCTGCTCACAAGTCTATTGCTTCTACATAACAGCTTATTTTTTTATCAGTTCTTTTGTCTTTGTCATCATATTTCTTTCTCACAGATTTTTGCTTGTTCTAAATCAGATACAGATTAAGTACAGTAACGATTACATTTTTATGAATGCATTAGTGAGAGAGCGATTGCGTGTGAATTAATTCTACCTGGCACCGTCTCTCTACTAGTAGTGAAGATGTGAGTTTTAGTAACTAAGAAATATAATATGCTTGAATTTTTAAGCTTCTAAGCTATTTTATTGATAAATCACAGAACAGTGTTGAGAATGCATTTCTGCGTTACTGAATGTTTCTGTGCGTGCAATCTGCACGAGATGTGCGAGCATGCAGTGGAGAAGAAGATTAACTTACGTGTACAACAAGCTCTTTAAAACGTGATCAAATTCTCCCGATCAATTTTGAGCATCCAGATCGAATAATCAAACATCTTGTGGAGCGATCTGAGTATGCATTTAGGCTACTTGTCATTTTAACTGTTTGGAAAAGTGGACTTAAAATATTTCTTATCCTGTTGCATCCTCTATAGGCCGTGACTAGTCTGTGCAACCCCTAGTACACAACCACCCTAAAATGATACAAATCCACCCGCTCCTATTTTTTTTAATCGCCATAAAACCTCAACAGTCTCATAGAACAAGCAGTTTTAATTTTCGGACAATGTGACGTCACATCGCTGTCTGCTGACGGATCCTACCATATTAGCACAGTTTCTGCCCTGAGTGAGCTGTACATATTCTGACATTTTCTCCACGCCGGAGCAGCTGTAGTGACAAGAATGTCTTGTAAGCAATTCAGGTGTTTTGTTGTTGGATGTAAGGGTGAACATAACAGTCTTAATGTACTCCACCAGACATCAGAACTGCTGAAGAAGAAGTGGATACATGAGGGAGTCACTTCAAGCTGTTGGATCTGTCTTCTAACCTTCATTATAGTAAACTGCGTTAGGCAATGGTATTTCATAATTAAATCTGTTTACAGAAATTACAACTATAATTAAAGTAATACCTTTTCTATCTCCATGCTGCATATATTTTCTTGTTCGGTATCGGTAGGCATCCTGTCACATTTGCCACAACAAATAGGCCTAATTAGTGAACATGAAGCAACATGTTCAACATGTACAACATGTTGTGTGTGTTGCTTCATTATAGCATAAGACGAATGTTGTTGTAACAGTATTTGTTTTATGTGTTGCTCATCCATCATTGCAAAATGGCTGAAAAAACTCTCAAAGAGTTCATTGCAAAGGGTCTTTCCTTTATCAAAGTCTGACTCCGGTTCATACATATAGGGCTAAACTTATATGTAACTACTTTTCTAAGTGATTTTTGCATGATGGATGATAATAAAAAAAAAAAGAAAATCCCATAGACTTTCTTTTGACTTTGGCCAGAAAGTGGCCTTCTAGCAACCATTCAGAATACCTTAGCAAGCACACATCCTGGCAACCAACCACACCATCCTAGCATCAAAATCCTAGTTAGTTCTCTTTTTAAGATGCATCTTTATACATTATGCTTTCCTTGCGATTAACAGTTTAGGAGCGTCAGTGCTGTCGTTCTGTCCATGGTGTTCAGTTCATCTTTAAAGATGAGGGCCATTATCTTTGAGTGATTCTAAAGCACTGTCAGGCACTTGTGCTCTCTTCTGTGTTCTATTTTAGATCTCAAATATTTCCGACAGCCAGTGTAGCACCAGCCGTCGGCCTGTTCTCTCTCATGTACTGTAGTTTCAGCCAAAATTCCCTCATGTCTGTCTGTTCTCAAATAGTTTTGCTATACACCCCAATCTGTAAAATTCATAGGTCTTTGACTCACTGCTCACTGGCAGTTAGAATTCGGGATGGGCATTTTGAGGAATTTTGTGGTTGAGTACCTTAACCCTCAATTTCAGGAACTACTTTTTCTTTTTAACAATTTCATTGAAATTCTTGAAACCACTAATGGTTATTGAATTTGTGTATTATTTAGGAGCGAAAAATATGTGAATAATATTATTACATCAATAAAAAGTCTAAAGTTTAGGTTTGTTCTGTGATTTAAACTAGTTTAAATCCAGATGAAACAGCGCTGACAAACGGACAGAGAATGACTGTGAGGGACCAACTTATATAGCAAACACAAATGAGGATGATTAATAGAACACAGCTGGCACATATCAACTAATGATGAAGAAGAGGGGGAAAACTGAACAAAGGAACACATGATGAACATGAAAACAAATTAAAAGTCCATGATAAAGAACTATATGCTGAACATAATGTGAACGATACATTCAGAAGGTTTTTCAATCTACAAATCGCCATAATACCGTGGATTTATTGTAACCATGGTTATTGTGGCAGAAATGTGGAATTTTCATTTTGAATTGTATAATATTATTAATGTAGAGGTTCATATTATTAATAAAGGAGTAATGGAATATAATTACAGTATTTTTTGTGATTAAGCTATATCATTTGTATATTGTATATTTTTCTACAAGTATATAGCTTACTGTTTTTCATACAAATACCATAGAAACCATATAGTTGCATTTTACCATGGCAGTGAGGTGCTATATGGTTGGTTTCAACTGTGGTTATCATGATCTAAATGTACTATGGAAGACCAATGACTCATTTAAATAAAACTCAAAACAGTAAGAATATAAAAAAAATTACCCTGTAAAAAAGGATTTTTTATATATTACTGTTTTTGTTAATCAATATAAATATACATATGCATCCTAACTGTCAACTCAAGCTACTGTCAAATGTGCATTTCTTAGAGACAGAACATGTAACGGTATTAATATCGCAGCCTGCACTGCGAACTGTGCCAACGATACACATCATCAAAGTCAGGCAACACAAACCTGTTGCATGATTTGGAACAATGTCACCTGTTAGCACATGCAGAAACTAAGAAATGAATTTTTCTGTTAAGATACTTATTTTGTTGAGGAAAAATGACACTCCTCATCTGGTGGAATACAGGCAAGTGTGCAATTAGCAAGTTTGTATATTAGTATTTTTACTAGTCGACTACTTGTGCAGATTTCTAGTGTGCCCAAAGATACCCAGATCTCTGTGTTGGCTCTGGTGTTCATGCTGGCTCACAGCTCTATAAACAGAATGAAGCAGGTGCTTGACTGAGGTTGCTGGACTCTGCGGGAACGTTTCTGTGACCAGGACCGGCTGCATTAGGATGATGAGTGGAGCTGGACTGTGTGGAGGAGCTTTAAAGCACAAATATTGACTTGTGTTGCTGGGCTGCAGGTTGAAGCAGACTTCAGCATCTGCAAAGAGACCCGCTCACATCCTGCATGCCGAAAGAGACAAATTATAAATTATTAGACAGATTGTGTGCTTGAAAGAAAGACCAAGCATTAAGGTGTATTTTACACAGTACACAATGGAGTAATGTTTGTTTGTCATGATCCTAAAGTTCTTTTGATCTAACGGTTTATACATAAATAAACCAGAAGGTAAAAGATACATCTTGTAGATGCGTTGGACACACAGTGATGGAACCTCGGGTCATTGGGTGTTTTGGGTCTTTCAACATCAGACACCCTCGCCCGGAGCTGATCAGAACCCAGCTTATTTCCCTGCAACATTTCAAATTGTACAACTGTTGTTCAAAACTTTCTTGGTTTTGGGAAAAAAAATATGCTAAATGTCTAGCATGTCTAAATGTCATTGTTATTTTTAATTTTTTTTTGTAGAAAATGCGGAGCCTGCTGAACTCAAACACCTCTTCGAGCAGAATTACTCCTACATCTACTATGTGTTCTTTGAAAATTTTGTCACCATCGAGGTTAACCTGAAACAGAAAGGTAAGACATACAATGCTTTATTTTCTCGCTCACCCACTCTTTTAGTTTTGTCTTAACTATGTGTGTCATAATTTAATGTTTTTCAAGGTTCGTTTGCATTGTTTTTCGACTGGCCTACTCACGGTGTGCTCCCTGCAGGCACGCTGTCAGAATTCAGTGTTAATGAGCAAGTTTCCATGAAATGGCTTATGACGAAAATTAGCCAGCCCTCAGTTAGCCATGTCCGGTCACACAGGCTCATTATAGTACACAGAGAGCACAGCCAGTGTCTCGGAACACTGCACAGAACTCATTGAGTATTCAGAGAGCTGTTCACTGCCGTTGACCCCTCATTTGATGTCTTAACATTTTCTCTTGTTCTTCTGCGTCTACTGCACTGTAGCTGGTTCAGGTTGTTATCCTTGCAACAGGCAATTCTACAAGCAATTGCCAAATGTGTATATAAACATTGACAGTTTTAGTTACTATATTTACTAACTTGTTCAGCAGAACTTTTTTGCATACCATCATGCTGTTGTATACTGTTGTACCAGTATGTTGACCTGAAAGAAGAAAACGAACATACGAGTTGACCTCAAATGACCTCAAAGCATCTGATCATAGCGATGTGGATATGTTTACACAAACTCTGCAATTCACCGGCATCATGTCGACTGATGCGTTAATTAAAATGACACTGTTAGGATAGTTTGATTATAAAGTATGTAGACTCTGGCTATGTTAGACTATAGTTTGAATTGTTTTTTTTTCTTTGCATGACACATTAACATTACAGTACAGAATAGCTCTTTCGGCATTATCCTGAACATTGTATAAGCTTTCATTTCACGTGGTCACAGAGCAGTAGAGGTTCTCGGGAGCATCCGTAACATCACATACTTTAGATTTTCCTGGCAAAAATGACCCAAGTTCCTCACATAAAAATCAGTCTACAGCTTACAAGTCAGGGAAGGTCTAGTTTTTTTTTAAAGTTTCGTTACAAGCGGTTCACGCATTGGCAGTAAAAAAGCGATTAAAACATGTAATTCTTACATATAGCCCCTTTAAGTGGAGAAAAAGATTGAAGAAGTCTGGCATGCATTACCACAGAAATGTTTGTCTTTTTAACCAGAACATTGAGTTATTACATTTTGATTAAAAATTACAAGGTCAACAAAACGTTTTGAAAATGAAACACATGCGTGGATGAATCATTCACAATAAGATCTATAACATGCATTTACAAAATAGAATGTCCATTTAATGCGACTAAAATCTTGACCATTTTTTTTAGGGCATTGCTCTCTATCCAGATTGACTTTTCTTAATACTTGTACATCTTTCATTAAAATTGATTAAACAGATTGCTTTGAGCTGGTCTTGATGCCACATGTTGAGTGCCCATGTTTCCATAGCAGATAGGTAATCCTTGTTTGTTGAGCTATTAATATCAGCCCTGTGGTTTTCTGTGATCCCTTGGTGACTTTGAACATGTTTTGTGTTTGTTTGCTCTTTCCTGTAGGTCACAAATCGCAACGAGAGGAGCTTGATTCTATTCTTTTTATATTTGAGGTAAGAAATGTAGATAAGCACTTAATGGCTATTTAAATGCATTAGCTCAACCTCATCAGGTTTGGTTTCATCGTGTCATCTCTTATTCAAATACACCTATCAGGTCCAAGATGTCCACATTGTTATATGTATGATCCACTAAGTATTTGCTGAATCATTGTCATCAGTAATGAAATCATTGATAAGAGAATGATTGATGTGCGGCTGACAGATGACTGATGCGCCTCACAATCAGAAAACAGGTGTTCTTTGCCGCACCCAAAAGCACTTCTAATGAGTCACGCTTTAGCTTTTGCTCACCTGGTATGCCCCTATGGGCTGTTTGTAATGGTGAAAAGCTGGAGACACTTTAAATGCACCATCATGACGAGACAGGCTTGATGTCTTTGTGTTGGAGAGCTATTGCAACATTCCAACCGGTTTTTAATGTCGCAACGAAGTCCAGTAATTCGTGTTTGCACAAATCTGTTTTGAAATGTAAATATATGTGCTGCACTCATATTGTAATCTCTCGTTATATTTATTGAGATGTTTAAAGGAGCTGTATGTAAGAAATTTATTTCAATTAATCATAAAATGGCCCTGATATGTCACTAGACATTAAGAAATCATGTTCATTTCAAATACTTCTATCACTGACAACAGTAGTCCAGCCAGGATATTGTCATTTAAAAAGTGAAGTTGCAGCCCTCAACTGATTGATGTTGTCATCTTGTGTTTTGGTCTGATCCTCCACCGATCTACCAATCACAAAGTCAGTAGAGTTGCGGCATCTGGGTTGCCAGCTCTGCTCTAGTTACCACAGCCGCAGCTACAAACGTGTCGGATAAAAAAAGTTTTAGGATCCTGCAGCCTATCTGGCAACCTCGAGTCAGGGGGGAGGGGGAGGGGATACACCACTCTACAGTAATTTGAAAGTGATTGCAGTTCCAGTTTTGGCCACAATCTTACATACGGCTCCTTTAAGTACATGTACTATTTTTTTATATACTGTATGCAGTCAAATCCATGTGCTTATCTTGCAGAAAATCCTACAGCTGTTACCAGAGCGAATACAAGGAAGATGGCAGTTCCACAGCATAGGTGAACATTTCTACTCATTCTAATGTGCTTATTTGGTGCTCAAGAAACATTTCTTATTATTATCAATGTTGAAAACAGTTACTTAATATTTTACAATTAACTTTTTTTTTACTGTGATGAATAGAAAGTCTGAAAGATTTTTTCAGAGTGAGTGATTTTTTTTTCCACTCAGAACATTATAAATGTTTTTACTGTCACTTTTGACTAAATTAATGCATCCTTCCTTGCTTAAGTAAATAAATGTATTATTATATAAAAATAATTTTGAGATTACGATTATTAGTGATGTCTCGTGAGGAAATTTTCACACAATAAACTTGGGAGATATTGTATGTAATTTGCGAGCATCAGGGAGCCGCTATCTATATGCAGGGTATTGAAATCACTTTTGAATTTGCGCTTGCTTTGCACTTCGAATTCACGATCACATGTACATGTACATGTGTATAGGGAGAGGCGGTGCTGACCCCACATTTACAAGATCAAATATCTGTCAAATTATGATGGTTAGGAGGATGCCCACCAAATCCTCTGCCATCGTCCTGTCAGTCATCTCTCCTTACTCTTGTCACATGATTAGTTAAATCTGACTCCAGCTTCACTGTGCTTCTACTCTGCAACACAGTGTGGGCGATGTCACGAAGGGCAAATAATGTAATCTGTGTACGAAAGAACACTGTGTAACACAGGTAACACCCGACTTTTCAGCAAGCCTAATTACCATGGAAGACATGTATCTTGTGATGCTTTGCGCCTGATTTTAGTGGCTTAACATCTTGTATTGGACGGTGGTCTCTCCTTTTCCTCTGCTTTGAAGTCTTTTAGCAGAAGGATACACAGACCACCAAGATAAACATAGAGGATGCCAAGGATCTGGGGCCCAGAAACACCCAGATCTGACCGAGAACTCTGACATTACAGTCCTTCATCACTGACTAAATGAGATAAACAATACTTACACTGGCTTAAACATGAAGGATAAATAATTTTTTTTGGTTATTTTTATTTTGCTCTCCTCTCAGTAAACCCAAATTACATAATATATACACAAACAAATAAACATCACTGACAGCTTATAAGCAGAGAGCAGAGCAAATATATTTTCCAGAATTATCCAGTTTGCTCAGTAAGCATTTGGAAGTTATGAATTTGTTCCTCAGACTAAACAACTGTGTTGCTTCATAGGTCTCGTTCTCAAGAAACTGTTACACACTGGAAACTCCCTAAAGGTATTACATTTCAATAAATAGTTTACAATATTTTAATCATTGTATGAGTGTTTATCGTTCATTTTTTAAGAATCTTAAAGAATAAATATTTTTTTATCCTTATTTTTTATTACAACGTTAAATATAGCCTCTGAAACAACTTCTTTTTTTCTGCTGACACAACCAAGGCTGTGAGAGCAGCTAACAATTGAAATCAATAATGTGGTTGTATGTGTGGTGCATAGATCCGGAGGGAAGGAGTGCGTCTGTTCCTTCTGTGGATGCAGGCTCTGCAGCACAATGCTCTGAGAGAGCAGCTCTGGATCTTCGCCTGTCTGATCCCAGGATTCCCTGCACCACAGTCCGAGCTGGGCCCCCGAACCCTGGATAATCTGATCAGCCCTCCCCTTAACCTTCAGGAGAGTGAGTGTTTGTTCGCTGTCTCTCACACCTTCTGTCTCATGAAAACTGATAACCAAAATCTTTCACATAGCTTTTTTAATTTTTTCTCTTAAGGTCATGTATTGTGTTAGTCAAGGTTTCTCTCACCAAAATAGTCATCATTTAATTTTCATGACCATTTTCCAACTTCTTTTCAACCTATAGAATTAAAGTTATTGTAGTAAAGATTTTTTATCTAATAGTTATTTTATTTTATTTTAACTTTTCAATAGTTTTGATTTATTAATAACAACACTGGCTCATTGTTGGAATGTCATAGGGTGCTTTCACACTGGCAGTTTAGTTCGTAATGGGCACAGTTCGCATGAAAATTGGTAATGTACATGCACATACACATATTTTTGTCCATTTCTGCAGCTCAAGTGACTCCAGAGGAGATCAGTCCGCTGGTGCCTCCTCAGTCAGGTGATAAATCCCAGGAGGATCTCACTGGCTACTTCCTGGAGGCTCTACTAAAATACATGGTAAACCAGGTACTCCCCTCTTCCTACTAACACTGCTGATGCTAACATGGCTGGCGCACCGGCAGACCCAACGCTAAAGCTGTTGAAACCAAACTTACATGCCACTGACCCCAGATCTGCATGCAGTTGATGCCAGAAACCCTTGCTGCAGTGGTGTGTTTCCCTGGCGCTACAACGGCTGCTCTGCTTCACACCCTACCCAACATAAACAACTGCACCACGCACTGCCTGCCTCCACCAACCCCACTGTCCTCCACAAAACACAAACAGGCTGTTCTGTCCCAGCTGCTGTGTATGTGCTCAGCTTGCCATGTGTGTTCTGTTCCCCTACAGGCCAAAAGCCTGGAGTGGAAGTGCAAGGAGAACCATGAGAAGGGGTTCGCCTTCCTGTTCGCCAATTTCAAAAAGTATTACCTGCCCCATATCTTCCCCAACTTCTCCAAGGAGACCAGTTTGTACAATCCTATTCTGGGTAAGAGTTAATGAATATCCTTCATGACAAAGTAAACACAATTTTTATTTCTCATTGTTTTTGATGAGCTATTTTTG
Source organism: Semotilus atromaculatus (assembly GCA_031834385.1). NCBI lineage: Eukaryota > Metazoa > Chordata > Actinopteri > Cypriniformes > Leuciscidae > Semotilus > Semotilus atromaculatus. The sequence continues at coordinate 8,228,247 of JAULUF010000028.1, forward strand.
CTGTGACAAAAGCTAGTTATAATTGCTCAGGATGATTAGATGTCTAATTTGGATTTGTGTCCTGTTTTATAATAGACGTTCCACCCATGAGACCAAAGCCTTACTACATAGTTGTTAAAAGAGACCCAGAGACCAATGAAGCCCTGTTCTGCACTAAAGAGAACTTCCTCAATGCCAGAGTCATATTTATTCGCTGGCTGGTCTCCTTCTGGCTGGAGCCACGGTCAAACACAGGAACAAACATCCCTGGCATGGAAGGAGAAATCGTGCCAAAGAATATCCAGGTGGCAACACAGGTCTTCACATGTATGATGCAGTAATGGTTGTAAAGCACTATTAGGGTTGGTCTGACTTGGCTTTTAAAGTGATATTTCACTCACAATCAGTTACTCGCCTTTGTGTCATTTCAAACCCATAAAACCTGGTTAAATTTCGAAACACAAATAAAGATATTTTTAATAAAAACAGAGAGGTTTATGCACCTCCATTGAAAGTCCAGGTAACCAAAATTATGAAGATCATAAAAAGGTCATAAAGGCGTCATAAAATGAATCCATATCAATTGAGTGTTTAACTCCAAGCCTTGTGAAGAGATATGATTGCTTTATACGATGAAGAGATTTAATGTAGGCTTTTATTTACATCTAGCCAATGATCAACACACACACATACAAATACATGCATACATAAATAGAGCACATCACATATAGTAAACATGGAAACTCAAACATGCAAACCAACAAGGTTTGTTCTAGCATGTGTTGCACCCATGAAAAGCTTCCATGTTTAACGAATGTGATGCTTGTGGGTTTATATGTGAAAAAAAGCATAAATTAAACCTGTTCAACAAGACCTGGATTAAACCTTTTGATTTATGTGGATTAATTTGAACCTTTTATGACATTTTTTAATATTAAAATGTTTGGTTACTTGGCTTTTCAATGGTGTTCTCATGTTTTGGTGAACTAAGGTTTGGATTAGTTACCAAAATGCTGCACATTCAACTCCAGGTTGCTCCTGAGATTGTCTCAGCACCATTTAACAAGCTGTAAACGTGCATTTTTGCAATGTTGCTGCTGTTACAGAGAGCGGCGGTGGGCCTGGCTGCCCGAGGGGAGGATGGCGGCCCGAGACCAGATGGTCTGGATGGGGGTGGGGCTGGTGAGCCGGAGCAGTCGCACTCAAACACCAGCACTCTGACAGAGAGAGAGCCCAGCTCCTCTAGCCTTTGCAGCATGGACGAAGAGCACCTCACCGACATTGAGGTGGTGCGCCGGGTCCTGTGCTCTTCTAGAACCAATGTCAACTTTATCACTGAGATCTTTCGACAGGTAATCCTCCCACGTAGAACAGAAGCACTTCGCTAAATATCTATGTCAGAGGAAGTCTGGATCATTTTGAAGAAGTGGTTATGAGAGGTTGATTGTTCTTTTCGGGGACTTCTGTGTCCTAGTGATAGACAAGTTGATTGGAGTTCACAGAGAGGAACATGAATGGGGATTTTTACAGCCCATATTTGGAGGATCTCAAAAACCCTGTTTAAAATGGTGCACTTAATGTTTACTTGTGGTCTTGAGGACCGGCAATGGCTGTCAAGTTTGCACACATGGAGTGGAAAGATGGCCAGTCAATCTCATATCTTTAGTCACTGATTCCTCTAAGTATATACTATCTATACACTGATTCTGTCTGTGATTATAAGTGAGTGTATTATATTCTGCAGGCGTTTCTATTGCCCATGTGTGAGTCTGCAGCCATGCGTAAGGTGGTGCGGGTGTATCAAGAGTGGATCTCTCTGCAGGATAAGCCTGTGTTTATGAGAGAGCCAGAGGAAGACCGATTCACAGGCCAGCTGGACTCTGCCCACGAGCAGAGAACTGATAAAGAGGAGGAGGTAGGTGTCTCTGAAGTTTATATCAGAGGAATGCTAAGACGGTTATTAGGTGCTGAGTCAGCCTGCACAGCTTGGTCCTTAGTTTCTTTGTACCAGATATATTATGTGGTAGGGCTGTCACTTTACGTTCGAAAATCGATTGCACAATCGATCGGACCAACCAACACAAGTTTCGAAAACGAAAATAGGGAATCGATTTTAACGTCCTTTTTTCTTTTCTTTCTTTTTTTAAACCAAAAATGTGTTTTAGGTGGACAGATCAATACAGTACACAGAACATGTAAGTTAGGATATTGGAAAATAAGAATGTCTTTTCTGGTAACCAAATGGTTTTTAATATCCGCAATACTTCAATGCAAGTGAACAAGCGCGCCGTTATTTGTTGCTTAGTGACGTGTGTGTTCAAGCAAGCCAGAAATGCACAGGTTCTGCGCAATATGCTGTATTTAATATATCAAGAGGACTCACAAGTTGCGTATTTGCGCTAAATCCGCGCAGCTTTGGCTACACGAACTTCCCCAGCAAAGTGAGTAAACATAGAAACACTCGTGATTTGACAGCGTTACCCGCCAAAGTTCATTTTGGCGGGTGTTAATTTCAATCCCTGACGGTTGCACTCCTGTTTGTCATTCTGCACGAAAGTTCACGCCAATAAATCATCAGAAATATTTCTGACTTGTGCGTCTCAAGCGCCCTCTTTACACTCGGTCTACTAATGCCTGTTAGTTGTCCGTGGATTTGCCTATATTTAGTGTTGAAAATGGAAACGTCTTTAGACATGGAAAATCGATTTTACAATCGATTCAGTCAACACTTATGTCTCAAAAATCGAACAGGATTTTTTCACAAAAGTGACAGTCCTATTATGTGGTGGTATTGGCTACTATCCACTTTTTAAATTATTGGCGTCAGTCTGGCAAAGTTGCTGCAAGGAGCTTATATCAGGGCTTATTTTTTCCAATTCACGTGTTTACTTTTTCTAAGCCAAGTTTCTAAATAGTCACACACTTTATATTATATTAAAAGACCAATGGAGTTTGTTTAAAATATTATAAAATATTTTTTTCCCCCATAAAACAGGAAGTCCTAAATGGTGCACTGAAGTATTAGAGAGTCATCCACATTATATTATATTAATACATAAATATAATTATATCTGTTTTTATATTTCAATTTTTATATTTGTTAAATATACAAACAGGCAAAAAAGCATACATTTTTAATATTGAACGTCCAAATGGTTGTCAAGCATAACAAAAATATATAGCTATGGTACTGTACTGTTATTGTTCACCAATCAATGGTTGTCTTGTTTGTGCAGGATATTGGGCTTACAGTGTCTGTTCACAATCAAAACCCTAATTGGTGCAGGAGTTCTGGGAATAAATCCTCTGATTCTGAGGTTTTGGAGTACAACGTCCATGCTGGTGTCCAGGCCACGCTACAGGTGAGCCCAGGTCTTGGTGTACAGGTAACTAGTGGTTCAGGATCCAGAGTGGTAACTGAAAGGCTGTGGGTTTAAACCTTGCAAATATCACTTATGCAAAACAGGCGTTTGCCATCTAATCTCATTTCTCCCACAATCTCTTTCTCCTTGCAGGTTTTCATCACCAACTCCTCTAACGTCTTCCTTCTAGAGGCAGCCAATGAGCTGAAGTCTCTTCTGGAGGAGCATGTTGACATGTGCAAGCGTGTGCTCAACATATACCGCAGTCTCGTTATGCATGAAACCATGAACCAGAAGACCTGGTATGTCCATTCACATTACACTTCATTACTCTGGTCTCAGGTGTCTGCTTGAAAAAAAAATCTGCTCAAGCTCTTGTCCAGCTCATCATGATGAGTGTGTTTGTGTCCATCACAGGGAACAGGTCTTGCTGGTATTGCTAAGGGTAACTGAGTGTGTGATGAAGAGGCCTCCATCCATAATGCCTCATGGGAAGAAGAGTAACACTCTATCAGGCCGTTTGGCAGGGGCCATTTTTCAGGTACCACCCACCAACATAAGCAGCCACAACTGTGAAAAAAGCCATGTTTTTGTTGCGTTATGCTGGATGGCCCATAGTAAATTCTCTTTGGTTCAAAATCACGCACCACAATAAAACACTTCATAAATATTCTGACTGGCTGTGGTTTTGTTTTTTTGCACAGTATTTCACTTTCAGTTGGACAGAAAAATTACTTGCTGTTGGAAACCTGGTTAGGACACAGCCAGTAGAAATCTTTGAAGATTTATTTGTTTGTCCGTGTTAAAGGATTAGTTCACTTTTTAAAAAACTTTTGCTGATAATTTACTCACCCCCATGTCATCCAAGATATCCATGTCTTTCTTTCTTCAGTCGAAAAGAAATTAAGGTTTTTGATGAAAACATTCTAGGATTTTTCTCCATATAATGGACTCTACTGGTAGCCAAACCGTCCAAGGTCCATATGACAGTTTCAGTGCAGCTTCAAATGGCTTTAAACGACAACAGACGATGCATAAGGGTCTTATCTAGCAAAACGATCGGTTATTTCTAAAAGAAAGAAATAAAAAACGAAGTTATATGCCTTGCTCTGTTCTGTGTTCCGCGGTCGTGACTCTCCTGTTCGAACTCGTTCATCAAAATGAACGAATCTTTTTTTCGAGTCATTTCGTTCATTATGTTCGTTGAATGAATGAAATGACTCAAAAAAAGATTTGTTCATTTTGATGAACGAGTTCGAACAGGAGAACAGAGCAAGCCGAGCATTTGTGCTAATAAAACTTAAACTTTTTTATTTCTTTTAGAAATAACCGATCGTTTTGCTAGATAAGACCCTTATGCATCGTCTGTTGTCGTTTAAAGCCATTTGAAGCTGCACTGAAACTGTCATATGGACCTTGGACGGTTTGGCTACCAGTAAAGTCCATTATATGGAGAAAAATCCTAGAATGTTTTCATCAAAAACCTTAATTTCTTTTTGACTGAAGAAAGAAAGACATGGACATCTTGGATGACATGGGGGTGAGTAAATTATCAGCAAAAGTTTTTTAAAAAGTGAACTAATCCTTTAAGGCCCGTTCACAGCCAGAACGATAAAGATATAGTTCTAAAAATCATTCTAAATATAAAAGAATAGGGAAGCCCACACCACAACTATAACTGCACAGAAGAATGATATAGATGGAATCACTTTCAGAATGATTTTTTTCAAAACAATGACAGCCAATCAGAATCCATCCTGCGTTAAAGAGGTTGAGCATTTAAAGCGGCAGACGACAAAACTTAGAATAAAAAAAGATATCGTCCGCTGAGGTGGACGCTAATATATTTATCTTTATAGTTATCGTTTTTGATGCCTTTATTGTTAACTAAAACTATTAAAAATTGTTGAAATAAAGATAAAAAATATATACGGATCAGATGAAAAGCTAAAATAAAATAAGTTTAAATAGACGTCTTACAATTACTAAAACTGAAATTAAAATAAATTAAAGCTGAATATTAAAAAATAATAAAAAATCAGCATACAACACAACATTTTCTAAAATTAAAATACTGAAATAACTGAAAAATAAAAGCTAATTCAAAAACTTTATTTGTTATATAATATACAGGGTTCCCACGGGTCCTTGAAAGTTTGTGAATCTGAAAAAAAAAATTCAAGACCCTGGAAAGTTTTTGAAAATAAACATAATAGATACAGGCCCTTGAAAGTCCTTGAATTTATTTTGTGCAAGAACTTTTCTGGGAAAAATTGCATATTATTCCCTCAGTCCACTAATGTGTTATTTCGCCAACACTTCGTGCCCTGTGCATACTAGCTTGCTTGATTTACGTTAGTTATGTGCATTTACACATTACCTTAAAGCAGTGTTAATTTCGTTTAATTTTCATCAATGGCATTTTTTTCACAGACGAAAACGAGACGATAACTAAATAAAAATTACGACAATTATGACGAAAATAGAGAGATCCATTCAGAACTGGTAGATGCGCACATTTGAATTGTAACGTGCTGATCTACCCGGCGGGACAGGAGTTGGCATGCGCTTGATGCATGTCTCATAAATCGTTCAAAAATGTAAATGTTTGGGAGAAAGAGAAGAGCAGACATATGGATAGATCTGAATAAGAGTGACGACGCGAAAGAGAGCTTTATTCGGAATGTTTTTCTGTACACACACACACCCGACCCGAAGCGTGCAGCCCTGCACACATCTGCACACTCTGTCTTAAAGTGACAGTGCGTAATAAACCTAATGCCGACTGTGCACTTAATATTAATCAAACAACAAAATAAAAAAAGAGAAAAGAATTCACTGCTCTTTAATAGCTTTAATATGGATAGAATGATGTAAGTCAAAGAATGCATAGAAAAAAAGACTGTTCTACTTTAGGAGAAGTGCTTTTATTTAATTTTAAGATATTATTTTATGGCACAGTGCTAAATCTGTGTATTCTGTAATCTGTATTGCATGTTCAAACTTCAACAATTATTCATATTAACAGGTAGGGGTGTGCCGGTTTCAGAATTGGACATAGGACAACTTAGTTTGAATAAACGAGCAGGCACTGATTAGCTACTTGCTCTAAGTTTATTTAAAATTAACAGCAAGACAACTAGCAGTGAACGTGCTTTCCATTAAATTAAACACGCACACTAAACAAATCCTTAAAAAAAAAAAAAAAACTATTCTGGTGGATGCGTTGGTGACGCGTTCATGTGGCGCTGCCAGTAAAGCACCTACAATCTGTCACAAAGAACCGGCAAAAATAATGATTATGAATATGTAAAATATAGCAAGGAGATATTGTAATTGTTTATTAATAAACAAGTGTTTTCTTTGTCAGTATCTGAAAAGATGAAGGTGACGACGATGCTGACTCGCGATCTTCGCAGTAGTGAACGCGCCAGAGAAAAATGCACATTTACATAAGCAGAGAGCAGTCTGTAGTCTGTTTTCTTTCGTTTTGAATTGTTCTGTTTAAAAGTAGACATGTCTGTGACTGTGAGGCGAGTAGGCGACCTTATACGCCGAGTTTCGGTTCATTTACGAGATGAGCTCCAGTTCACGAGCCGGCGCCTCTGTTTCGTGATTATCTATCGTCTGCTATATTTATCTTTTATTACTTCTTATTTATTAAATCCAGGCAATTGGTTGATGAAACATTGATTAAAATTAAGATACAATTCATATAAAACGAAATTCGTTTTAAAGAAAGGTTTTGTGCTTTCTGTTTGATGCCTCTGTGAAAGTTTTAAAGCATCTTTTTAGTGCCGCTTTCAGAGCGCTCACGTCCATAACATTGTTTTTTCCTCATAAATGCGAACACGAAAAATTAAATAAAATGAATATTTTATGTTCTGTGGATACTACAGTTTATCATTATTTGTATTCTGAATACCTAACGCCGGTACAAGTATTCCGTTACTCCCCAACACTGAAAGTGTAACCTTATCTGTAATATATTTTAATAACACGGTTTTGGCGGTTATAGAGTTCTAATGACGGTGTTCAACTATAACCGTCGGTCTCACGGTTATATCATAACCGTCACACCCCTATTAACAGGTTAATAGATGTTTTCTATGGGAATATATTATGGGTTTGGAAATTTTTGAGAAATTCTAAATTAATGCATTACAATTGAACTAAACCCATTCGATTTTAGTCGACTATATGTATTATAGATTTAGTCAACTAAAATCTTATTGTATTTCATCGACTAAAACTAGACTAAAACTAAAACAAAACTAAATCAAAATTTGCTGTCAAAATTAACACTGCCTCAAAGGTGTAGTTTACTTTAACATGAAAATTAGCCCATGATTTACTCCTCCTCAAGTCTTCCTAGGCATATATGACTTTCTTCTTCTTAAAAGAACACCACACGGCTCCGGGGGGTTAGTAAAGGCCTTCTGAAGCAAAGCGATGAGATTGTGTAAGAAAAATATTCATATTAACATGTTACAATGTAAAATTCTAGCTTCCAGCCAAATGCAGTCTTACAACTAAAGCGCAATTTACGCAACTCATGCTGTCATGCGTAGCGTAAATATCAGAAGTGCGTCGCATTACTGGCAGAAGTTCTGCTTTACACTTAAGTGGAATCCGTATGTTCGTTTGGCCACAAGGTTAGTTATTTTACTTTATAAAGTTTTAAATATGAATAATTTTCTTACACAAACTCATCGCTTTGCTTCAGAAGGCCTTTATTAACCCCCTGGAGCCTTGTGGTGTTCTTTTATAATTGATGGATGCATTTTTGAGCTTCAATCTGATAGTTGCAATGGTTGCAGTCCTCTGCCATTATAAAGCTCAGAAGCGTCAGGGTGTTTATTAATATAACTATGATTTAATTCGTCTGAAAGAAGAAAGTCATATACACCTAGGATGGCTTCAGGGTGAGTATATCATGGGCTAATTTTCATTTTAGTAACTACTACTTTAATAACTACTCCTTTAAGTGTTTCCCACGTGAGGTACTTTGTGTTGTACGTTCCCATGACATTCACGCGCACACAAAACTACTACGATGGTACCTCAACGTTTCACAGACACACCTTGAAACATTGCACAAATAGCCTGAAACTCCTAAAACATGATGCAGTGTTTGACATATGAAAACTGTAACAATGTATCTTGCAAGGTAACACGATGTAACCTTGCTCTCACTTGAAATGTGTCCCCACATTAAGTCCTTGAATTTGAGGGTATTGGACCTGGAAAGTCCTTGAAAGGTCCTTGAATTTGAAGTTAACCAAGGTGTGGGAACCCTGAATATAATATAATATAAATAATACTAAAATTATTATTTCTAGTTCATCTGTTTAAGGGTCTGCTGTAGTCCATACTGTGTGGTCTGTCTTCCTGTTCAGACTCTGATTGTGGCCTGGATCAAAGGGAATCTGAACGTGTACATCTCTCGGGAGCTGTGGGACGACCTGCTGTCTGTTCTCTCCTCTCTCACCTGCTGGGAGGAGCTGGTCACAGAGTGGTCCCTCACCATGGAGACACTTACCAAGGTTCTAGCACGCAACCTTTACAGCCTGGACCTGAACGAGCTGCCCCTGGACAAGCTCAGTGAACAGAAGCAGAAGAAACACAAAGGCAAAGGTGAGTTTATATAAAAATTCTAAATCACATGAATACTTTTGTGCTTGCACATAACATCTCAAGCCTTTGAAACATACCATCTTTACTATCATTTACGTATATAAATTTGTCCCACTACCTCTAGGTGGCGCCCACGAGGGCCAAAAAATCGCAGTCGATAGGTCGTTCTCCAAAGGTTGGAGTCGAGACCCACCAGGCCAAGCTGTTGCCATGAGACAGCGCAGTGCTACCACTGCTGGCTCACCAGGCATCGAGAAGGCCAGAAGCATCGTTAGACAGAAGACTGTGGGTGAGTGTGTTTCAAACCCGTCCTCTCTTCCTGTCAGATTAAATCTATGATGTTTAAAAGAAGAGATCAAGATTGCGTTAAATTATGTCTTTTCTTAAGGTGGGGTCACATTAGCAAAGTTTTGCGGGCAAAAAGGTCTGTTGTAAATGATCTAGAGATGTATGAAGCACAGCTTTCTAACCAAGATGATTTCTGTTGGTCAACGTGGCAAATTTACTTGACCGACTTGAATTGTTGCGAATCTTTAACACGCCATGTTTCTCTTAAGTTCACAGTCTAGATTTTCCAGAGACATGATGTTCATGTGTTCACCAGTCAGTGTGGTTTAAGACGCACTGATAGGCTCGTTTCTTTACCTCTTCTTTGTGATGCTCACTGCTTTCTGCCATCACTTTCTCTTTTTCTCTCTCTCTCTCTCTCCCCACCTCTCCATCATGTTTTTCTCTTCCCTAACACCTCCCGTGTTCCTCCATCACTCCTTGTCTCTCTCTGCCCCATTCCCTTCTCTCTTCGTGTTGTTGTCGTCATTCTTCTCTTTTTCTCTCTGGGTGTGTGTGTGCGTGGTCTGTAGCTCTGCGTAGTTGCTCTACGGGGGACAGTCTGCTGTCCTCAGCCTTTATCCGCAGTGCTAAAAGCGCACCTGTCCTGATCCACCCCGTACACCCTCTCCTGCCTGATTCTGTCCTCACTCCCCTAGCTGACGAGCTGTCAGGTAGAGCCCTCTACGCCCGTATCGGCACTCTTGCCTCTGACTGCTTCCCGGCCTATGGATGTGCATGTTTATGTATGTGTGCGCACTTCCTGTAGTTAGCAGCACCATCCTGACACTCTTATTATTGCATGTGTTTAGTGGTTTTCTTTTATTAAACCTGGATGTGTTTTTCATGTGTTTAATGGGGAAGATTCCCTTCTCGTTCACCATTGCTCATACACTTATGCAGTTGCTTTCTGATTGGATGAATCTCAAGACAAATGTCAAGAAAGGATTTGGTCACATTTATTCCTAAAATAACAAGGATAAGAAGTAAATTATATTTTGCTTGAAGATAACAACAAGGAAAAAGAAACCTTTTTTTTTATTTTTTTTATCAAACTGGAAGTGTATTACAGAAGTGTAATTTTAGAAAAATCATTAACATTATTAAAATCCTACATATTATGGGAAAATGTATTTACCTTGTTTTTAATCAATATATATTTTGGCTATTATTTTTTGGCTATAAGTACATTTAGTCTCTATAAAATGATAGGAAACACTTTATAATAAGATTACATTTGTTTTCAGTTATTATCATGAATTATCAATGAACTGTAATTTTTGAAGCATTTATTAATCTAGGTTAATGTTAACTAATAAATATAACATGGGTAATTGTTCATTTGTCCATTCATAGTACATTAATGTAAATGTATTAGTTACATTTATCAAGTTAATTTTAACTGACCCGGACATGACCCGGACATATTTCTTTGTATGCACTTCACTGAACAGTCCTGCATGTGTGTTTATCTTTACATTTTTCCTTGTCTTTGTGAATCTACAGTATTATCTTTCTCGCATCACATTTCATTCAATATAATCCCTCTTCACACCCAGGACTTTTGAGAAAAATACCCTCTACAGGATTTACCCTTTGTCTGCATTTCTTCATCATCATGTTTATCCGAATTATTTAGAAGAATACCCAAATGTAATCATTCATTGTGGTTAGCTTTCTTTTTGCTTGTGATCTGATATGATTAGTTTAACCTTTGAGATTTAGTTGTAAATTTCATCTTGATTTCATTTTGTTTTATGCATGTATTTATTTATTTTTTGCATGTAAAATGTGGCCACTGTGGATCAGTTGATATGATAATACTTTCCAGGTCCTTTTATCACTTTTAGGTATCTAATATTTTAAAACTTGTTACTTTTAAGGCGAGACACTACAGGTGAATAGGGTAAAAGTTCAAAATAATAGATATCACCATGAAACTTACTCAGTTGATTACTTACACAAGTATATAGAAAAAATTTATTTTTACATTTTTATGTTTAATTATGCAAATTAGGCATTATCTCATTAAATATGGACGATTTTGCATATATTTTCGGTAGATAGATCTGAGGGATTGCAGGATATATGCTTTCATTACCTAGGAAATCAAAATATCACACACAAAAAAAAAAATCACTTTTCAGCATATTTTTTTAATTAAAATGTCACATAAATCAGGCCAGGAATGATTTATTAAAGGTCCCCTGACATGAAATTTTTACTTTCTGAGGTTTTTTAACATTAATATTAGTTCCCCTAGCCTGTATTTGGTCCCCTCCTGTCTAGAATTTTCAATCGGTGTAGACCGAGCTTTGGTTATCTTTCTCTTCTCTGCAGCTCAGACGAGCTGATCTTGAATCTCCTCGTTATTACGTCATAACGAGGAAAGGTTACCTCCCCCTTCTCTGCTTTGCCCGCCCGTAGAATTTGGCCCGCCCATGAGAAAACGAGCTAGGAACAGGAAGTACGAACGCGCGCGCGCGATTTTAGTTTATCCTCGAGAGATATCATGACGTGTGACCGATCGAAGCACAAAAGTTGAATAGAGAGATATAATGGCTTGCAAACGAGCGAAGCATGGCAGTTGATCAGTGTTCGGATGTACAAATGAACACAAAAGTATTTTTTAGTTCCTTCATCCAAGCCTCTGAAGAAACAATGGGTTAATTTTATTTTCTCTGGAAATGCGCCGACACAACTTCCCAAAGTTTTGGATGGTCCAAACATTTCACCGACGACTGTTTCCTCAACTTGAGCCAATACAGAGCTGGCCTCGATGAACGTCTGAAAATAAATCGATCGAGCTACCAGGCAGGCAACAATTCAAGTTCAAGTTCAGACAGGTAATCTTTCTCTCAAAATCGTTCAATACATCATCGTGTTTGCATTGGTGAAAGCATTAGAGAGAGTGCAGAAACTGCGTTGCAATGATAAGATCTTTATTCTCGCGATCAACACACTGTCATCTGTTTGCTCAATGCTCATCACGGCAACATTTTATGTGATGGGAATAGATCTAAAGACTTTAAAAACATCTCACGATTCGTTAATCTCGATAGCTGTAATAGTAAAAACGTATAATATCTGTAGTAAAAGTATTCGAGAGAGTTTCACATGTAATACGTAGCTATTTCATATGCACGCATGTCAGCCAATCACAGCAGAGGCCGGTTACACACAGCAGACACGCCCCTTCAAACAGAGCATTTGGGCTCAGGGCTAAAATCAGGCTAGGAAAAATGCCTTTTATTTCTAAATTATGACTATTTTTTATCTAAAAAACATACTAACATTATAAGGGCAACCCATTAAACATTATAAAATAATAAAATAACCCCATGTCAGGGGACCTTTAACAAATCCCTCTAAAAATATCTTAAGATACTGCTAAGTGTATAACTGGAAAGTTTGGTGTACATAGGTGCTACATAGGCTGAGATGTTTATACTGGAGAATGACAAAAAAAACTAATTTTGCGAAAACGGCATTTAAAGATTTAAATAGGGGAATTTCATACATTTCTATTTAGGAAAAATTGCTCAAAAAGAGAATAAATGCTCAGGCCCTTAGTAATAATAATATATAATATTTTAAGCTCATGAAAACTGATTATTTAATAACATGGCAGGCATATAAGGCCTAAAACTGCAGTAACTTTAATAAATGAACATTGGCAGAGTACACCACGTGATGCGTCTGAGCGAATCACATTAGCAGAAACTAGCAGTAGCCAATGAGATTTCGTCATTAGCTTTAAATCCCCTTTGGACATTCACAATTTGTTTACTGATAGAAAGGAAATGCCCAAATTTGGGTCACATAGCGTTGTGTATGAGACTCTGCATGTCGTGTTTTTTACTGCCGCAAGTAAACAAAATGTAGTAAATTAAACATCTTAATGTACATTTTTAACGTTTTCTTTATAGCAGCTTGAAAGAACACATATTAAAGGAGTAAACTAGCCCAAAATCTCAAAACCGACCACTGCATAAAAAAATCTATGTTTTTGCCTGCCGTGTCTCGCCTTAAATTAAGATTATTTAATTTTATTATTAAGATAATATTACTGACAATATTAATGCATAATCAAGCTTGCATCCTTAAACATGCTGATTTTTGCATATCTATTCGTGTTCAGACCTGGAGGAACCTCCCATGGTCCATCGCGGGCCACGGATCCGCCACTGCTCTCAGAGCGAGGAGACCCCGTCGTCCGAGGTGTTTTCTGCCTCCGGTGAGCTGGAGCAGCCCCCTCTCCCCCGCAGCAGCAGCGCCTCTGACATCATGGAGCCCTTCATCGCAGAACGGGTCAAAGGTGCACTTCCTGTCTCTGACAGTCCCTCTCACTCCTCCCACTTTACCACCACCACTTCTGAGTCCCCCCACAGTTCCCAGACCCCTCACCAGCTTACTGACCCACACCAACCCCCCGACAGCCAGGCATCCCTGGAGGTGGGCGAAAGCATCTATGACCATCTCTGCCAGATGTCAGGGCAGCAGCCCCCCTTTATCCCCGATTGGTCCTGTCCGGCCGCGGCCTCGACCAATCAAATCGAGGGCGAAGGGGAGGAGGACGTCTTTAGCGCTTTTAGGGAGTTTTGTAGCAAGGAGGACGTGAAAGTAGAAACAGGTGCAAATAACAAGCAGGTGCGGTTTGAGGGAAGTGGGGATTGGGCGCTAGAATGGGATAAACAAATGGAGCAAAGTGAAAAGAGTTTTTACGAGTGCTTAGAGCAGTGCAACTGGGATTTGAGTGATAGTACGCAGCCAACAGAGGGCAGCAAAGTCACGCAGCTACACCGACAGAACGCCACAGACAGGGTTAGCGAGAGCGAGCTTAGTCCACAGCCTTCCCAGTTTGAACCGAGGCCCACGCTGTCCCATCTTGACCCCAAAAAATGCCACAGCGGTGGGGTCCATGTCAGCTTCCGCCCATCCACAGAGTCCGTGCAGTTTCACAACCCTCTGGACCCCAAAGAGGCACACTGGAAGACCCGACTTCGCCGTCTCGGCCACTTCAGCAGCCACTCGGTTGGGGCGAGCGGGGCAGCAGCAAAGGGCGTGGGGGAGGGGGTCACCAGTTGCGAAGCGGTTGAGCGCGATAGAGGCTTCATCAGCGGGGCTAGACGTGGCCGACTCGGCCGTCCGACTCTTCGCCCGCGGGGATCCCGCTCTAGATCTCAGGAGTCAGGTTGCAGCCCCTCACGGCAGCAGCAGGTGCTGTTGGGTGGTGTGTATAAGTCTATGTTCCACGCTCTCTCCAAACCCAAGGCCCAGGCGGTGTCGCCCCAGCGTCAAGGCAAAGCGCCCGCTTCTGAGGCTCACCTGAAGGACCTGTACACTCAAGTAATGGGCTATTTTGGAAGAAAAACATCAGGTGAGGACTTGATCGGCTCGATGTCAACATGGAAGACATGAAAAAAGCGCCTGTGCATTTTCTCTTTTTTTCTATCTTTTCTTGTGACTGTTTGATTTTTGCTGAATGTGGATTGAATTGAAGCCTCTTTTTGTATTTTCTTTCAAAGTAGCTCAATTCCAAAAAAAAAAAAAAAGACTCCCAAAAGACCACCTGTGGGACGGCTTCCCCTCCTCCTCAAGCTTCTGGGACCTAATCTCTGCTGCCCCTCTTCCCTGGATGCTGCATGCGACCTCATGCCTACCTCCCCGCCCTCTGTCAATCTCTCACACACGTACACCCACACACACCTGCTCACTGACACATTCATAAAAACACAATGATCTTTAATATAACCTAATGATATATATTTTAATCTATATAGATGTTAATGTCATTTTTAAAAGGAGTAGCGCACCCAAGAAATGATAATTCTGTCATATTTAAATCCTTTTTTATTTTTTTGAGTGTTCTTTTCCATTATGGGCTTCAAAAATGACAAAAAAGCATCTTATAATGTAGTCTTTCTTAGCCATTGATTATTCATCTTGATTATTTGGTGGGATTTTGACAATAACGATGTGGTTTTTTTGCTGGTACCCTGGCTGGTTTATTCCTGTCGTGCTTTCATATTCTTTATATTCTGTTCGGTAGTTTATTTGCAGCATTGACAGAAATGACCACGGTGATTATTTGCCTGCCCTGCTTATATGATTTCCAAGGGCATTTTTACTTTTATAAGGGGAGATTGATCTCTATATAATCTGTAGATTACTGTATATTAATACAGTACTGTGCAAAAGTTTTAGGCAGGTAAGATTTTTTAAGTTTTTAAAAGAAGTCTCTTCTGCTCACCAAGGCTGCAATTATTTGATAAAAAATACAAAAAAAAACAGTAATATTGTGAAATATTATTACAATTTAAAACAGCTGTTTTCTATGTGAATATATAGTAGTTTAATTTATTCCTGTGATCAAAGCTGAATTTTCATCATCATTACTCCAGTCTTCAGTGTCACATGATCCTTCAGAAATCATTCTAATATGATGATTTGATGCTCAAAAAACATTCATTATTATTTTCAATGTTGAAAACAGTTGTGTAAAATTTTTTTTTCAAAATTCTTTGATGAATAGAAAGTTCAAAAGAACAGCGTTTATTTAAAATATAATATTTTCTAACATTATAAATGTCTTTACTGTAACTTTTGATCAGTTTAACTCATCCTTGATGAATAAAAGTATTGATTTATTATATTTCTTTCCCCAAAAAATAAAATTTAAATTCTTACTGACCCCAAACTTTTGAAGGGTAGAGTTTAATGTTACAAAAGCTTTAGATTTCAGATAAATGCTGTTCTTTTTTAGTTTCTGTTCATCATAGCATCATGAAATAAAAATGTAAAAACTGTTTTCAACACTGATAATAATCATAAATGTTTCTTGAGCATCAAATCATCATATTAGAATGATTTTTGAAGGATCATGTGACACTGAAGACTGGAGTAATGATGATGAAAATTCAGCTTTGATCACAGGAATAAATTACACTTCACTATATATTCACATAGAAAACCGCTGTTTTAAATTGTAATAATATTTCACAATATTACTGTTTTTTTTTAATTTTTTTATCAAATAATTGCAGCCTTGGTGAGTAGAAGAGACTTCTTTTAAAAACTTAAAAAATCTTACCTGCCTAAAACTTTTGCACAGTACTGTATATCTGTATATTATTCTTGCATGTGATCAATAACTTTAATTCTAATAATAAATCATGTAATCTAATAATAAAATATGAAATCCTTTAAAAAGCCTAAATGACACTTGAAATATTAACTAAGTGGTGGCATAAATACATTTACACATGCACACGCATATATAATACACATGCATACAAACATGTTTTTTTAGTTTGGGACATACTCGATCATTTCAGCTTGCACATCACAAAACAACATTTATATTATCGTAGGCAATATATATATTGCACACTTATATGATGCTTTTTTATTTTATTTTTGAAGCTCAACAGTTTCTCATTATGGCACTCAAAAAGCACTCCGAACTCTATGCAATACATCATCTTTTGAGTTATACAGGTTTTGAACAACATAAGGATTTGTATACGATGACAGAATTTTCATTTGAGAGTGATCAAACCCTTTAACAGTATACAGTTGTACTTGCCATAGTGTTTTGTATGGCCAGTAGAGGGCAGCACTATCCCTCTCAAAGTAGGCTGTTTTTCAAGCTAAAGTCTTGTGTTACTGTGTGTTAAAGGCTTGCCGGCTTGTCTGTAATGAGGTAGCAGGCGTCACCTCTTAGAACGCCTCTTGTGTATAGTTTAGTTGCGCAAGCTGATCGTTGATCAGGGCCTTCATGACTTAAACACAGCTTGTAGTCTACACTAACAAGACTTCTAGGATTATCCAATGCCCAAAGTCACCACCCCACCATACCAAGTGAGCTGTCGTGTTCGTATGATTTGTTTTTAACCAGTGGCTCCATAACCCATTGCTTTGGGATGAAGACTTCCTCGTCTTGTTGTGGGTGGCTCCTCTAACATACTCACTGCTGTCTCACTTTAACCTCGGTCACCATAAAGGCTCACTAACTGCTAGGTTTGGACTTTCAGGGTTTGCTCTGTCTCTCTCTCTCTGTCTGTCTGTCTCTGTTTGGGGACTGCATGAACTGTGAGTAACTGCATTGCTTCACTGGATGGAATCAGTTTTGTGGTTGGCTTCCATTTAAAGATTTTGTTTTCTATTTTTGTGCTCTGGTTTAGCGATTTATGAGTTTAATGTCAAAGGAGTTTAGTTGTGCTTAAAGGACAATAGTGTCGAGTTTCGTCCATTCAGTTTATTACCACAAATATTTTATGATCTTGCTGATTGATGATTAATGCAGGTTCAAGCATCCTGTGACTGTTTTGGTGAAACAGGATACGTTTTTAGCATGATATGAAACATCAAATGTCAAACATGAGCAACTAAAAAATGTTAATGACACTGTTGTCCTTTAAGAAAATTGTGTTTATTTGCTCACTGTCCCCAAACTCATATAAACTAGGATAATTCACAAATTATATTCAAGTAGACAGAGGCAGACACCACTACAAAGAGGAAGTCAGTCAGTCCATGCCACTCTAGGTCATCTGTGTTTGCACTCACACTTTTTGTGAGGTCTCTGTAAAATTATGATGTGTCGTTTTGTGCCTGTTGTCTTAGTCAATAAAGATGAGCTGACACCGAAGATGAGGCCCATGTCCAACGATGCTGGCAGCAGCAACCCTAATGTCAGTGACCTCATGGACGAGTTCATCCAGGAGAGACTGAGGGCCAGAGGCACTTCTGTATGTCCATACACACATTCAGTATGCATAGTGTCTAAAACGTCATCGAGTTAATGGGTAGTTGATGCAAGTGCTTCAAGCTTGAACTGCTCAGATGGTAGGGAAATGACAAAATTAACGTATGTCTGAGGGCATGATTAATTATTTTGGTTGGATTATTTTCTATATAATGAACCATAGTAAATGATTGCATTTAATTGTGAGTCTTAATAATTATTGTATACAAATGAGTAGGGTTGGGTATCGTTTGATAAGGTAAAAATAAGGTAAAACAAATATCATTCACAGTTATTGATAAAATAGCAGCGACTGAATTTTATATCTGTCTTTTGTTGTTTAATTAACATTATTATAGAGATGGCAGCAGGAATTTTAGGCTGCTGTCACTTTAGGAGCTGCACGGATCCAATATACTGTTGTGCGTTTTCTTTGTCAATGGTTTATATTCGCTTAAGACATAACCGACTGTTTGCGAGAATATTTTGACATTTTTTTGCGTGTATTCGTCTGTTCAAGTGCAAAAACATGCGGAAGAGAACTCAGTTCAGGATCGCGCACTATTCAATATGAGAGGCTGCTTTCTGTGCACATGTTTTGGATCTGTGTGCAGAAAAGAAGTCAGCGCACAGGTTTTCTTGTGCTTGAATGGTTTAAAGTCATATTAAAAATGGACACAAAGGAATCGATAAGAGCAACTGAAATTTTAACTTTATAACAAGTATCCAAATCAGATAACTTAAGTATCTGATTCCTGAATTTGAATAGATTTTTGATTCCCAACCATACAAATGAGCAAATATGCTGTTTAAAATAGTTGGATACTACAACATGGCTTACCAAAAGTATCTCATGTCAGCTATATAATCCAGTTTTTCATTCTGGTCTTGAGAAGTAGTGTAGTTTGACACCGATATTCTGCTAATTATATGTATAAAAATGTAATATATATATAAATATAATTTATAAATTATTTAATATAATTTATTCAAATACATGTCAGAGGGCATGCTTAATTATTTTGGTTGCATTCTTTTCTTTATAATTAATCTCACTAAATGATTGCATCAAATTGACAGCTCTGATAATTATTATAAACAAATAAAAATAGGCTGTTTATAATAGTTTTTGGCACTACAAACATTATCGAAAGTCAGCTAAATGCTGCTTAAACTCAACTACTATTAAATTTTTTATTCTGTACTTGAAATTGTAGTTTAAAACACGCATAGATTCTGCTAATTATTTATACTAGAATTTAAAAATATGCTAAAAAAAAATGATAATTTATTTTATTTATATGCAATATTAATATATATTATGATTTTTTTATGTTCTTTTTAGGGCATGACGAGGCGTGGCAGTAGCCCGGGAAGTCTGGAGATCCCCAAAGATCTACCAGAGCTCCTGAACCGGCAGAATGCCACGCGCCCTGCAGACGACCCCGGTGTGCCCTCTGAGTGGACCTCCCCAGCCAGCGCCAGTGGAAGTGACCTCATAAGCTCCGACAGCCAATCAGATTCCTTCAATGCTTTTCAATATGACAGCAAGTTTGAAAGTAAGTTGATCAGAGTAGTTTAGCTTGAGCTGAAAGAGACGAGTCAGTATTGGCTGTGCTTTGAGAGAGGTTGGATATATATGGATGTATTTGTGTGCAGATTTCAGCTTCCCCCCTGAGACGTGCGCTCTGGCCTCTGTGGATCAGGATAGTTTGGGTGGAGCAGGGCAGACCGCAGAGGAACAGGAGCTTTCCAGTCTCACAACACTCCACATCGACTCCGAGACCAGCAGCCTCAGTCAACATGGCCTGTCTGCTGACACGGTCACCATTACTGGTAACACTCTCTCACACTCACGTGCAAAAGGGTGTCATGGGCTGGTAACTGAAAGGCATCATGAGGAAACTCCTGGCATCACTGTAAGCAACTATCTAATGCTGTAACAAAAGTCTTAATTATCATTTTAAGCAATACAGCCTAATTTGATCATTAAACTTTAAAAGGCTACAATTTAATTAAATAAATGTGATTTTACTGCTATTCTGGTTACGCAATAAACTGTATCTGGGATTTAATTCAATGTAAACTCTTGTCTGTTCCGTCATAGGAAGGAAAGACTAAGACATTTTATTAAACATTCAGTATATAGATTTGACTAGTTTTGCCACAATAATCTTTTACTGTGTTTCTTTAAATCCTAATAAATCCAGTTGCGATTTACTAATTTGTATGTGTTTATATATTATCACAAACCAATTTCAATGTATATTCCAAAAAACATGTCCTAATTATTTTCATCTGGAAGTTACTTTGTTTTGCAGTTTAATTTTTGCAGTCTACGAGTATGTTCTGTATAGACGTGGTAATAGTTTTAGTTGTGCAGGACACAAAAGGTTTGCAAAAGGTTTTTTTTTTACTTCTTTTTTTTTTGTTGAAAACTTTGAATATACCCTGTAAAAATTACATGTTATGATTTCTTGGTCCTGACTCCATATTTGATTCCTTTTCAAAACGGTATTTGACTCCAAACCAATCCAATCACTTTTTTGTAAGTTTTTGCTCTTTTGGTTTAAGTTTCAAATCATAACGTACACATGTCAGTCGTGGTTGCATTGCAAGTAAAACAAAGAATGTGAGCTGCTCACCAAACGCAATTTCAGTGAGGACGAGCAGCAGTGGGGAATGCCTTATACTGTAATAGACAAATAATTTATCATCAATTGTAGTTCCCTCGGGCAATTAACCCAGATTGCTTTCATTTTGATTGCATACCATACTTCACTTCACATGAATAGCATCCGAGCCTTACTTTCAAGAGTGTTCTTTGGTAAACCCAAAACTATCCAAACTAGCCTAACCAACAAACATTCCTCTTGACAAGTATTCTGAAAGTTTCTTTGGGAAAAAAAGCATCTGCTACTTGATTCATTGCTACAAAACCCAGTCAAAAACAAACTCTGATATCAGTCACACTCTTTCAATATGCTGTTATACTGTTAGTGACGTATTACAACATATTGCCATGTTTATAGATCTGATACCTGATGCACTTGATATTTCCTCAGGTTCTGAGAGCGCATCTCCAATGCACTCACTGGGAGGTTCCCGATCACAGACGCCGTCCCCTGCCACGCTGACCTCTGAACATGTCCAGCATAAAGACCTGCAGCTGGATGAGAAAATGCACCATTCTGTGCTGCAGACCCCTGATGACCTCGGTAATGTACATAGATAAGAGATCTTCCCTTCATCAGACATACTTGGCTGAGGATGTGCAAGCTAGTACACTATCTGTTGCATCTTTGACATCTTTTAATAACCCTTGCTTCATTGCACTGTTAAGAAACCAGCGAGTTTCCGACCGAGGACTGTAGTGTGATGGCTGGCGGCACTCTGACCGGATGGCACGCTGACGTCGCCACTGTGATGTGGAGGAGAATGCTAGGCATTCTGGGAGATGTCAACTCCATCAAGGACCCTGAGATCCATGCACAGGTCTTTGACTACCTCTGCGAACTCTGGCAGAACCTGGCCAAGGTGAACACGCACACGAACAAACACACACTCGTGCGGAGTCCTTCAGAGTGCTCTGAGAGGATGATTTACTGTGCAGTTACTAATCAAATTCTAGTTGAAAAAACGTCCTTGTGTCTGTTTTTTCTGTGTCTGTAGATCAGAGACAATCTCGGGATCTCCCTTGACAACCAGTCGTCTCCGCCCCCGCCTGATCTGATCCCACCCCTGCGGATTCTGACTCCCTGGCTTTTCAAAGTGAGTTTATCAATATTTTATCTTTTTAAGCAAATCTACTTTACTTTTTTACTGAAAAGCAAAGATCCCATTGACAATTATGCATATTTTTTATTAGACTGTCTTGCTTGTAAAAACTTTGACCAAATTATCTATCTATCTATCTATCTATCTATCTATCTATCTATCTATCTATCTATCTATCTATCTATCTATCTATCTATCTATCTATCTATATGTCTGTCTGTCTGTCTGTCTGTCTGTCTGTCTGTCTGTCTGTCTGTCTGTCTGTCTGTCTGTCTGTCTGTCTGTCTGTCTGTCTGTCTGTCTGTCTGTCTGTCTGTCTGTCTGTCTGTCTGTCTGTCAGTCTGTCTGTCTGTCTGTCAGTCATTCTATCATTCCATTGTTCTAAGTATCTATCATTCATTCTCTTTGTCCATTGTTCATTTGTTTGTTCGATCAATTGTTCTGTCTATTTTTGTCTATTTATCTGTATTGTTCGTTTGTTTGTTGGATCTATCATTCTGTCTATTGTTTGTTTGTTCAATTTGTCTGTCGTTCGTTCACTCTTTCAATTGTTCTATCGATTTGTTGTTCTATTTATTGTTCCATCTTTTCAACCTATTTTTTTTAGTTCTGTTTGTCTATTTAATTACTTTGCATCTTCACTCATGGAATTAATAAAATACATATGTTTATCTGTCGATCTGGTGCTTCATTGCTGTGTCACTCACAATGTTTCATAGAAGTAGTTCTCTGTGATCCAGGATCTGATCATAAAGTTTTTTTTTTGTTGTCTGTGTGCAGGCCACTATGTTGAGCGAACGATATAAGCAGGGTAAACTCCACGCCTACAAGCTCATCTGTAATATCATGAAGAGGAGACAGGATGTTTCACCCAACTCTGACTTCCTCACACACTTCTACAACATCATGCACTGCGGCCTGCTTCACCAAGACCAGGTGTGCTTGCGTGTACCTGGTGACCACGTAGGTTGACAACTTTGTACAAAACCTTTGCTTTGACCTCTTTCTCTTTGGCTCACAGGACATTGTGAACACCATCATTAAGCACTGCTCTCCACGCTTCTTCTCTATTGGACTTCCGGGAGCCACTATGCTTATCCTGGACTTCATCGTGGCAGCGAGCCGTGTAACCGCCTGCTCGTCCCTCAATGTGAGAAACCACCAAACTGCTTCCAGTCATCACTACCCTACACATGGCAACATCTATTTAGATGTGCTCTCATGTTTCACATTCACTGTCTTAAATTTAGTCTTTATTTACGGTCTTTCTCTCTTCTCATCTTTTTCCTAGGCTCCACGGGTAGAGGCTCAGGTCTTGTTGGGCTCCCTGGTATGCCTCCCAAACCTGTACAACGAACTTCCTGCACTGCACCCTACAACAGCCGACATCATCATGACGAAATTCACAGATGTCAAGGTATTTTTAATAGAATACAAATTTAATTTACCAAAAAAAATAATGCTTGGGTCGGGTCGCATGGATGCATTTGTGAGGTCAGCTATTCATCTACTCTTTGTCCTTTCTATCATTTTATAATATCAAAAGAAATAATATATTTTAAATGCTTATGATTAATCGGCAGTTTGATAATAATTTAATCAATAAAACATATCAATGGTCGATTAAGCAACGTGCATGTGACTAGTTGTTCAGACAACACATCAACTGACCAGTCTGGGAAAAAGTACACAGTTTTGTGTATCTTTCCTACAAATAACTCTTACATTTCATGCAGCTACATTCGACCACCGACCATCAATCAGGACTTCCCTAATGTGCTCGTATCTATAGTCTGCGTTTAACCTCTGATACACTGCCTGCCCTTATGCAGATCCAAGTGGCTGAATGTATGCGACTCCAACGGTTGTTTAGAGTGCAGGGAAATCTGATGTAATTGTTCCTGCTGGCGCTAATGTGCTAATGGGCGATCAGCAATGCAGGCTGCATTGAGCCGAGCTCCACAGAGCTGTTGTTATTGTGTTGCCGTGTTGTTCCGGGCGACTGTAAGGAGCTAATACCATGCGGGGAGGCGTCCGACACTCGCATGCAGAAATTCACATGATGGCATCTGATAACCAGGAGCAGGCCATGAATGACAAGACTGTGGTTAACATGATCTTTTTTCTGTGTGTGTGTGTGTGTGCGCACTTGTGCACAGATGCTTCTTTTCCAGATGGTTGGATATGTCATGTTCCGAGTTGCCAGATTGCTGGTTTTATGTCAGATTTTGTGTCTGTTGTGAGCGGTTTTGATCATTATCTTTTTGTCTGTCTGCATTATCTCACTCTGTGCATCTGTCTCTGGTGGGAGTGTGTGGTGTTGTGTATGTTTCTGTGTGCAAATGTGCCCTGTGAAAGTCTGTGTGGCTAAGAAATGGGTGGCGTATAATCGGATTCTCCCTAGATGGATTGAAATAGATCTGTTTCAGGATGTCACCAGGCCCTTGAACAGGATTTTTTTATCGTATATTTTCATTGACGCCCAGAATTGGTCATGAAATTTTTAATCAGAAATATAGCAGTGGCACAAAAATGTTGAGCAGAACTGTTTTCAACATTGATATTAATAAGAATGTTTCTTGAGCAGCAAACCATCATATTAGAATGATTTCTGAAGGATCATGTGACACTGTAGACCGTAATGTTATGACGCTGAAAACTCTGCTTTGCATCACAGGGTTAGGGTTTAAAATAAAAATATATTAAAACAGAAAACGGTTATTTAAAATTGTAATACTATTTCATCATAATATTATTATTTTTTATTGTTTTGATCTAATAAAAACAGCCGTGGTGAGACTTCTTTTAAACAATATGAAAATGTATAAATAAATAATATAAATAATAAAATGATGTATGATGTGACCCTTTTAATAGTAATTATTTTGTTTTTGTGTTTCAGGAGCATATAATCAAGCACATCCTGACCTCTGCCAGAGATGAGCCTTCTGCACAAGCAAGGTACAAACCCTGAAGGCTAACACCTTGTCCTAGTCATAGCGGTGCCTTGGCCACCTTTGCTCTAATGCAGACTGCTGTGGTGCTCATGTAAACGACTCAAGTTGGAATTTTACTCGCAGTGTTTTCTAATCCTATTTGCCCCTGACTTTCCACATCATCTCCTCCCCTTAAAACCTGTTGTCTTAACTAGGTTCATTAAGTAATTTCCCTCTGCTTACTGAATGTGAAATGCTGCATGAAGCAACAAAATTACAGTCGAACAGAACATAAATATACATATGGTGTACCAGGATTTTTGACCAATTAAATTTCAGCTAGAGGACAAAAAGAGATTACTGTAAATGTGTAAATGTGTAAATATGTACGTTTTGTCAACTGCGTCAACATTAAACTCGTTAAACTACCTTGTGTCTCAAAGTACATAACATTACAATATTAATGACAACTCACAACTTAAAGAGCTCTGACCTGTACCATCTGACTGTACCTCATTTCGGCGTTGATATTGTTGCCATTGAAGCACATAAATTCGAGTCATAAACCGCTCAGAGTATAACGTCACAGGTTTTTATCTCCTCTAAAGAGAACTACAGTAGTTATGTAGGCATGAACGCCACATAAATTCTACATATATATATATATATATATATATATATATATATATATATACATTTAGACCACTTAACTCTTCAGGATGTGAAGAGACTAATTTTGGAAATGTTTCCAGGTCAGTGCATACTCCTTGTTAGATTTTGTTTTGAAAAGGAAGCAAGCAAGCCCCATGCCAGACAGATTAATAAATCTATACATTACGGTCCGTGTTAAAGCAGTGTGGGGCTACATGTCTGGTCATATCTAGACAGATTAGGTGCAGTGTCATTTAAAGTAATCCAGTACCCAGTAGGATTAGAGTGGATCCTGATGGGGCTCAAGTCATTAGAAGCCCCCATAAGTCCCTGTGGAAAAAGTTTGGGTGTTCTTTCAGAGAAAATCTGAGGAAAGCCTTAGATCATAGAAGCAGACAGGAGGCAGGATTAAATATCTATGGCGTAGCAGTTAGGGCACAAGCCCCAACACATTGAGATGGAGACCTTATTCAGGCAATGCAAATTTGAGTCATACTTGATCTTTTGAAATGATTTTCAATATACTATAAAAATCTATCTATCTGTCTATCTGAATGTCTGTCGGCCGTTCTGTCATTGGTTCATCTATCTGTCTGTCGGTCGTTCTGTCATTGGTTCATCTATCTGTCTGCCGGTCGTTCTGTCATTGGTTCATCTATCTGTCTGTCGGTCGTTCTGTCATTGGTTCATCTATCTTTCTGTCGGTCGTTCTGTCATTGGTTCATCTATCTGTCTGTCAGTCGTTCTGTCATTGGTTCATCTATCTGTCTGCCGGTCGTTCTGTCATTGGTTCATCTATCTGTCTGTCGGTCGTTCTGTCATTGGTTCATCTATCTGTCTGTCGGTCGTTCTGTCATTGGTTCATCTATCTGTCTGTCGGTTCATCTATCTGTCTGTCGGTCGTTCTGTCATTGGTTCATCTATCTGTCTGCCGGTCGTTCTGTCATTGGTTCATCTATCTGTCTGCCGGTCGTTCTGTCATTGGTTCATCTATCTGTCTGTCGGTTGTTCTGTCATTGGTTCTTCTATCTGTCTGTCGGTCGTACTGTCATTGGTTCATCTATCTGTCATTGGTTCATCTATCTGTCTGTCGGTTCATCTATCTGTCTGTCGGTCGTTCTGTCATTGGTTCATCTATCTGTCTGTCGGTCGTTCTGTCATTGGTTCATCTATCTGTCTGTCGGTCGTTCTGTCATTGGTTCATCTATCTGTCTGTCGGTTCATCTATCTGTCTGTCGGTCGTTCTGTCATTGGTTCATCTATCTGTCTGTCGGTCGTTCTGTCATTGGTTCATCTATCTGTCTGTCGGTCGTTCTGTCATTGGTTCATCTATCTGTCTGTCGGTCGTTCTGTCATTGGTTCATCTATCTGTCTGTCGGTCGTTCTGTCATTGGTTCATCTATCTGTCTGTCGGTCGTTCTGTCATTGGTTCATCTATCTGTCTGTCGGTCGTTCTGTCATTGGTTCATCTATCTGTCTGCCGGTCGTTCTGTCATTGGTTCATCTATCTGTCTGTCGGTCGTTCTGTCATTGGTTCATCTATCTGTCTGTCGGTCGTTCTGTCATTGGTTCATCTATCTGTCTGTCGGTCGTTCTGTCATTGGTTCATCTATCTGTCTGTCGGTCGTTCTGTCATTGGTTCATCTATCTGTCTGTCGGTCGTTCTGTCATTGGTTCATCTATCTGTCTGTCGGTCGTACTGTCATTGGTTCATCTATCTGTCTGTCGGTCGTTCTGTCATCGGTTCATCTATCTGTCTGTCGGTCGTTCTGTCATTGGTTCATCTATCTGTCTGCCGGTCGTTCTGTCATTGGTTCATCTATCTGTCTGTCGGTCGTTCTGTCATTGGTTCATCTATCTGTCTGTCGGTCGTTCTGTCATTGGTTCATCTATCTCTCTGCCGGTCGTTCTGTCATTGGTTCATCTATCTGTCTGTCGGTTCATCTATCTGTCTGTCGGTCGTTCTGTCATTGGTTCTTCTATCTGTCTGTCGGTCGTTCTGTCATTGGTTCATCTATCTGTCTGTCGGTCGTTCTGTCATTGGTTCATCTATCTGTCTGTCGGTCGTTCTGTCATTGGTTCATCTATCTGTCTGCCGGTCGTTCTGTCATTGGTTCATCTATCTGTCTGTCGGTCGTTCTGTCATTGGTTCTTCTATCTGTCTGTCGGTCGTTCTGTCATTGGTTCATCTATCTGTCTGTCGGTCGTTCTGTCATTGGTTCATCTATCTGACTGTCTGTTCATCTATCTGTCTGTCGGTCGTACTGTCATTGGTTCATCTATCTGTCTGTCTCTCGGTCGTTCTGTCATTGGTTCATCTATCTGTCTGCCGGTCGTTCTGTCATTGGTTCATCTATCTGTCTGTCGGTTCATCTATCTGTCTGTCGGTCGTTCTGTCATTGGTTCATCTATCTGTCTGTCGGTTCATCTATCTGTCTGTCGGTCGTTCTGTCATTGGTTCATCTATCTGTCTGTCGGTCGTTCTGTCATTGGTTCATCTATCTGTCTGTCGGTTCATCTATCTGTCTGTCGGTCGTTCTGTCATTGGTTCATCTATCTGTCTGTCGGTCGTTCTGTCATTGGTTCATCTATCTGTCTGTCGGTTCATCTATCTGTCTGTCGGTCGTTCTGTCATTGGTTCATCTATCTGTCTGTCGGTCGTTCTGTCATTGGTTCATCTATCTGTCTGCCGGTCGTTCTGTCATTGGTTCATCTATCTGTCTGTCGGTCGTACTGTCATTGGTTCATCTATCTGTCTGTCGGTCGTTCTGTCATTGGTTCATCTATCTGTCTGTCGGTCGTTCTGTCATTGGTTCATCTATCTGTCTGTCGGTCATTCTGTCATTGGTTCATCTATCTGTCTGCCGGTCGTTCTGTCATTGGTTCATCTATCTGTCTGTCGGTCGTTCTGTCATTGGTTCATCTATCTGTCTGTCGGTTCATCTATCTGTCTGTCGGTCGTTCTGTCATTGGTTCATCTATCTGTCTGTCGGTCGTTCTGTCATTGGTTCATCTATCTGTCTGTCGGTCGTACTGTCATTGGTTCATCTATCTGTCTGTCGGTCGTTCTGTCATTGGTTCATCTATCTGTCTGTCGGTCGTTCTGTCATTGGTTCATCTATCTGTCTGTCGGTCGTTCTGTCATTGGTTCATCTATCTGTCTGTCGGTCGTTCTGTCATTGGTTCATCTATCTGTCTGTCGGTTCATCTATCTGTCTGTCGGTCGTTCTGTCATTGGTTCATCTATCTGTCTGTCGGTCGTTCTGTCATTGGTTCATCTATCTGTCTGCCGGTCGTTCTGTCATTGGTTCATCTATCTGTCTGCCGGTCGTTCTGTCATTGGTTAATCTATCTGTCTGTCGGTCGGTCGGTCGGTACTGGCCACTTTAGTACACCTTGCTAGTACCGGGTTGGACCCCCTTTTGCCTTCAGAACTGCCTCAATTCTTCATGGTATTCATTCAACTAGATCCTGGAAACATTCCTCAGAGATTTTGGTCCATATTGACATGATAGCATCCGTGATGTGAATCTCCCTTTCAGCACATCCCAAAGGTGCTCTATTGGATTGAGATCTGGTGACTGTGGAGGCAATTTGAGTTTAAGGCACTAATTGTCTTGTCCAAGAAACTAGTTTAAGGTGATTTGAGCTTTGTGACATGGCGTGTCATCCTGCTTTAAGTAGCCATTAAAAAAGATGGGTACGCTGTGGTCATAAAGGGATGGACATGGTCAGCAACAGTTCTCAGGTAGGCTGTGGTGTTTAAACAATGCTTCCTTGGTACCAAGGTACAAAGCGTGCCAAGAAAACTTCCCTGACACCATAACACCATTAGCAGCCTGAACCGTTGATACAAGTTAAGATGGATCCATGCTTTCATGTTGTTTACGCCAAATTCTGACCCTACCATCTGAATGTCGCAGCAGAAATCAAGACTTATCAGACAAGGCAAAAATGTTCGGTAACACTTTATTTGAAGGGGTGTGCATAAGACTGACATGACACTGTCATAAACATGACATAACACCTGTCATGAACATGAAGGAGTCTTTATGAATGTTTATGACTGTTGTCATTAAGTGTCATTCGGTAAATTATGACACTTTTAATGCAAAGTTGACATTGTTTAAAATGTCTTTGTTATGACAACTTGACATTAACAAAGACAAAAAATGTCTTTGTTATGACAACTTGACATTAACAAAGACAAAAAATTTCTTTGTTATGACAACTTGACATTACCCAAGACAAAAATGTCTTGATTATGACAACTTGACATTAACAAAGACAGAAATGTCTTTTTTATGACAACTTGACATTAACCAAGAAATCATAACCTGTCAACCTGTCACAAATATGTCATAACAGGTCTAATTATCAAACTTAAAGCATTTGACAGTGTAATAACCCTTAATGACATCTTTATAACTAGTACAATGTGTTCCACTTTACTTGAGGACAAGTAAAATATTCATGACACAGTTATAATGGTGTCATGACGGCCAGAGTTGTGACAGGTTGACAAGTTATGATTTCTTGGTTAATGTCAAGTTGTCATAACAAAGACATTTCTGTCTTTGTTAATGTCAAGTTGTCATAATCAAGACATTTTTGTCTTGGGTAATGTCAAGTTGTCATAACAAAGGCATTTTAAACAATGTCAACTTTGCATTAAAAGTGTCATAATTTACCGAATGACACTTAATGACAACAGTCATAAACATTCATAAAGACTCCTTCATGTTCATGACAGGTGTTATGTCATGTTTATGACAGTGTCATGTCAGTCTTATGCACACCCCTTCAAATAAAGTGTTACCAAATGTTCCAATCTTCTGTTACTACTTTTATTTAACAAGGACACATTAAATTAATCAAAAGTGACAGTAAAGACATTTATAATGTTACAAATATAACTAACAAATATGTAATAACTTCTTTATTTATACATTTTTTCATTATTATTTTTTATGTTTCTAATGCTAACAAATGTTTTGGCATGTCAAGTAAATTTTCTACATGGCAGATGTAAACATTTCCATTTCCTGATCTAAAACGGAAGTATTTTCAACACAATGGATTGTGCATTTTGTCTCATTTCATGTTTGTATATTTATTTTGAATGTGTTGGCAATTATTCATCCATTTATTTTACATAAGATCTAAAAGTTATCCCTGTTTTTTTGTGGGTTTTTTCAGGTCTGTGGCACTCTGTAGTCTGGGTATTTGGCTCTGTGAAGAGCTGGTTCATGGCACTCAGCATCCGCAGATCAAAGAAGCACTTAACGTCATCTGTGTTACTCTCAAGGTAACGGATGCTGGGTTACACAAAATATACATGTATTCTGCTGTTAAAGATTGATTATAAATGGAATGGAAGCATCTGTGTTGTAAAAGAACCTTCACTGGCAAAGTAAGTGAGCACAGCAGAGAAATGATGGCATTGCCCTTGGCCTGAGTCTTCTGAAGCTGTTCCTGATGCCTGGGCTCAGTGCACTGGCACAAGTGTATTCTGTTCATCCAGAAGAAGATTATTCCATACTCCCTGCACCCACCCCTACCAGCCTTCCTAAATCTGGACCGTCAACATGTTTGGCTTCTCTGCTTTTCACAGACAGAAGGCTAATCCACTGAAGAATTTACGCTTCAGAGAGTTCGAGGAATTATTACATTTCTGTCTGAAATGAAGGCTAGGGCCAACAGACACACACATACTCAAACTCTGGTCCAATCAGAAAAGCCTGTTTGTGATCGGGTCGATTTTATTGGCTTTTCTGAGAATCTGTTGTCAGTGGAGGGTTAGACATGAGTGTCTCTCTCATTTGGGTGCGTTCCATGAAGCAGAATTTGGAAATTACTCATCCCGTCTTAATCAGCTCAGATGAGGACCACAATGCAATTTTACTGTTTTGCTCCACACATGTCTGAGCACATTAAAGTAGCTGATTGCTTCTGTTTTAACCATTAATGCCTTTCTTGCAGTTCTCAAATAAAATGGTTGCCCTGGTGGCCTCGGACATTTTGCACCTGCTCATAAACTACGTTGACGAACTGCAGAAATTCCCGCCTAACACTCCAAAGAAAATAGTGGAGGTAAAGTCAGTCACACTGTAAGTCAAGCCTGATTTTGATTTGTTACATAGAAAGTTACATTAATTTCCTGCTTTTTTTTTAGGTCCTTATTGCAACCATCACTTACCTTCTTCCCGTCACAGAGTCCTCCCCTCATGAGCTTGACAAGAGGGTATGTCTCATGACACAAGTGCACCACAAAACAATGAAAAAGCACTCATATAAATGTGAAATTAATGCTTTTTTTATATATATATTTATACTCTCTTTCCAGCTGGTTGTGTCTCTGCTGCTGTGTTTGCTGGACTGGGTGATGGCTCTACCTCCAAAAACTCTCCTCCAGCCGGTCCAAGGTGCCTCAGATAAGGAGAAGACCGACAAGTCCGTCCTAAGCTGCATCTATAAAGTACGAGACCAATGCTCACATCATCTATTAAACATCTCTCAATATACATAGTTTTTTTTTGTGCAAATTAAGACCTTGTGAAACAACTAAAGACCTGTGCATAATGCTTTATTTCTTTGTATTTCTAACTCCTTTGTCCATCTCACAGGTCCTCCATGGCTGTGTGTATGGGGCGCAGAGCTTCAATAACCCCAATTACTTCCCCATTCACCTGTCAGACTTAAGCAGCCCAGACTATGACCCCTTTCTACTACTAGAGAACCTAAAGGAGCCAGAGCCGCTCCATTCACCCGACTCTGAACGCTCCTCCAAACTGCAACCCGTCACTGAAGGTGAACGCATGTCTTCTGCCTCTCGTGCTTGTTTTGACCTTCTTCTTCATCTTGTTCTTTGTGTTTATGCATCTGATATTTCATTCAGGTTCTGCTTGCAGTCTTGTCTTTCTCCTTTTTCCTATTTCTTGCACCTTGTCCTAACAGGTGACATGACAAGTTTAGTGCAGAAAGTCATTCTGTCCTCACAGAAAGCTAATTTTGGTCCATTTTGGACCAATGAGATGTCACTGGGGTGGAGTTAACAAAATACTTTTTCTTTCTTTTCATTACATAGCTTTTTACTCGGATTAACAGAACTTAATTGATCATGTCTCTCTGTTGCTACAGGTTAAGACAAAAACATGTATTAACATGGACGAATAGAGCTTGACACAGTGTTAACCACCACTCACCCATGTTCCTCCTATCTTTATCATCTTCTCTAAAACCTCTCTTAAAACAAGTACAACAGTAGTAGAACAAATCAGAAGCAGGAATGAGCTAGCTAAATGTCTTCACCGAATCGGTTTGCTCCCTCATACTAATTTCAGTGTGTGTCAGGGCGAGGATGTGCTTGAGATTGACAGCAGGGGGCTGGTTTCCTGTGCTGCCTGTGCTGTGTCTCTCTCCATCAGACGAAAATAACTAATCATTACAACCCTGAGTGAGACATGTGTCCACCACTTTCCTACCTCCATTCTCTTGAAATTACTCCTAGCATTGAATTCTTGCTGGATCGGAGGGCACTCTGCAGCTGAGGT
Organism: Semotilus atromaculatus; assembly: GCA_031834385.1. Lineage (NCBI taxonomy): Eukaryota > Metazoa > Chordata > Actinopteri > Cypriniformes > Leuciscidae > Semotilus > Semotilus atromaculatus. The sequence continues at coordinate 8,261,218 of JAULUF010000028.1, forward strand.
GGTCCCAACAGAAGACTGCTTCATCAGGATAAAATCCCTCCCCCCGAGAGCTCCAGTCTAAGAATGTTTTGGCTCATTAAGGCGATGGAAAGTGTCGCTGAATGTGATTGGTGTGGTGTGTTGATTGGGGGGAGTGGGCTTCTGGCACGTCTAGTGTACTGGTATTGGACTGCTCTCTGCATGGTTTCTTTGTGAGTTCTGGCAGTGCGCGAAGAGGGAGTGTCTCCGTCGGGAGCTTCTTACCAGCATTGAGGCATCTGCACCTCTCACCAGGCATCCTGCATTCTTCATCACACCCTAATGTCCCCGTATTCACACGAGCTGTCTGCACCTTCACTCATTCCGGCTCTGCAGGAGTTTAACACTGATAGATCTAAAAATCAGTACATCCCTAATGAAACGAGTGCCTAAACTCTTTTCTTTTACTTGTTTCTAACACCTTGTCATCATCACTGCGGTCTCTTAATATCTCTCACTCTTATACAGACTGATTTTTGATGAAATTCTACAGGATATATTTAGGGATGGATGAACAGATAAGTCGAGTAGTGAGGTCAACTCGTTCATCTAAACTTTCTGATTTATTCATTTATTATTATTTTTTAATGCCGCCCCTTTTTAAATCCGTTAATGTGGCCATTAACATTCAGAAAAATAACTTTGGCTAGTGCAACATATCTTGTGCTGTTTTTTGTTTTTGTTTAGCAATTTATACATTTTTTGTATCGATTTAAAAATATTCTTAAACTTTAAATAAAAAAAAAATCACTTCTTGAGGCCTATTTATCATTTTTGCTCCTCCTTATTGAATTTGAATATAAAATTGACTATTTTATGTAAATGACACTAAAGAAATGCATCTGATTATGCCAGGTGACCCAAAACCACCTTAAATATACAATGTAATACTGATTTGTCAATGTTAATCAAGGTTATTTTTAAATTGTGTAGTTTCCAAATGGATTTAAACTGAGCTGAGAGTACTTAACTCTTCATCGTAATCTTTGTTGATCTGAAAACATTAGCAAATTAGCCAAAAAAAATTGAACATAAGTGAACACTCAAGGATTGGGGATGTGTCAAACTTTATGAATAATGGGCACTCTAATTGTCTTTGAAAATCTATGGAAATTTCTGCTCACACTTCTTACAAATACATCTTTCTCTTTCTGTCTGTTTGTAGTGAGGAGCCGTATTCAGCAAGGCCTGATTTCAATTGCGGCACGCACGGTCATATCGCACCTGGTCAACCACCTGGGTCACTATCCAATGAGTGGTGGTCCGGCCACTTTGACCAGCCAGGTGTGTGAGAACCAGGATAACCCGTACAGCGAGAGCGCAGACCTGGCCCCCGAACTCTTTGACGCGCCCAACTTGCAGTTCTTTGTACTTAATGGCACGACCCTGCTGTCATACCTACAAATCCGGGCAGAGGACGGGCTGCCCGGAGGCGGGATGTCAGCTGGCCTCACCACCACCAGTGCCTGCGTTCGGGTGATCGTGAGAGACATTTCTGGCAAACACTCCTGGGACTCGGCTGTACTATATGGTCCACCTAGTCAAACTTTGCGCCTCTACACATCCTCCAATCAAGCAGGGGGCGGTAGAGAGCGTGGCCGAGATGAGGACAGTCTAGAGAGAATCAGTCAAGAAGAACCAGAGGATGAAGCTTTTCAGGAGAATGAGGAGGACCTGGATGAGCATGAGGAAGAGATGAAAGAAGACAGACAGGAGGAAGACCTCGAGGAAGAGGATGAGGAGGAAGAGGCGGGTCTGGAACTGATGGCCCCACAGGCCAAACGGTGGTGCAGAGAGGTGATCCCAAGCTGGGACTCCCTGCAGGATGGGGAGGATGCTCTGGATGAGATGCTGCAGTACCTGGGATACTCCAGTCCAGAGTGCCTGCAATATACTGGCTCGCCGCTCAACATTCCAGCCCCCCCACCCACCTGCGTGTCCGAGAAGCAGGAGAACGACGTCATCAACGGCATCCTGAAGCAGTGTGCCGAGGAGCGGGACTTCATGCTGCATCGTGGGAATGGGCTGAACATGAGGGCCGTAGTGCAGCAAGAGCCAAGCCCGCAGAGACCCCAGTCAGCCTTCTACTACTGCAAACTGCTCCTCAACATACTGGGCATTAACTCCTGGGAGAAGAGGTAAGACCATGAGAACACACATTGCAGTTTAAATGCCTGGAAATCACATGGGGTATCCACAGGTACAAATCCTACGAATGTTCTTTGGGGTGGTGTTTACCAACCTCTAGGGTACTGGAGGCACCCCAACAATACACATTTTGGATGTATTCCTAATCTGACCCTCCTATTTCACTTCTTGGAGTCTTCTAATGAGCTGATTCTGGTTTGTTTGTTTAGGAAGCGTTCAAAAATGTGTAGAATTGGGGTGCCTCCAGGAACAGGGGGAAACATTGGTGTGCCCTACCGGTTACAGGTTTTGAATGGTAGCTAAAAATGAGCTAGAAGGGATATAAACCTATAGGAGCGGTCTTCAAAAAATGGCCACTTTCACCAGGCATCATAGTGGGCAAGTGTAGTTTCCTCACACTAGAGTTGTTTTTGCCCAAAGACCAGATTCATGATAATCTTCTTAAGAAGTTAAGACATTTCTTAAGACTAATTCTAAGTAGTTCGTAAGAATGTTCCCAACTGCAATTCTTATGACAAAATCTTAATGGCAGGCAGTAAAATCATTTTTGCAGAAAACCCAAAAATCTGCTCGGTGAAAACTTCATGAACTGAACCCCAAGTCATTACTTTCATTACTTTCCACCTAAAAATTAACAGAGAACTGTGTTATTATTTGTCGTTTGACTGCGTGTCTTCAATCAGTGTAATCAAGATTTATTAAAATAGATGATACATTGATTAAAAAAAATAAAAAATAGTCCCCTTTTTTTGGGTAGTTTATTAGAAATCACAGAACCGAATTTCACCAACCACAATACTGCCGATTCTGTTAAGTTTTTATCGTAGCTTTGTTTAACTGCCATATCAGAAAGTTTAATCCTTTGGTCTGTGAACTAAGCATTTAGCAACACGTCATCAAACCATCCTGCCATTTCCCCCCAAAGAGAATCACTACATTGTTTTGCTAGAGTTTGTTAGCACAATCTGGTTGACGGTTTTGAAGGCCGATAATGCATGTAAACATCCTGTTTGCTCGCACCTCTCCCTGATTGTGCAGAGCCGTGTTAATCTGCTTTAAACAGTCAACATCTTTTTGATTAGCTTATCCACCACCAATAGACGCTACAGTGCTGCTCACTTACTACTCAATGTCAGTGTCTATCCCCCTCCATGATTCATAATGGTTCCCCCACATTGCATGTCACTGTAAAGGTTCAATCTCATTCCATTTTGTGGTATTACAGAGAATGGTTAAATATTTCCAGATGACAAATAATTGGAAAATTGGGGTTATTTTTCACCTTGAATGTAATGGCATTAATTTTCATGATATACATGATCTGTGATATGAGATTAATGCAGGAAAATTGTTTTTCACCATTCGCTCAGAGAGTTGTGGGGGGTAGGGGGGGGGGGGGGGTAAGGGCTTTTATTCAACAGCTCCGGGTGTGGGGGGTGTGTGTGCACGTATGCAGCTTTTATGGGGGGATTAATTCTTGAGGGGTCTGTTATCTGCCGAGCAGCCGTGGTACTTTTCATTCTTGCCTGATACACTGGTGAAAATAAAAGGCTGCCTTTCGAATGTGGCTGAAGGGTTATTATGAGTTGGAGAGCTGGGAGAAAATACATAGGGGCTGTTTAATGAGGAATTGTCCTGCTGCCGCTCTCCAGGCATTCATGTATCATTTATCCGTGGTCAGAGACTAAGGCATTGCAATCCGCCGGCCCATTGTGTGTGTGAGCGCGCACCTAATGTCGGCCTTTTATGCCGTTCACGCGTTCGCCTCCTGAAATGGCTCACTTTCAATGGAGAAAATGAAGACCATTACATTGCAACAAGCTAATAAAGAGACCCCTGCTCAAAGAAAAAGAGAACAAAACAAAAAGTCCTTTTAGAGAGCATCGTGTGGCTTTTCCACATGACTCACGCGGCCACTTGGAGGGAGGAAATGATAAAGAGGGGGAGAGGGAGAAAGTAACTGAACTCTAGACTATAAAAGGTGCAGACAGGAAAAAATTGTTGCATTATCTTATAGATTTATGGATTTTTTTTGTTTTTGTTGTTGCTTCTTTTAATAACATCATGTGTAGGTTTTTGTTTTATTGTGTCATATTGATGTTTTTCCACATAGGATCTACCATTGTTTTTGTTTTCATTCGCGTTTCTGTTGCGGGGTCAGATTTTCCAGGAGTCTGTGAGAAAAACAAGGAAGACGGTAATTAAGCAGACGGGCACTTAATGAAAGAGATCTAACGCATAGTCTATACTAGAGCTGCTCCTACAAAGGGTGTCCGCAGACCATAGCTAGGGCATCAAAACAATTTATCAAAAATCTATCGTCTGTCTGTCTCTCTCTCTATCTCTCTGCCTGCCTATTGTTATATCTTTAATTTGATCATCTCTCTCTTTCTGTCTATCGTTCTGTCTATTGTTTTATATACAGTGTTTACCCATCTGCCTCTGTCTATCGTAATATTTATCTTTCAATCTATCATTTTATCTGTCTGTCTACTGTTATATCTTTCATTTTATCTATCTCTATTTCTGTCTATCGCTTTATATATTTACCTATCTGCCTCTGTGTATCAATCGTTCTATATATCATTTTATCTGTCTGTCTATTTATCTGTCTGTGACCGAGCTTTCGCAGTAGCAGGCCCTAAATTATGGAATAATTTACCACCATCAATCAGAACAGTTTCGTCATTTGCCACTTTCAAATCAAAGCTTAAAAAACACTTTTTTAATATGGATCCTTAATGCATTCTCTTAACCTTCAATTTCATTATAGTTAATGTATTATTTATTCTATTGTTTGTAATTGTATCGATTGCTCTTGAAATTTTACTATATCGTATTATCCTTGTACTGATTACTCTGCCCTGTTCAGCACTTTGGTCAACCATGGGTTGTTTTCAAATGTGCTTTACAAATAAATAATGAATGAATGAATGAAAAGTATCATTCTATCCATCTATCTGTCTGTCTGTCCCATCATCCATCCATCTATCTGTCTGTCTGTCCCATCATCCATCCATCATCTATCTATCTGTCTGTCTGTCTGTCTGTCCCATCATCCATCCATCATCTATCTATCTGTCTGTCTGTCTGTCTGTCCCATCATCCATCCATCATCTATCTATCTGTCTGTCTGTCTGTCTGTCCCATCATCCATCCATCATCTATCTGTCTGTCTGTCCCATCATCCATCCATCATCTATCTATCTGTCTGTCTGTCTGTCTGTCTGTCCCATCATCCATCCATCCATCTATCTGTCTGTCTGTCCCATCATCCATCCATCATCTATCTATCTGTCTGTCTGTCTGTCCCATCATCCATCCATCATCTATCTATCTATCTGTCTGTCTGTCTGTCTGTCTGTCCCATCATCCATCCATCTATCTGTCTGTCTGTCCCATCATCCATCCATCATCTATCTATCTGTCTGTCTGTCTGTCTGTCCCATCATCCATCCATCCATCTATCTGTCTGTCTGTCCCATCATCCATCCATCATCTATCTATCTATCTGTCTGTCTGTCTGTCTGTCTGTCCCATCATCCATCCATCCATCTATCTGTCTGTCTGTCCCATCATCCATCCATCATCTATCTATCTGTCTGTCTGTCTGTCTGTCTGTCCCATCATCCATCCATCATCTATCTATCTGTCTGTCTGTCCCATCATCCATCCATCCATCTATCTGTCTGTCTGTCCCATCATCCATCCATCATCTATCTATCTATCTGTCTGTCTGTCTGTCTGTCCCATCATCCATCCATCTATCTGTCTGTCTGTCCCATCATCCATCCATCATCTATCTATCTGTCTGTCTGTCTGTCCCATCATCCATCCATCCATCTATCTGTCTGTCTGTCTGTCCCATCATCCATCCATCCATCTATCTGTCTGTCTGTCTGTCTGTCTGTCCCATCATCCATCCATCCATCTATCTGTCTGTCTGTCCCATCATCCATCCATCTATCTATCTGTCTGTCTGTCCCATCATCCATCCATCATCTATCTATCTATCTGTCTGTCTGTCTGTCTGTCCCATCATCCATCCATCTATCTGTCTGTCTGTCCCATCATCCATCCATCATCTATCTATCTGTCTGTCTGTCTGTCCCATCATCCATCCATCCATCTATCTGTCTGTCTGTCCCATCATCCATCCATCCATCTATCTGTCTGTCTGTCTGTCTGTCTGTCCCATCATCCATCCATCTATCTATCTGTCTGTCTGTCCCATCATCCATCCATCTATCTGTCTGTCTGTCCCATCATCCATCCATCTATCTATCTGTCTGTCTGTCCCATCCATTCATCCCTATCAGTCTGTCTGTCTCTTTATCTTTTGTTCTTTATCTATTAATCTATGTATCTGTTTATCTATCGGTCTAATTTCTTTCTTTTTCATTATTTCTCTCCATTACCTCTTATGTTAAAATGTCCTGTCTCTAGGAACAGTTTCCACCTGCTGAAGAAGAACGAAAAACTACTGAGAGAGCTGAAGAATCTGGATTCAAGGCAGTGGTATGTTATGGCTCTTGTCATCCAGTGTTGTTTCTTTAAAGTCATTAGGAACTTTGTTGTAAGAAAACCAATTATAGCGTTTACTGTAGCTGTTATTGTCTATAGTCTGAGAGACAACCTCATGAAAGAGTACTCCTGTTTGGCTCCTAAATTTACTTTCTTCTCCATGTACTCTCTGCAGTCGTGAAACACACAAGATTGCTGTGTTTTATGTGGCAGAGGGGCAGGAAGACAAGCACTCAATTCTGTCCAACACAGCTGGGAGTCAGGCGTATGAAGACTTTGTGTCAGGCCTGGGCTGGGAGGTAAAATCGGGATAATGAATTGCTAAGAGGCAATTCTATATAGTATTACTTGCAGTGTTTTATAGGATATTTATGCATTGGCCACAACAAACTCTTTCCTCTATGTTCAGGTGAACCTAACGAGTCATTGTGGTTTCATGGGCGGCCTGCAGCGGAACAAGAGCACGGGTTTGACCATGCCCTACTTTGCCACCTCCACAGTTGAAGTGATGTTCCATGTCTCCACACGCATGCCTCCGGACTCCGACGACTCGCTCACTAAAAAGGTGAACTTATAAAAGATGCCATTTTGAAGTAAATGTAAGATTTAATTACATGACCAATTTCTGTTTAGATACTATTAAATTATTTATTCATATTTTGAATTAGCTTTTTATATTTAAATTTTTTGTTTTATTCATTTTGTTATGTGCCTTTGTGTTTATTGTTTTTTTTTTATATTTCGATAGAGATTTTATTTTTATTTCCATTTTAGCTTATTTTTTTTCAGTTAGTTGCCAATGCAACATTTTAATATTTTTGTTTAATTTAGTTTGTTTGTTAAGTTTAAAGTTTTTCATTAGTATTTATATTTTATTTTTATTTTTAGCTTTCCATTAACAAACCATTTTTAATAGTTTTATTTAACAATAACAACATTGATTTCCACCGCATCTCTGATCCTTAGAATCATTTTTAAAAAAGCAGTTTGTGCTTCTGTACTTTTAGGACTTTATTGTAAATAACCTCTGCATTCTGTATGACTTTAACGTCTGCGAAACACAAAATGCATATTTTCAAGAACAGACTCATTTTTGCAGCTTTACCAACTAGGACGAGAGCTTCGCATCTTAAACATCTACACTGATCTCAAAAGAACCTGCTTTCCATCACTCAAAAACGGTTGATTCTCTAAAGAGTTAAACTTTCCCCCTCCCTGCTTACCTGTGGAAGGCCTTTTAGATTGTAGTCTGTGTGATTTTCTTTTCTTTCATAGCTCTTCTGTCTTGAGTTCTCTCCAGCAGTGCAGCTCTTCTCCTCCTGTGCTGTGGGTGAAGTGGGATACAGAACCTCACTGACCTGTGCGTTCACACCTCATCATTAAACCTAACCCAGGCTAATCTGAGGGGTGGGGATACTTATACCTGCCGAGAGCGGCACTTTTGTGATTCTTGGTTCCCCATAGAGAGAAAAGGTCCTCTCTGCTATCAGAACAGAGAAAAAGAGAGAGTAATGACTCCTAACAGCCGTACTTTATTCTCTCGTTCTGCCTCACCCACTGGCTTTTATCTCTTGTCTCTCTTTTATTTAAAGAGGGATGTCACACCCTTTCTTTTTCTCACTATTCCTCGCTGTCGATGTGACCTCACGGAGAAACATTGCTACATTTTTCTTTTTCTACAATGCTGTTTCTTCAACTATGGCCACTTTTTTTGGCCTGCAGGTTTTTATAAATTAAACGCTCTTAAAACACAATTTGTACATTCTGACTAGTTTTTTTTTTTTTTTAACTAATAAAATCCAACTGTGTATACACATCGCAAATGATTAATTATATGTATATAATGGCATTCTATGGTGGAAAAGATGACTCCAAAAACATTTTTAATAAAATGTAAAAAAAGCAAAATTTTTCCTTGCTAAGGCTATTTTCATAACATTTTAGGTATCCCAAATTTTCTTTACATTTTCTAAAGGTATCTATTTTCTTTCATAAATTGACAAAATTACAACTTTATTGTAAATTGTGTAATTAAAATATTTATATTAATTATAAAGGTATAATTAAATGTTTGCTTCACATCAAGTCTTATATTTAACATATTTTATATTTTTATTTCATCTCAAGTACTGCTAGCTTTTGAAAAACGTGATAAATCGTTTTAAAATAATAATAGATTAAGATTTATTTTCATATTTTAAGATTGTAATTCTGGGTCTAGGACAAAGGTAAGCAGTAAAATCTAGTAGCAAAAACAAAAAAGTTAAGGCATGGTAAAAAGTTACCAAGTGTGTTCTAATGTGACCATATAACAAAAAGAACAATGTTGAAAGCTGTTAGTTTTAATAAAAACCAACCCATGGGGCATTTAAGTGTCCGTAGTTGAAGAAACACCCGCAAATGTCTGTCTGCATGGGTATTTTTTTCTGTTCACATGGGCAGCACAAATCTAATAATGTGCAGCATTATCCTTAATGAGCTTGGCTGGAAGGCTGTGATATGGGGTTGTTTGTGGAGCGGCCAGCCCCATGCTGAATGACCAATCGCTTGTCATTAGATCTGTCCCCTCACTTCCTCACTCATACGTCTTCTGGGGCAGAGACGAGGCGATAAGGTGCTAATGCGCCCTAAAGACTTATTAATGAACGCTGATAGAAATGTGATATTGCGGCGAGTGACACAGTGGAGAGGGCTACTGTGCACCATAAGAGAGACGTTTCATGGGGCGTTATTTAGGATGGGAAAGGGGGGCTCTAATTAGATTACCACATTTAATCTAAATGGTCTCGCCTACAGCTTATTGTCTTCTCTGTTTTTATGAGCTGAGCAGGTATGCTGAAAGGGGGGTTGTGGGATATTGTCGGGAAGATGCTGGTCTGTAATTGGCTTTAAGCAGATGGATGACAAGATGTAAGGTCCATTTTCAGGTCCACTGTTTTGAAATAAGATGTTTGTCTCTTTTGTTTGATGCTTGCACTGAGATGAAAGATGAAGTGACATGTTGTCATTTTTATTTATTTTTTAGCATCTATGCCCTGAAATGTCATTTGCAACAAGTGTGGGACTTTATTTTGTCCGTAAGTGTATGATAATGGAATAATTGGATCATGAAAAGTGAGGGATTTGAGAATTGAAACCAGGTGATCATTTATACATCAATGGCTATTAAATGCTTAACATTATTTTTTACTCATTTCACATGTGAAGAGTCATTAGAGGTCATTTTTATGTAGAAGTCTTGAAGGGTTAGTTGACCCTAAAATAAAAACAAATTGTAATCAACCTGGTGATCTAATGCTAAAGGCCTTTCTTTTTTGGACCGCAAAAGAAAAGAAAAAAATTTGTGACATGAAATACAGTCCATGTACTTTCTTCTCTGTGGTGAATATATTCGTTGTTTTCATCGCAACAATTATCGCATTTACATCTTTCAACTGTCATTCTGACTGACAGCAGACAAAGTTCTGATCCGGAGATATTCAAAGTAACTCCTTTAAACTCTGTAAAACCCTGGATTTAAGTTAGGCTGATCACTTTTTTTTATAATTCAGACATTTCTTTCCTGCATTATTTTGTGTCATGGAGGTGACGGAGCACATCATGCAATAAGTCAAATGCAGATCTATATCTTCTTATCACATTGGGGACAGGCCGTTTGAATTTTTTACTGCAACGTTGCCACGATCTGCACGACGGGCCGCCAAGCGAATGTGGCATTTTTCAGAATGATATTATGATATGATTAAACAAAGATGGCTGAGATGAAAGAAAATCTCTCAGTCCAGACCACCTTATCGTCCAATAAAACTCCAATCATTTTGTCACACGGACACACACCCTGGAACGAAATGGCATCCCCCGGTTTGTGGTAGTGCAGCTGAAGGCTGGATGTAATTCATGGCTGTAATTTGTGCACGAGGCGTGGGGTGAAGTGATGTGAGGGGTTGCTGGGCCCGGTGGAGGGGTTTTGGACTGCCGTCCCTGCCCTGCAGGGGAGCTGTGGGGACCTCCACGCCACGCACGGCTATATTCCGTCCAAATTAGATTGGGTCCGTCCCTGTGCTGCATCGCCTATCATGACTCCTCAGAGGCAAATTGGATTTGCAAGGGCTGCTGGAGAGGCTATCCAGAGCACGATCTTCCGATAGCAACTCTAAACCATGTTAACTAGACACTAAAGCGTGTCAGCGCGGCCGCCGGGGCCACACCGCACACACATTTATTTTTCTGCTTTTTTTTTCTTCCTTTACAGCTGCGTTTTATGCACTGTTTATTGCCTAACATGCACTCTAAAGGATCCAATATTAACTTTTTTCCACACTTGCCAATTGCAAGTGAATTGAAAAAATAAATCGGCCACAAATGTGTGCAAAAGTTTTAGATCGGTACGATTTTTTATGTTTTTAAAGAAGTCTCTTCTGCTCACCAAGGCTGCAATTATTTGATTAAAAATACAAACAAAAACAGTCATAATGTGAAATATTATTACAACTTAAAACAGCTGTTTTCTATTAGAGATGTTCCGATACCCTTTTTCCCTCCCCGATACCGATTCCGATACCTGGACTCAGGGTATCGGCCGATACCGAGTACTGATCCGATACCTGGGTGTGTGTGCATCTATACAGCTGCAATTCATACTAGCCCTGTATGAATTGATATAATTATTTTATGGTGTGCTTCAGACTCATCCCTTAATTAAACATGAACAAATACATACAGTGAACTAGAGTATTTTTATTATCTGACATAACGTTACCTTTCACAGCAATATATTATTTATTTTTCTTAAGTGAAAAAGAACTTCAAATGCAGCCACACATCTAATTCTGTAAACTGAAAAGGGTATTTTAGTTTTACCATATAACTGTATAAAAAAGTGCAACAAATAAATCTAGGAATCTAAAAAATGATATATGAATAATATAAGAAAATAATCTCTTTATGACTTAAAAGTCCAGAAACAATTTTGTTAAATAAACGGCATTTCAGTTTTGACAGCGGCTGGTCATCCAGAACAATAAACTCGATCATTTTGTCGGTTATATTTATTGCTCTTTGGCTGTCTTTTGAAAACTTTTCTCTTTGTTTGAATGAAGCTTCCAGAGATTGTTGATTCTGGCACGGCTCGTTCTTCTATATCCTTGCCTTTGTGTAACCCTCGTGTTCTGCGGGGTGACGCGTCTTCAAATGCTTTAAGTTACTCGTGTTGAAGTTGCTAATACTTGTTCCACCCCTCGAAATTGCAGTATGGCATACGAGACATGTCGCCATTTTACTAGCTGGTTGGTTCAGTCTGAAATACTACTAAACAGCGGACGCACTGATAGCGCGCGCGCGTTTTCTTCTTCGCTGATCTAAACAGTGGTCGCTTGTGGCAACAGCACAACTTCCTGTGTCGCCGCAAGCAACAACTGTTTAGAGCAGCGAAGAAGAATTGATCTCCGATTTGCAGCGTTAAGCAAAGCTTGCGTGCATAACTAGGTATTTTTTAAGAAAATGGTATCGGATCGGTACATGGATAGAAGTACTCGCCGATACCGATGCCGGAATTTTTATTGGTATCGGCGGCATTTCCGATACTAGTATCGGAATCGGAACAACTCTATTTTCTATGTGAATATATAGTGAAGTGTAATTTATTCCTGTGATCAAAGCTGAATTTTCATCATCATTACTCCAGTCTTCAGTGTCACATGATCCTTCAAAAATCATTCTAATATGATGATTTGATGCTCAAAAAACATTCATTATTATTTTCAATGTTGAAAACAGTTGTGTACAATTTTTTTTTCAAAATTCTTTGATGAATAGAAAGTTCAAAAGAACAGCGTTTATTTAAAATAGAATATTTTCTAACATTATAAATGTCTTTACTGTAACTTTTGATCAGTTTAACTCATCCTTGATGAATAAAAGTATTGATTTATTATATTTCTTTCCCCCAAAAATAAAATTTTAATTCTTACTGACCCCAAACTTTTGAAGGGTAGAGTTTAATGTTACAAAAGCTTTAGATTTCAGATAAATGAAACTTTTTTAGTTTCTATTCATCATAGCATCATGAAATAAAAATGTAAAAAACAGTTTTCAACACTGATAATAATCATAAATGTTTCTTGAGCATCAAATCATCATATTAGAATGATTTTTGAAGGATCATGTGACACTGAAGACTGGAGTAATGATGATGAAAATTCAGCTTTGATCACAGGAATAAATTACACTTCACTTTTTTTTTTTTTTTTTATCAAATAATTGCAGCCTTGGTGAGCAGAAGAGTCTTTTTAAAAACATAAAAAATCTTACCGATCTAAAACTTTTGCACAGTACTGTGTATATATATATATATATATATATATATATATATATATATATATATTAAATATTTTACATTTTTCAACATTTTATGCCTTCCTATGACCCACACTGTTTTAAGTAACTTCAGCTATAGCTAAAGAGCACAACACTGCAGTTAAAGAAATGAACGATGTCCATCGCTGAGTCTAAAGGACAGAGTTTGTCATTAGTTGCATAAAGGTTGTGGCCGTCACTCGGGACAGTTAACGGGTCACTGCGCCCATGGCTGTGGCAGTGATTGAGCGGGTCCCAGGAAGACGGAGTGATCGGGGTAAGATAGATGAGAAGAGAAGAGAGAGACAGAGTGGCCGTTCTCTCAACTGTCACAGCTCAAGGTTAATAAATACCGTAGTGGATAGCGCTGCACCACTGCTCAGACAACGCACAGTTGAGATTCAATTCAGAGCAGTTACTTTTGTTTCAGAGATTGTGATGGTCACACAAGCTCAAGGCTTCTTGTACTGTTGCAGTGTAAACTATATTATGGATGTGAACTCCACAAACAAAGTAGTATCGCCTTTCTGCCTGAGGTTACTATAGAGGAACCAAATCTTTAATAAGTATGTTTGGACAAAATATAATCTAAATGGCATCTTCTGTGTCCACTCTTTCCATACAGTTAAGACACCTGGGTAACGATGAAGTGCACATCGTGTGGTCTGAGCATTCACGGGACTACCGGAGAGGCATCATTCCTACTGAGTTTGGAGATGTGCTCATCATCATCTACCCCATGAAGAACCACATGTACAGCATCCAGATCATAACAAAACCAGAGGTGAGCTCAACTCTGACGAAGGAACGCCATTTAATTGTCATTAATTTTGATTCCTGTCTGTAACTAGAGATGTCATAAACAAACTGTCATAAACAGTTTTTTTTTCTTCTTTATTCAAATAGATTTGTAAAACATATTTAAGTCACTTGACTCCATTCATTTATTTTACATTTAAAAAAATCTTAGTAACCCGCAGCTTTTGAACAGTAGTGTATAAACCTTAAAAACCTAATAATGAACAGTGTTAGGTGACTAAATATTTATTTTACAAAAAAGAAAAGAAAATTTGACATCTTTGACTCTTTTTGAACCTTTTTCCACTTTTGTTTAATGGGCCTATTGGCTTAATCAGGGATCGGGAATCCTGGTACTTTTCAGGATTTTATATGGCTCTTCAATTTTCAAATGTTGACTGAAAACATCGCTCAAAGTCAAATATTAGGAGACATTTTGAGACTCACCATGCAGCACTTGTTAATCACTTGTTTATGATGCCGTTTCTCAATTTGTGTGGTGTCTTAAGGGTGTCGCACACCGGACACGCACTTTCTCAGTTTATGGCCAGCAATATTGTTGTTTAAGGACATTATGGAATTAAGATAATGTCTGTACTATGTTATGATTGTACTGTACAATTAAATACAATCGTTGCCTAAGTCTGCAGTCTGAACACTTAACCTCAGAGCGTCCATTAACTGAATGAATTGAGAATATCACCTGAAAATCCGAAAACATCAGCAATTTCCATTCAAGCAGCTGATTTCTGTAAATTAATGTAAAACTAAATGTATATTGCAGCACACGGTGAAGTCAGTACGTACATTAACGACGATTTGAGACAAATAAATGTACATTTTATTTAAAACTATGTAAATGGCGCTCTGTGGCACGGCAGGATTTTGAACACGGTCCTGAACAGTTGCTGGGCGCCGCAGACAGACGCTGAATGGCGCCGCCGGTTTGTGTACACCCATAGAGAATAATGTGTTTGAATTTTAAACATGTGGCGCTGCGCTTCTCGTCCGGTGTGCGACCCCCTTTAGGAGTGCTAGAAACCAGCATGTCAGTGAACAAAATATAGTATGAAGTAGCCTTAGCTTGGGTGTCAATGAGTGGAAAAAAAACAGCGTTATTGCCACCTACTGTTGTTGTAGCCTATATAACTACCAGAACTACTACCAGTGCAAGTCGTATATTACTACTGTTGTTATTAAATAAAAATTCGCAAATATTTCTAATACACAAGTGTAAACTTTGCTGTGGCTCTTTTGAAAAACTTCTCTTAATTGGTTTTGTTTGTTTGGCTCTTCTCTGTATAAAGGTTTTCCGACCCCTGGGCTAAATGCATCCGAATTCCCTGAAACCCTCGTCCACACTGAGGGGAAAAAAAATATTTTAATAAATGTCGAAGAAAGAGATCGATGTACAGTAAAATAGAGATATTTGTTTCTGCTTCAAACCCATTTGTTTTTCTGTAAATAAGCTCAATACAGGAGACAGTGGAAGCATATCTGTCTTTGGACACTACCAGCCATTGCTTCCTGCTCAGTTATGTCAGAGCTAATTGAATGAATGGGATTCTCAGAATCGAATTCCGCTGTGGAGATGGATCCGAGACGAGAGGCTCAGTCTTTCATGCAGTCTGAGGAAATGTAGAAAGATGGAGAGATAAAGAAATACGAGGCCTGGCTTTTATGAAAGTCCATTTAGACCCCATTTCAGTGCATGAGGGCTATTCACTGTGTCTTTTCTGCTTAATGTCAGAGGTTTTTCTGTAACTGAAATACGTAGAAGGTTTTGACATTTCTATGCCTCCTTTTATTTGAGGGATAAAGCTACTAGCTTATATGCTGTGTAAAGGCTTGCTCACAGAAAATCGAACGCGACTATTTATTTGCCCCAAAAATTATTCCAAAACTATTCACTCTGACTGGAAAAAAAAGGTTTAGATGCCTGAATAAAATGTTTTGGTATGTGAGAACATATAATATACACTACTCTTCGAAAGTTTGGGGTCATTTTTGTTTTTTGTAAAGAAATGGGTTAGGTCAAATAACGGTCAAGACAGTTTTGATGTTGCAAAAGATTTCTGTTTCAAGTAAATGCTGTTCTTTTGAACTCTATTTATCAAACAATTGATCAATTCTTTTTCCTGAAAAAAGTATCAAGAAATGTTTCTTGAGCAGAAAATCTGCATATTATAATGATTTCTGAAGGATCATGTGACACTGATCATGAGTGGTGAATAAAATGAAATGAATCAAAATATAAAAATAGACCATCCCAATTTGATATTTTAGACTCAATGTGAAGGGGTTTAGAGAGATTCATTGTTTTTTTGTTTTGCTATTGTTTCATGTAAATTTTTCATGCTGAAAATGTGGACTTGTGGGTGTGTGAATAGGCCTTAATATTGATTGAAATGTGTATTTTGTTCCAGCTTGGAGCGTCTCATATTTTGATCTTCACAGTCCAATAAGTGTTCATATATCCTATCATCTCGCTTTCCACAGGTGATATTCTTCGGCCCCTTGTTTGATGGAGCCATAGTGGATGGAAATATCTTACCCACAGTGGTGCGAGCCACAGCCATCAATGCCAGCAGAGCTCTGAAATCCCTCATTCCTCTTTACCAAAATTTGTATCCTTTTCCCAGATTAATGAGTGCACATTTTTTCATGTTTAAGGTGGCAGAAGCCTATTATCATTGTTACCACCTGCTTGGTTCGTTTTCTGCTCTCTCCTCCTGCTGTATAGACCTGGCTCACATATGTACGGATTGACTTGCAAGCGGTCAGGTTGGTCTCTCTCTCAGAGCGGGAGCAGGTAGAGCCGCTCGATAATTATCGACATCTTACTTCTCACATATAGAGCACCGCTCTCTGCTCACCCAGTCAGGCGGGTGATGGAATCATTCTGATCACCCCTCAATAACTGCTAACCGTGATGCACAGCCATTTGCTTTTGAAATCCTTCTTTGGCAATTTGCTTTTATTTCTGTCTCTCTCTTTTTCTCGGTCACACAATCCAAATCTCTACTGTGGTACTTCTTAATCTTATTGGTTGGGTCTTTTTGACCCCTTTTTAGTGATTATTATACATGCGCAATATACAATGTCTCTTAAAGCTTATATAAGCACTCTTTTGACCCTCAAATTAACATAATTTTAATAAGAAAATAGCTCTTTTAAGGAAAGGTTAAAGGCCTTCGGTCTGAACGAGCCACACAGGCTGGATTTGAACTTGGATTTCAACCACCCACCCCAGCTTAATGCCATTTGTTTTACTAGGACTCTTAACAACCACAATTACATCCATCCACTGTATGCTTTAGATAATATTCAATATATCTAAGCATTTCTAAGTCTAAATCCAGCCTCTCCTGGCTTGTTGGTACAGGAGACCTTTAACCTTTCTTTAAGAGCGCTCTTTTCTTATCAAAGAGATGCTACTTCCAGAAAACAAAGCAAAGACGGAGAGGAGGGGAGAAAATAAGAGAGAGAAAAGGGGGGGGGGAAGCGATTCTCATCTGCCATGTCCTCCAAGCCAGAGAGATTGTTTGGCTCAGCTTGAGTCTTTCGCTCGCAGCAATCTCGCCCATCTGTGTGCCTGCGCGGAGCTCGATAGTGGACTGAGCTATTGATTGGCGTGAGCCGCACAGGTCGATGCTCCTGACAGCCTGAATTACAGTAATCTGTCATTATCGACGGATGTCTCTCCAAACCTTTTCTCTCTCTCCGTCTGTTTTTCTTTCAGTCTGATTCTCTTTATTTTGAAACTATCCCTCCCTCTTTTTTTCCTCTTACTTTGAGCACCCTCGCACCTTATTTTCTTTCTTTCCTGTGTGAATAATTGATGACTGGGAAGGGATGGATGGCAGGCTAGTAGTGATTAGAAGATCTATGAGCCAGAGCGACTGCTCTCCTACTCGGAAAACGGCCCGCGAGACTGAGAGGACCGCAGGGATGTGAAGAAGGAAGTCACAGTGTCTCCTGCTTACCTGTTGATGGTGCCGCCACATGAAGTCATTGCAGAGAGAGAGAAAGTGATGTAACCTAATTGTCCCCTTAACATCCTAGTATCTTGACATCCTAGTATCTCTAAATCAATCACTAACTGGTGGGGTGGTGTAGTTGTTAAAGTGCCGAGCTGGTAAAGGTGCTGGTTCAGTCCTCATAAGGAGCTAGCCATGAGCCATCGTCATTGTAATAAATTCATGACATTGTTTTGTGATTTGACATTTTTATTTGATTCAGATTCAGAAGCTTTCAGTTTGATTTCATTTGATTCATTTATTGATATTTTAGTTATAATTGCTTACATAAAAAAAATGCTGCTGTAAATTATACAACACATTATAAATTACATTCATTATTAATTTTGTTTGTTTTGAGAACAGAATTGCACTATTTAAAAACAGCTAATGAAAGTCATTTGTTTCGGGATTTAGGCTACACCGATTGCACTTTGTTTTTGATTCACTAAAAGATCCATCTCATAAGAGTCATTTGTTTTGGGTTTCAAGCTACACTTGTTTGTGCTGTGCGTTTTGGTTCAATAAAAGAACCGGCTTAAAAGAGTAATTTGTTAATAAATTGAGCTACATTGGTCACTCTGTATGTTTTTGAATCACTAAAAGAACCAGCTCATAATAGTCATTTGTTTTGGGTTTCAAGCTAAGCTGATTGCGCTGTATGTTTTTGATTCACTAAAAGAACCATCTCATAAGAGTCATTTGTTCATGGATTGGGCTACATTGGTCATGCTATATGTTTTTGATTCATTAAACAAAACCGCTCATAATAGTAATTCGTTTCAGGATTTAGGCTTCAATGATTGTGCTGTGTTTTTGATTCACTAAAAGAACTGACTTCTAAGAATCATTTGTTCATAAATTCTGGTACATTGAGCGCTAAATATGCTTTTATTTACTAAAATAACTCCCTAAAAGTCAATCTGTGAAGTGGACTACACAGGTTGCATTGTTAGTCATTGACAGTATTTGGTTTGATTTGTGTAATTGGAAAGAAGTGGAAGTAGTTAAAGTAACTTTCGAGGCTTCCTTTGCCTCTTTTTGTCTGTATAATCAAGCTCATTTTCTTCCACCTGAACTGCGTCGTACGCTGAGCCTCTAAGGTAACCGCCTTTAGTTTCACACAAAAACAGAGACAATTAGGTTTGCTCCGGATACACGTCAGGTGCTGTTCTTGCTGTAGAGCTCCTCATTTAGAAATGTTTAAATGGTGCGCCAGCTGCTTTCTTAGCAATCACCTGACACATGGTCATCATAATCCCTTTTTTAGCTCAGCAGGGACATGTGTTATGAAGTAAATGATTTAGATTTAAGAAAGACAGACCAGAATTTTCCTTTTGTAAAGAGTCCGTAGTCAAGCCATGTCAACTGCTTTTTTCTCCCTAATTTTTGCCCTTAAACTCGATAAACTCAGACACTTTTTTCCTTCATCTCTTCCCTTTTCTCATTCTGTAAGCCAACACGCCTCAACCTCTCTTGTGCCTGACTCTAAGTTCCAGTTCTTTCTCTTGGCCCCGGGCTGCGTCCATCTGCCTCCCCGCGCACTGATCCCTTATTCGGCATGACTGTGAAATTAGGGCCTGGAATGGATAGAAAGGGGCCTCTTTGGTCTTAATGTCTGTTGGAGGGAAAGAGAAAAAAAAACAGCAGATAGCAGGTAGCTGGCGTGGGTCAGTGTTATGAATGCTGGGCAGACAAAATAACAGGGTTAAACCACAGATAGCACAGGAGTAATCCAAAGGGCCATGTGTGAAAAAAGAGCCCGAGCTTGGGGCCTTCCAGCCAGCCTCAGTCTCTGAGGGCACCATGTTGGGCCTGAGTGATAAAATGTTCTGCTACAGTCTGGGCTGCCATATGTGGAAGTGTGTGTGCGTTTTAAACACCCCATTTCGATTAGAGCTAGTTGACCTGTCTCGCCCCCAGGCTACCGGATCGTTACAGCTGCTCGGTTCCTTGTTACACATCCTGGAATGAAGTGGATCTAGATCTGGTCCTTCAAACCCTGATTGTGTTGCGAAAAACCCACATTATCTGATCCGTCTGGCTCGCGGCTGCGAGTTGGCTGGGGGACGATTGGGTGTTGTTGGCTTGGACTCGATAAAAAATAAATAAATAAAAAACACGCAAGTCTAAGAGTCACGGCCATCTTCCATCTGTCAGTGGTCGATTGGGACGCAGGGGGAGAGGAGGGGACGTGCTAAGCGGCTTCCCCATTGGCCGTGCCAGTCCAGTGGTGTGTGTGGGACCGCGCCAGCTCCGGCGTGACAGTGGGGGCAGGCCCGCTGGCTGCTGATTGGCAGCGATAAGTGCCGGGCTGCTGGGGTCAGCATATGGCAGGGCGTGATAGCGGAGAGAGTGGAAGAGCTTTGGGTCATAGCCTCCTTCCTTCTGACTCTGGCTTTTCCAAAGGCAACCGAGCTGATGGAAGCAGCAGGCCAGCGCTTCCCCTTTTGTCCCCATGCTTGAGCGGCCAGCACACACACACTCAGTGTAGCCACAGCCAAACGCCTAACGGGCAGCGCTGCCACACACTGCCAGCTCTCACAATGGGCCCCATTGTGTCCCAGTAACAACGTGGTTTGTTGGTGTGTGTGTGTGTGTGTGTGTGTGTGTGTGTGTGTGTGTGTGTGTGTGTGTGTGAAGGGGGATGGAAGGTTCACTATTCACTAATTGTCCCATCAGTGATGAAAAGGGGTTGGAACAGATTAGGGGGGTTGGGGTATTGGTGGGGTCAGTCCTTAATTGCTTTTGCCATTTTCTTTCTCTTTATTTTGTGGATTAGTAATTATCGTAACTGCACAAGCGACCCCCGTCTCTGTCCGTGTCTTGTGTTTTTTTCTTTTCCAGCACAGTTCACCTCAGTGGCCGACGATGGCAATAATATGTCGATCAATCTCTGAGCCACTCCTCCTAACTTCTCTCCTGTTTTGACCTGTTAGCACCAACAGCTTCATCCTCGGACTTTCCAGTCAGTCAAGCACAGCCTGTGTGTGAATGAGTGAAGTGCAGGGTGTGTTAAAGAAAAAAAAATTGTTGTGTGGCCCCCTCCGGCTTGGGATAGATTGGTAAACAACAAGCTCCCTGGGGGTGCGTGGCGATAGGGAATGTGGGTCTGACTCTTACGAGGTGTTTAGGATGCGCTGCAGGCTCCTGACATGGAGTTTGTGGTTAGTGTAGCAGATACATGTCTGTCTGTCTATCTGACTGTCATTCTGTCTGTCTGTCTTCTATTTTTTGTCTGTCGTTCTTTCTGTCTCTCTCATTTTATTGGTCATTCTATCCATCCTATCCATCCATCAGATCTGTCATTCTGTCTCTGTCTTCTATTGTTTTGTCTGTCATTCTATCTCTGTCATCCTTTATCTATCTATCTATCTATCATTTTATATATAATTCTATTTATTGTTCTCTCTGTGTACTTTTAATTTTGTTTTGTTTTTTGCAGAATTTGGAATCTTGGCTTGACAACCTTGTTTGAAAGTTTGTTTTGAAAAACTTGCTTTTGTAGTTATGAATTTCCAAATAGCAGTTTTATGAATTTCCATTTATTTTAATTTTGCCTCCTTGCATTAGAATTAGAATTGCAATTCTGCGCTCTGTTTAATACCTCAATTCAAATTCTTTTTTTAAATAAAATTTTTAAGATGGCATTCTCAATTCAATTATCAATAACTCGTGACCCTGGTATGCCAGGACCCGATACATGTCTAAGGATGATAATGTCATTTTTTTTAAAACTTTTTTATGAATTGTAAGGGATGAATTCAGAGTGAAATACCCTTAAAACATGTTTGGAGCCTCTGTTCTCAATAAGCATGAAAATAAATCACATCTTCATTCTGGTGCAATCTAGGGTCTAAAATTGCCTATGGATGAAGGCCATCTTTGCCTAAAATTGCCCATGGATGGAGGCCATCTTTGTTAAAGCTAAAAATCCTGAATTCTAGATACGAGAAAATTCTCTTCACATTTGATATTGTTTTGACCGGTGGAGCTTTGACGATAATCCACAGAACTGGATAATAATAATAATATATATTTTTTTAAAGCTGCAAGCTCGTCCATCTGAGCATTAAAACATGCTGAAACATGTTTGAAGATAAACACTCCTTGTGCAAATTCAGACTTCAACCATTTCTGCAAATCTAAATGCGATTTAAAGAATTAATAGCCATGGCATTTGAAAGCCGTGGTGAAAAATCCCCGCTCTCCGTAGAACCACAAAATCAGGTTACTGTTTAAAAAAGACATACATGGGAGGCAGATGGCGAGGCCACTTTCACTCATTCATACTAATCAGGACCTCCACGTACATGTAGCTCGGCGTACGCATGCTCCTCTCTGATAGCATTAGCGCTGACTTGTGCGTCGTGAATGTTAAATAAATGTTGCATTTGCAACGGCAGCACGCACATCACTTTCCCCCTGGGGCGCTGGGACAGGACGCAGGGCGATAAATCGGGCCGGACGCTCTTGGGGCTGTATTTCACGAGCCCTCCAATTTGGTTTCAGCGGAGATTAATAGGAGAGGCTGTGATGCTGGAGTCCGGGCCCAGATCAGTGTCTCGGAGCCCCAGGCAACGGTGCATTAGCTTGGGCTATCTCTCCTCTCATCTGCTTGTGCCACACGGAGACATTGGCCGTAATGATGGGGCTATGGCAGCCAGCCGCAGCACCGTGCCTCGCTAATAAAATCACTGTTAGGGCCACGATATCAGCAGGCATCAGATGGAAAAATAAACCGATTAGCCTGCACTTCAGGGCACACATAGATTTCTGTAATTATACTCTGTAAAACTCCTCAAATTTGATTATTTGTGTGATGTTTTTCTCTGTCACTTTTCTGATATCTCTCTCTCTCTCTCCAGCGTCAGTGCAGATGTGTTTTTATTGGCGGATTGGGGCTTCCTAGATCTTGGTAACTGTAGTTTTTAAGGTTTATCTTCCAATTCTTTTTTTATTGAGACTGATATTTGATTCATAGTTTTTCAGCATGCATAATTCTGTAAATTTGATTAGTTGATTGCGTAGTCGTTGGCAGATCTTAAAGTCGTCATGAAACAGAAATTGTAGTCATCTTTTTTTCCCTATTGTGATGTTCATCCGAGTGAAAATGCTTCTCGAATGTGATAAAAGTGCAGGATGGGACTTGATTTTGTCCATCAGGTATTGATTGGATGATTTGGATCATTGTTGCTTGCCATTGCTGTCTGTGATCTCACGTGGGTGACTGGATGTCCTGCCCACAGTAAACGCATCATTAGAGAAGAGAATAATTTAAAATAAACTGCAATATCCCAAAACAAGACTTGTCAATTTTGATTTCATGATTGCTTTAAAGGTGCCCTAGAATGTGAAATTGAATTTATTTTGTCATAGTTAAATAACAAGAGTTCAGTACATGGACATGACATACAGTGAGTCTCAAACACCATTGTTTTCTCCTTCTTACTTAAATCTCGTTTTTGAAAAACACCCCTGAAAAATAGGCGAATCTCCACATAATGCCGACTGTGACGCAACAGTCGGGATCATTAATATGTATGCTTCCAAAAATGTGCATATGCCAGCCCATGTTCAACGACTGCATGGCAGTTGTTCAGTGTTTGGATGTACAAATGAACACAAAAGTATTTAGTTCCTTCATCCGAGCCTCTGAAGAAACAATGGGTTAATTTTATTTTCTCTGGAAATTTCGAAACATTTCACCGACGAGACTGTTTCCTCAACTTGGGCCAGTACAGAGCTGACCTCGATCGATCGAGCTACCAAGCAACACTTTTTGATGTGTAATTGTTCAAGTTCAGACAGGTAATCTTTCTCAAAATCGTTCAATACTGTATTTACATCATCGTGTTTGCATTGGTGAAAGCATTAGAGAGAGTGCAGAAACTGCATTGCAATGATAAGATCTTTATTATCGTGATCAACACACTGTTATCTGTTTGCTCAATGCTCATCACGGCAACATTTTATGTGATGGGAATAGATCTAAATACTTTAAAAACATCTCACGATTCGTTAATCTCGATAGCTGTAATAGTAAAAACGTATAATATCTGTAGTAAAAGTATTCAAGAGAGTTTCACATGTAATACGTAGCTATTTCATATGCAAGCATGTCAGCCAATCACAGCAGAGGCCGGTTACAGCAGACACGCCCCTTCAAACAGAGCGTTTGGGCTCAGGGCTAAAATCAGGCTAGGAAAAATGCCTTTTATTTCTAAATTATGACTATTTTTTATCTAAAAAACATACTAACATTATAAGGGCAACCCAGAAAGCATTATACAATAAAAAATAAAAACCATTCTAGGGCACCTTTAATAGTAAGAGTTAGTTTGAAGTGCAGATGGTCCATTCAAGTTGTGCAACTGAAAACTGTATATCGGCTAAGTGATTTCTCACAGGGTTTGACAGACGTGTCCTGACAAAAGCACCTGTGGAGACCTTGTGGTTTGTGGTTTGAGCGGCCTCCTCCGTGTGTATCCCACTGGGTTGTGTGTGAGGATACGAGAGCCGTTCGGCAGCAGGACAGTGGCTTTCTCTGTGGGGCTGCGGATCCTTCTCTGGGTTTCTTTTAAAAGGTGCCAATGATGTCCTACGGAGGAATTCTCAGCACAGATAATAACGACCACACCATGTGGAGAAAATGACTGATCATGTGTGTAATTAAAATGAGCTGTGTGTGTGATTTGGGACCGTGTTCCTGCTCGTCAGCTACTGTGCTGTGTTAATTTGCAAGGCGAGAGCAGGGAATAGCTATGCTCTCGGAGAGTGGAGATATTGGCCATGTGTCATCCTTGTGCTGTCACACATCCGATAATTGTCCCAGAACTCTTGGCTGCACTGATGTTTCCAAGCACAAATGTCCTTTGAGATACCCTGTTTTTGTTTGTGTTCTCACTTTATTTTATGATTAATTCAGAAATCAGTTCAGTATAATGAATATATGTTGTAGCCAGGCTCATGCTAGTCAGAACCGAATTGAGACTGCCTTTTAAATTCCATTTCAGTGTCTTAATTTGAATACAATTTCAATTGAGGTAGCAAACAGGATGCAGAATTGAACTGAATTTTAAAATTTGAATGTAAAGAAGTTGAATTGCTTTGACATTTGAGAATAAATAGATAGACAGACAGAATGATAGATAGATGGACAGACGGACGGACCGATAGGCAGATATATAGGCAGACATACACTCACCGGCCACTTTATTAGGTACCCCATGCTAGTAACGGGTTGGACCCCCTTTTGCCTTCAGAACTGCCTCAATTCTTCGTGGCATAGATTCAACAAGGTGCTGGAAGCATTCCTCAGGGAGTTTGGTCCATATTGACATGATGGCATCACACAGTTGCCGCAGATTTGTCGGCTGCACATCCATGATGCGAATCTCCCGTTCCACCACATCCCAAAGATGCTCTATTGGATTGAGATCTGGTGACTGTGGAGGCCATTTGAGTACAGCGAACTCATTGTCATGTTCAAGAAACCAGTCTGAGATGATTCCAGCTTTATGACATGGCGCATTATCCTGCTGAAAGTAGCCATCAGAAGTTGGGTACATTGTGGTCATAAAGGGATGGACATGGTCAGCAACAATACTCAGGTAGGCTGTGGCGTTGCAACGATGCTCAATTGGTACCAAGGGGCCCAAAGAGTGCCAAGAAAATATTCCCCACACCATGACACCACCACCACCAGCCTGAACCGTTGATACAAGGCAGGATGGATCCATGCTTTCATGTTGTAGACGCCAAATTCTGACCCTACCATCCGAATGTCGCAGCAGAAATCGAGACTCATCAGACCAGGCAACGTTTTTCCAATCTTCTATTGTCCAATTTCGATGAGCTTGTGCAAATTGTAGCCTCAGTTTCCTGTTCTTAGCTGAAAGGAGTGGCACCCGGTGTGGTCTTCTGCTGCTGTAGCCCATCTGCCTCAAAGTTCGACGTACTGTGCGTTCAGAGATGCTCTTCTGCCCACCTTGGTTGTAACGGGTGGTTATTTGAGTCACTGTTGCCCTTCTATCAGCTCGAACCAGTCTGGCCATTCTCCTCTGACCTCTGGCATCAACAAGGCATTTCCGCCCACAGAACTGCCGCTCACTGGATGTTTTTTCTTTTTCGGACCATTCTCTGTAAACCCTAGAGATGGTTGTGCGTGAAAATCCCAGTAGATTAGCAGTTTCTGAAATACTCAGACCAGCCCTTCTGGCACCAACAATCATGCCACGTTCAAAGTCACTCAAATCACCTTTCTTCCCCATACTGATGCTCGGTTTGAACTGCAGGAGATTGTCTTGACCATGTCTACATGCCTAAATGCACTGAGTTGCCGCCATGTGATTGGCTGCTTAGAAATTAAGTGTTAACGAGCAGTTGGACAGGTGTACCTAATAAAGTGGCCGGTGAGTGTATATAGACAGACAGACTGAATGATAGATAGACAGATGGACAGATAGAACGATAGATAGACAGAACGATAGATAAAAATACAGACACAGAGATAGATAGATAGATAGATAGATAGATAGATAGATAGATAGATACTACTGACACCAATCTTTTGAAGTTATGTATATTTCGTCATATTGAAAAAATTAAAATATTTTGGTCAGTATAATATTACAGTCAGTAAATTCCCCTTCCTGTCATTCCAATTCAGATTTGAATTCAATTGGGTGTGGCGAATTCAATTCAAATTCACAATCAAAAATTACAAGGGATCCACTTGTTCAAATTTTCACTATGGTGATTGAGAGACGTCAAAACTGCTGGCATAACAGACGTCATCAGAGAGTTGTCGTCGGAGTCAAGGTGGCTGACATGACTTTGACATTATGAAAAGCTTCTCCTCCTTTCTATAGGCTTGCTTGTGTTCTCCACCGCTGCCACCAGCTTCGAGAGGGGGAGGGAATGAAATCGGGGGTAGCAGGAGTGATCAATTTGGAGGCTATCAGCACCAGCATGTTCGGAGTGCTGAATTAACACACCACCAGGGACTGTTCCTGGAGCCCACCACGAGCCCTTCACTCCTAATGTGCTAACAAGCTCACTTTTGCTGTCTCTTCAGTGGCAATTTCTCTCTTTCCTTCCAGAGCCCAGGAGTTCAGCGCGGTGACAATGAAAAGCTCCGTAGGAGGGGGGGGAAGAGGCCAGGAGTATTTTCCCCCCCTTCTGCCTTTCATCCACAGGGAAAATTAGTTTCTGGTAATGCACAAAAGGCTCTTTTTTATCCTCCTCACCTCTAGTAGCATGTGATGCTAGAGAGGGCGCGAGAACCCGGCACGTACTCTCTTAAAAGGACTTTCTCCTTTTTAAAAAGCCGTCATAAAAAAAACACCACCCATCAAAAATTCAATTATAGGCCTGGGTTATTTGGGTGAATACACGGTGCAAAAAAAGCACCATCTATGAGAAGGAAAAAGAAGAACTGTTTTTCCCTTTACCTCTCTCTTTGTGACACACAAAGAGCATCTGAAGTCAACAGCGGAGAGGATTTGTTGTCTTGGTGACAGGGTGGCATTAGAGGCTCATCTCAGGTTCAGGATGGTGGCCACATGTTGGGCGGCTCTGAGAGGGCTATTAAGACGTACAGCGGTGCTGCTCATGCTTTGCTCGCGCTGTTTGGAATGGTTGCCCCCTTGTAGCCGGACTATCGGCATAAAATATGGACCACTTTGCAGTTACTCTGGCCATGACATGAACCATCTATGTAGCAGAGTTGTAGTCAAAGACCAATATAAAATCTCCAAGATCCAGATCCTTACTAATCCCTGATAATTAAAGACAAAGACCTAGACCCTTTAAGACCTCGACCATCAGACTGATTTCATTGCAGCTTTTTTGTATATTTATAGTGGTCAGTGTTTTTTTTTTTACTTTTCAAGTCGTCACCTTCATTTATATAGCGCTTTTTGCAAGGATGCATTTATTTGATCAAAAATATAGTTAAAACAGTAATATTGAGAAATATTATTACTATTTAAAATAACTGTTTTCTATTTTAATATATTTTTTTAAAATGGCAAATATTTATTTTAAAACATTTAGAACATTTATTCCTCTGATGGCCATTACTCCAGTCTTCAGTGTCACACAATCCTTCAGAAATTGGTGCTTAAGAAACATTTCTTATTATTATTATTATCATCAATTTTGAAAAGAGTGCTGGTTAATTTCTTTTGTGGGAAACATGACACATTTTTTTCCAAGATTTTTTGATGAACAAAGATCAAATAAAACATTTTGTTTTTTTAAATAAAATCTTATGTAACATTATAAATCTCTTTACGGTCAATTGAATGCATCCTTGCTAAATAAGGCATTAAATCCATTAAAAAAACTCCAAACCTTTGAACAGTAGTTCAATATATATACTGTATATGCTGTGTATATATCAGATGAATCTTATCTGTTTAGAGTTCTGTATATGTATTTTAGCTGGAAATTTTGCACGTGACATTTAGTGAATTACCTGTTAGTGGTTCACGAGGTAGTTCTGCTCTTACTCTCAATAATATGGAAGTGCAGAACAGTTCAGAATTGATTTGTATCAGCCGTGACTGAATGTTTCAGTCAGTAAGATTGTACGAGTGCTATTCTGAGCTGTTAACACTGCTGTCAAGACCATGTTCTTCCTATAGTTGTAGTGCGGCATGTGTCTAATTACGTCGCACCCACTGACACTTTCGCTTGCTGCTTTCTCTTCTCCTCTGTGGGAACCTCTCTCCCATTCACTCCAGGGTTTGCTTTCAAACAGCAGGATCCGTCGGCAGGAAACGGGTCTGCTGGAGATGGGAAAAGCCAAACGACAGATATGCGTGAGTGTTGCGTTTCCTGGTGGAGATGCTGTATGTGCGGAAACACCCGAAGAACATGAGCCGAGAATATCCTCCCCCTGCCTCGTCCCAGCAGGGCCTCCGTTTCTCTGTTGTCTTTTTGTCTCTCGCACGCTTCATTTCTCACCGCTACTTCATCAAGTTTCTGCAGTGACGCAGCATCCATCGTTATCCGAACCGCGTGTTCTTGGTTTACGAAGTTATGAATGCAGCAAAGACCATATGCCACCGGACTATTTAATCAAATCGCCCCCATTAACAGAATCCCTCCGTTTTTAAACCCATACACAGCGGCATAATCCAATCCCTTCCATTTACTCAATACCATCATTTTTCGTAACCGAATAACACAAGACAGTAAGATGTCCATTGATACCCACTGTCACCATACGTAAAGCAATGACAGCTTTGTAATACAGTTTACAGAATGATGGGAGAATTATTAACCCATGGTATCCTGGTTAACTGTTTGACCCCTATTGATGTGTGTGTTTGTGTTGCTTTTGAAATGGATGCACCAACCTTGTTTGACCTTAACTGGTACGATTATCAGCTATGAAGAGAGAGCAAGATATCTGGAGACGATAGTCCAGCACCACTTGGAGCCCACAACGTTCGAGGACTACGCAGCTCGTGTTTTCTGCCCTGCACCTTTCCACCATCTTCCATCTGAAGCAGGTGGGCGTCATTGACTTAATGAACTGATTCTTAATCATCTTAATTCATCTGTCATTTTACACCACTCAGCTTCACAATTCCATCCAATTCTAGACTCTCTGGCCTTACGTTGCATGTGTCATAGCCCCATCAGTTGAGACTGTAGAATCACACTTACTTGTTTTACATTAACGTTTTTATGCATTTGGCATACTATTTTATCCAAAACAACTCGCATTGCATTCTATATATATATATATACACTCACCGGCCACTTTATTAGGTACCCCATGCTAGTAACGGGTTGGACCCCCTTTTGCCTTCAGAACTGCCTCAATTCTTCGTGGCATAGATTCAACAAGGTGCTGGAAGCATTCCTCAAGGAGTTTGGTCCATATTGACATGATGGCATCACACAGTTGCCGCAGATTTGTCGGCTGCACATCCATGATGCGAATCTCCCGTTCCACCACATCCCAAAGATGCTCTATTGGATTGAGATCTGGTGACTGTGGAGGCCATTTGAGTACAGCGAACTCATTGTCATGTTCAAGAAACCAGTCTGAGATGATTCCAGCTTTATGACATGGCGCATTATCCTGCTGAAAGTAGCCATCAGAAGTTGGGTACATTGTGGTCATAAAGGGATGGACATGGTCAGCAACAATACTCAGGTAGGCTGTGGCGTTGCAACGATGCTCAATTGGTACCAAGGGGCCCAAAGAGTGCCAAGAAAATATTCCCCACACCATGACACCACCACCACCAGCCTGAACCGTTGATACAAGGCAGGATGGATCCATGCTTTCATGTTGTAGACGCCAAATTCTGACCCTACCATCCGAATGTCGCAGCAGAAATCGAGACTCATCAGACCAGGCAACGTTTTTCCAATCTTCTATTGTCCAATTTCGATGAGCTTGTGCAAATTGTAGCCTCAGTTTCCTGTTCTTAGCTGAAAGGAGTGGCACCCGGTGTGGTCTTCTGCTGCTGTAGCCCATCTGCCTCAAAGTTCGACGTACTGTGCGTTCAGAGATGCTCTTCTGCCCACCTTGGTTGTAACGGGTGGTTATTTGAGTCACTGTTGCCCTTCTATCAGCTCGAACCAGTCTGGCCATTCTCCTCTGACCTCTGGCATCAACAAGGCATTTCCGCCCACAGAACTGCCGCTCACTGGATGTTTTTTCTTTTTCGGACCATTCTCTGTAAACCCTAGAGATGGTTGTGCGTGAAAATCCCAGTAGATTAGCAGTTTCTGAAATACTCAGACCAGCCCTTCTGGCACCAACAATCATGCCACGTTCAAAGTCACTCAAATCACCTTTCTTCCCCATACTGATGCTCGGTTTGAACTGCAGGAGATTGTCTTGACCATGTCTACATGCCTAAATGCACTGAGTTGCCGCCATGTGATTGGCTGCTTAGAAATTAAGTGTTAACGAGCAGTTGGACAGGTGTACCTAATAAAGTGGCCGGTGAGTGTATACACTATCATTCAAAACTTGGGGTCGGTAAGATATTTTTTTGTTTGTTTTTGAAAGAAGTCTCTTATGCTCACCAAGGATGCATTTATTAATCAAACAGTCAAAACTGTATTTTTGTGAAATATTATTAACTGGATTTATCAATGTTGAAAACTGTTGTTCTGCCTAATGGTTTTGTGGACACTGTGAGACATTTTTAGCTTTGTAGCGAAAACTTTTGTAGCTTTGTATGTTTTCTTTACTGTCAGTTTTGATCAATTTAATGCATCTTTGCTGAATAAAAGTTTTAATTTCTTTCAAAACAAAAATCTTACTGACCTGAATCTTACTGAAAAAGTTTCAGAAAAACTTTTGAACAATAGAGCATTTTAAGAAGTTCTTGCTTTCGCTGGGAATCAAACCCATGACATTGCCATTGCTAGTGCCATGCTCTACTATTTGTGCTACAGGAATGCTAACCTTACAATGACCATGGAAGCTGAACTTGAACCAAAGGCAGTCCAGAAATAGCATTAAGCCATTATTTTGGGAGACGTTTCTGGGAAAATAATTGAGGATAAATTCATTTCATTTCCCCAGTCACACACTTATAATGTAGTGCACAGATAGAAATTAGTCATTTAGCCTTTTATTTGAGGACACATGCATGCCTTTTGGTTCAGTCATTGCAAAAACAATTTGCTTTAGGAGCTGAAAAACAATCTTTTGTTTTGTATTTTATGCAACCGAAGTTGTTTTTCAAACTCAAAGCTTTTTTTTCTGGCATTTGTGTTGGGATCCTGGTACCTTTCTAAACACAAATGATCATTTTTCTTTTCTATTTCTTTATTTTCTTTTTCATTCCCATTTTATTTTGTTTATCTTATGTTTCCCCTTCAGATCATAATCTATCACTTGTGTATATCTAAAGGTAAGATTCCTGAAGATGCCGTACACTAAGACTGCCTGATTGTCTTATGCGTTTGTTTGCGTGTAACGATGTTATGAGCTCTTTCTCTTTTGCTTTATCTTGTTTGTTTGATTCCTTTCTAGACTGAAATATGTTCCCTTCTTTTTTCCATGTTCTCTATAATTGAAGTCTGCAACATTCATTGCATGGCATGTTCACACCAGATCCCTAACATTGACCAACATTTACACTCTTTACCACAGATGTTACTCCACTAGGTTCCTCTAAGGGTGTGTTCTCTTGGTTCTTTTGGTCTAGACCAAATACGAAAATTATACATTTAGTCATGGTTTGCTTAGCGTTTAAACTGTAATTTTTAACACCGAATCAAAAGATACAACACAAAACAAACAGCTTTTTTGGCTTACCGAAAAAAATGCTGTGTGTTGGAATAAATACGTTCATTGTATGTCCATAGCCAACATATGATCATTTTTGACCAAATGAGAACTCGTAAAGAGCTTATAAAATGTGTAAAGGAGTCAAAACTGTGGCAGGAATTCCGCCATCACACACACAAACAAAGATCTGGTGCGAGGAAACGCGGTTCTGAAACCTGTACTGAACTGTGATGAGAGGAACCAGGTATGCTTGAACATTATGTCCTCTTTAGGGTCGCATCTTGTGACATCACGTCCTGATTTTCGTTCACATTTCATTTAGATGTCTTTGGGTGTTGCGTTCGTATTTTAGTCAAACCGAACCAGTTGGTTTGGAAGTGTACAGAGTTTTGTTTGTACACTTGCTTGTTTTTTGTGCGCACCAGGGTTCGGATGGCAGCCTTCACACTTTAACCGCACTAACAGAGCAATCACACCAAAGTTTGTTTTAATAGAACCAAACATGCCAAGTGTGAACACACCCTAAGTCATGTCTGTGTCCGG
This sequence comes from Semotilus atromaculatus, assembly GCA_031834385.1. NCBI lineage: Eukaryota > Metazoa > Chordata > Actinopteri > Cypriniformes > Leuciscidae > Semotilus > Semotilus atromaculatus. The sequence continues at coordinate 8,293,900 of JAULUF010000028.1, forward strand.
CATGATCTTACAGCTTCACTCACCTCATCTTCTGTTCTTTATATCACACATCTGTCTGTCTGTCTGTCAGTCAGTAAATGTTGAATGGAAGCACCAGAATGGTACAGTATAATAGCTCTCTTACAGATAATTGAGCTCCGCTTATTCAGCAGCCTTTGTACCAGAATCTTTTTAAGCTGCAGTCCGTAACTTTTTTGAGTTAAAAATTATCCTATATATAACTAGCCAGTGTTCAAAACGATCTGCTTGCCGTAGCTCGATTTAAAACGGTAAGCTTGTAATAATGTTTTTAATTCCAGTGGTACTGGTGGATTTCCGCTCGAGATTCGAGCATGTCTTTGCGCCATAACGTCACATCTGTACACACAAAGAAGGTGTTTCGGCTAGTAGGCAATATTGCGTGTGAGGATGTTGAAGGTGGAGATGTATAGGCTTTTCTCACAGCACTTGATATAATTAAACTTTTCAATTTGATGGCGGATCCAGAAAGGTTCAAACGACTATCACCAGTGACAACTGGAAATTCACCCGATTGTAAAATGCAAAAGACTTTAGAGTGGCTACAGAAAAAAAGAGACTGCAACCGGCCCATGCGGAAACTAGGCTAAATATCGGAAGGGCTTTGAAAGGTGGCGTGAACTCCGTGTTTTAAAGGGGTTCAAAACTAACGCAGAGACGGCTTTATTTCTGCTGGACAGGTAAGACATTTCAATGGTTCAATTATGTAACAGTAGCGCACTTGTTCGCTTAATTCATACAGTTACGGAGTACTGAACTACAGTAGCCCTAATACACATTAAATGTAGTCACGCAATGCTGATGTTGTTAACATTAACAATTTGAGAACAAAGTATAATTTGCACGGTTTGACGTGATATAAGCGATATCAGCACGATTTACTGCAATGCTTTTTTCCCCTTAGTTGGTCAGAATAAAAGTGGATGTTACTTTTTCAGAAGACATTTTCCAGTGAAAATTCTTATGCTGGTCATACTTTCAAAAAGTAGAATCTGTGATTCCGAATGACAGTATCCACACCAGCGCAGTGACTGACAGCTGCACATTCTCCTCAAAACATTTGATTCATCCGCGCGTGCCGAGGCACAACCCACGTAAAGTTGATAATTCCGTGAATAACTGCAATTGCAGAGATGGCGACAAAAAGGAAAAACTACGGACTGCAGCTTTAAGTATTTCAGAAGATTCTTAATAAAGAAAGAGTCCTATCAACTTTTGACTAAATCACAACATAACAATTCATTGTATTTTATGTGTGGAATGAAACACCAGTCCCTAAATCACTGCAGATCATAATTGAATCTGAGATTTTCATCAGTGAACACTACTACCACTGTGCTTTAATGCTAACACCCTATTTTAATGCATGTTAGGTAGCTGGCTAGCTAAAGTTTCTGGAGTAGTGATGCTGAAAGTTCAGCTTTTAAAAAAAAGTCATAATATTTCACAATATTGCTGTTTTTACTGCAATTACTTTTTATTTTTGATCAAATAAATGCATAAGCATAAGAGACTTCTTTTATTTAAAATATCTTACCAACCCTTTTGAATGCAAAAAAAAAAAAAAAAAAACTCAGCGCTCATGTCTAGATCTGTTTTCAAATAGTTGAATGATTAACGTTGCATTATATGATTATGTGAATGGCGTTTTACTTCTGGAACCCTACTCCCGAGTGAGATTGATTTACAGAAGGAATTCAGGTACAATATTACAGATGATATTTATGAGTATTACATGTGGTTTGGCAGCATCTTTTCAGCGAGATTTGTGTCACAGCATTCATTTTTATAGTTTAGTTACTAGTGGGTGGTAATTCAGACATCTTTTTTTTAGTTTAGTGTTTGTGTCAGTGTGTGTTTGAATAAATGTTTTGTGATCGTATACGGAGAGATCAACTTTTGCATTTATTGTCTTGTATTTTACGTGCACCTGCTACTGTTTTCCCTCCCAGCCTGCTCGTACCTTTATCTTATATATCTTCTTCTGTTTTTCTTCCTCCTGTCTTTTTATATTCTTTCTCTTCTTCCTCTTACATCCCACACCAACGCCCATCACTTTGCATCTTTCCTGCCCCTCTCTCCTGTCCTTTTCCCACCCTTTCGTCCTCCTGTCGTCCTTTCTATCTGTCACTTCTGTCCATTCTCGCACCCCAAGAAAGAAATGCTGTGATTTTTCTCCTCCTTACCAAACCTCCAGTAGAAAACATTGGGCTCATCAAGGTAAAGGGAAAAGGCTTGAAACGGAAGGTCTTTCACGCTAGCTGTGAATGGTATGCTGGAACCAAAAACGGCAAAGTACCTTCTTTGTGTTTTATTTCCCCTCCCCGTTCCTCTCTTACAATGTAGTTTGTGTTGCGATATCATAACTGCACCCCTGTTGGTCTCATCCAAGGGACGACGTGTCAGATTTCAGCGTTGATTAGTCCCAGCATCCCTTGTGATTCGCTCTGTGAAGTTCACCCACAATGCACTGGGGCATTAACCTCTCACGCCCCTCAGGAAGGGGATTTTCACACTTATTTTGCTCTCAATTGGTTACATTTATTGTACAATTTGCCAAAATGGCTTTAACCAAAGTATCAGAGAGTTTTTTTTCCCTTTCCAATCTGAGTGAAATTCACAATGAGACTTATTTTAGGTTATAAAAAAAAGTCACATTTTCTAGTATAGACATTTATTTCCCTCCTTTCAACCCAATTTCCTTGTATATTTCATATTCGAATTCACAAACCCAAGCTGAATTGAACCCTTTAATGAGATGCATCACTTGAGTAGATGTTTGAGAACAGCACAGTGTTTAATGTGTGCGAAGGATCTGGGCGTCGTGACGTTCTTATCTCTGTGTTTTCTTCTTCCTCCTCCTCCTCCCCCCCCCCCCGACAGGCTCATGCCTCGAGAGTCAGCTGGCCGAAAGTCCAGCAATGCAGGTCGACGGGAGCAACTTAGCCTCGCCAATGTCACCTCGTGCTAGCAAGAGCCGGATGTCCATGAAGCTTCGCCGTTCCTCGGGTTCCGCCAACAAGACTTGACTTAAGTGAGCAAACACACACACGACAACTTCCTGCGGGACACTCCAGAACTCCGCCCACTGCACTGTCAGAGACAAGCCACGCCCACTCGCCTGCGTTAGCTGTCTGACTGCACTCATCCAGAGCCAGAAAGATCAAAGACAACTGAAATGTTTATTTTTGTCAACCGCTGATGGATATCGCATTGCATTTTACTTCAATAAGTTTCTCTGCTGTTGTCGTAGCTGGTGCCACTGAAGCTGCCCTCCAATCAGAGTGCCAGTGATCGCATAAAAAAAGTCGCCATAGTATCAACCACAACTTTTTTTATATATATATATATATATATATATATAAATATATACATATATATATAGTACAGAAGACGCACTGAGGTTTTCGACATATTCGATGGCTGGAGAAGTGCTCAACGTGTTTGTGGAGCAGATTTATGTTTAAACTGAAGCACTTCTTGCTGTTACGATTATTTCAGTTTGTTTTTTTTTCACTCCTAATGTGGGACATGTTTTTTATGTAACATTGACACTCACATCTGGTGGTTTATTTGCTGGTTTTCTTTATGGATCACGGTTTATTGCAATTTGTACATTTAGGTTTCTCCTCAATAGAACGTTACTGATTTGTTCTTTTTTTTTTTTTTTTTTTACTGTTATACTGAACCGCCCCTTTGTCATTTGAAACTGTGTATATATCTATAAATATAAAATATATACATATTTAATGTATGTGTATAGTGTATGAACAGTATCTGATCTGTGTACATATTTGACAGTATTTAAATCAACCAAAACCAAAAAAATCAAAAGGCCACTTAGAACAAGTCTTCAGCTTGAATGTCTGTCTGTCTGTATGGCTAGGTTTTGTTTCGTTGCACAGCAGCCTTAGAGACGAGCCCACGCTGGTTTATCAGCTCATTTACAGCATAAATCATTTGACTGCAGCGCTCTTTTTGATTCATCTCATCTCGGATGAGATTTTTAAGGAAAGTGTGAATGAGACGCCAACATTAACAGGTCTTGCAGGGAGACGGCGACGTTGCCAAATTGAACCGAACTACCCGCTTCGGGACTTTTTGAGCTAGTTCAAAAGCCTTTAATGTAATCCTGTCCTGTTCTTCTTCTCTTTTTTTTTTCTTTTTTTTTTTTTTCAGACGTGGAAGTGTACACTAGTTTTTGGTCTGCATTTCTTGCTTCCACGTTTAAGGGATAAAAGGGTAACTGACCCTGTAGACTACGGATGCAAGTTATAACTGTTGTTGCCATGTTTAAGATAAAGTCAAGTTTGTATATTTTCTTGAAAGTTATGCAAGACTTCACGATTTTTATTGTTTTTCTTTTTAATTTGAAATCATTTAGAAATTTATCTCAAGAAATATATATATATGTGTGGAGTTGAAATCATGCAGCACCCTTCTGGATTGAAATAAGGTGTATATTAAAGGCCTGCACACGAGCAACTGAAACCTATGCGTAATTTCAAGAGGTAAAAAAAAAAAAAAACATCCTCATGGGTAGATTTTGTGTGTTACTACTGACCAAATGCTGCATGATTCCAGTACTAACTGCATGTGTTGATATAACAGCTGCACAACACACAAGCACACGCACAGATCCACAATGTTGTCATAAGGTTGTATACCTATACATTTGTATCGGATGTCAAAGGAGAGTGGATGTGCAACTACACTTAAGAATAAAAGTATTCTTACAACATAGCAAATCCTGTGCAGTTATTGGGTGCAACAAATGTTTAACCTGTTACTTTTTTCTGTATTAATATCAGTTTCTCCAGTGGATTTGTGCAAATACCAAATAAGCTAAGGGTATTTGAAGACAATTCGGGTTTATTTACATCTTCATTTCCCCCATAACAGCTGAAAATGACTACAAATGAAAATATAAATGACACTTATGGTTTATTATTACATGTAGGCCTCTAATAGTCTTGATGTATGCTATGGCATTTCTTGGCAGTTATGATATAAATACATTTCCTTTTTTTTTTGCAGCTACTGTTGTCAAGTAAAATATGAAACGTACAGTACCTTAATTCATGATCTAGAAATCAAAGCACCTTCTAAGACGATTGAGACTAAACAAGCTTTCCATGGGAGCTACTTTTACAGTGAGGCACAAAATATATTGATTTATCTTTTCCCATATTATAATGATATATGTTAATGAAAGAACCTGCTGAGAGCTTTGAGTCTCAAGCCCAATAGGTTTGATGTCTTTCCCGCTATAGACATATAGATGAATGAAATTAAATTGGCAACATTAAGTATGGGTAACACTTCATAACTTTTTCAAAAAAATGATTATCAGTAATGAGTTTCAACTTGAGGTGAATTAAACATTTCAGTGAACATAATATTATATATTATATTATACATGTGAATACATAATATTCACATTTAAATGTAAGAACTAATATGAAAAGAATTATACAGAGTTCCCACAGTTGTGGGAAAACTTGGAAATTTCAGATAATTGAGAAAATGACAGAAATGAATAAAATGTTTGAAATTTTTAAATAATAAAAATACAAAATAAAAGCAATATTTATATTTCTCAGCATTAATATATTTAATAGACTATAAAATTTCTATTAAAATGCTATATAAAATTATATACACACACACTATTTATATATAATTATCCAATATATATATATATATACACACATTTTCCTGTAATTATGAAATGGAAAAGTCATGATCAAAAGTGTGGGAACCCCCTATAATGTATGTTAATAAATTGCTGTACTTTTTATTAAAAGTTATTCAGTGTTACCCAAGATTATCAAAGAATACATAAACTAGCTATGTTATCAAAAAAGAAAACCTTGCCACGTTCGATATTCCCACATAAAGACACTGGAAATAGTCTATTGAGTGATAATGTTAACAACAAACCGTTAGACATGATTATAACTGTTTCAGATCTGAGCTCAGCACCCCGGCCTGACGGCCATCTGTAAGAGCATCACCTGTCTGTTCTCTGTGGGGTGAGATTTGTTGATATGTCTGGTCAAGCCTGGAGAACTGAAGAACGTGGAGGGACAGTGTTTGCATGAGAATATCTGCTGGTCTCCAGTGCTCAGATCGGGTCTGAGGAGCAGGTCATCTCTGACCGCGTGCCAGAGTCTGTGTTTGTCCCTGATCTCCGCGGAGGGGAAGTGCGCTCCGCACAGGTGACACGGGAAAGTGATCTGCCCGCTCTCAATGTGACTGTACGGGGATGCTTTGATCGTCTCGTGCGCGGCCAGGTGTTTCCTCAGGTAGGCTTGCCTGCGAAACTTCTTGCTGCAGTAGTGGCACTCATACACTTCTTCTGGGCCGGGCGAGGGCAAATAAGGGGTTGCGGACCTGTCGGGCTCATCGGGGCAGTGATCGAACAACCTTGAGCTTTCCGCGGGGCCGATGTGCATCTCAAAGCATTTCTCGGACGATGGGTACCTTTGATCCAGAGGAGGGTCTTGGGAAACTCTGTGCATCATGTTGCTGTCCGGTGCTGATCTGTGATGCTGGGAGCTGTCCGGGCTCAGCTGGTGCTGATTGTTTCCACTCATCTTGCTGGCGTTCTCCTTTCCTTCCACTGAGGTCTTCTCGTGGTTACGCGCCTCCAGCGGGGACTTCTTCGCGTCTCCGGTGCTCAGACCACGAGGTTTGTGCCATCTGCGATGAGACGCGAGGTTAGCAGGACAGCTGAAAACTTTGTCGCACTCCGGGCAGCGGTATTCAACCCGCACGATTCTGGAGCACTTATGCTGGGCCAGAGAAAACGGATCTGGGTATTCTTCCTTACAAAGCTGGCAGATGAACTCACCCAGAGGCTTTTTTCTGCCACTTTGCGGTGCCAGTTTTGACTCGGGAATTTCTTTTTTGATTTTAAGCCCGAGGACTGGTGAGGTGGTGACTTCGTCTTCAAAATTGAGCTTTCTGATGACTTTAGTCTTTTTTGGTGCTTTGCTTTTACGCTCTGTGTCCATGAACGCGCGTTTTACGCATTGGTGAAACGCGGGGTAGGTGGGCACCGAAGAGGGCACCGGTGTGCCAAACTTCATGTCAGAGTGGTTCATTAGCAGACGCTCGATTGAAGACACCGGGGTGGCCAAAGGAAAGGACTCTGCCATAGCTGGTGAGCTCAGACACCTGTCCAAAAACTCCGTGCTGATGGGTTTGATCGGGCTGTAGGAGTCGGTGCTGTTGCGCGGAGATGACGCGCTCTGTTCCGGGTGGCTGAAGTAGTTCTGTGCGTAATCGACGCTCTCTCCAACAACACCAGAGTCCTCCAGAAGATGCGTCTGGTCGTTTTTAGGGCTGAAACCACTTGCCCATGATTCTCTCGTAGGTTCCAGCACGTCCAGGACACTTGCATTTGGAATTTGGCTTGGCAGGTCCTCTTTGCGCGGCTCTTTTTCTTCTTGCTCGCGCACCTTGTAGGATGCTGATGAGGCACGTTTACTCCTTTTCACTAAAAATCCTCGTGGCATCTTCTCGTCGGATTCACCCAGAGTCCAGATAAAACTACTGAACAGAGGATGCGAGCTGGACTCTGTCACCTTGATGCTTCCCGCTCGCGTTTTATCCTTTGGGTCGCCTTCAGGTTCTGTGTGAGGTCACTGTCAATGCCGCAGTTGTGCCCAATCAGCGCTGGCATTCGAACGAAGGGGCGGGACGGGCATTAATGAGCTGATCCAGTTACAGATTCATTTCTAATGGGCAGCAGATTATTATCTCAAAAGGTCTCAGGGGATCGATGGGCTCTTTAACCTTCCCATGTTTTTCAGTTTCCTGTTCGATAATGTGAGATCGGTCCATCTACATGCACTGAACGTAATTATTTTTGTTATTATAAATGTCCATATACTAGACAATATGCATATTTTACATACATTAATACATACACACAAAATTACATATATATTATAGCATACATTATTTTATAAATCTATATAATAATGTAATATAATATATATTAATGTACTTTCCTAAAAATAATAATATATATAAAAATAATATTTTTTATGTTTTATTTAAAATCAATATAGGCTAAACAATTTTATTACAATTGAATTAAATTATAAATTATTTTTTAAAATATCACATTTCATGTTTAAAGCTATTAGTAAAACTAAATTATTTATTTTTTATTTTGATTCAGTTTATCATGTTTAGCTATCATTAGGCTACCTTTATGTTAACATTTTTTTAAACCAGATTTATTTGTTTTTTAATAATTAAAGTTAAAATAATATAAATTGTCTCGGAGGACAGGGAGCATAATTTCAAATTAATACTTGTTTCTAATAAAATCAGAAGCTTATTCAAGCTAACTCGACTAATAAACAATTCCCTCTAAATATAAATAAATACTTTTTCTAAATCACTTTTAAGTTAAATGTCCATATAGACCTACAGAAATAGCAATCTATTGCTGTCTTAAACGGACTGCTTTAACAGGTGTTTTTTTTTGTTTTTTTTTTTACGTAGCGTACAAGAACGAACTATAGAATCTAATAGTACAATACAGTAATAGGTTATATTGTAATTGGTGGCCGAGCACATGTGTCAGTGATGAACACATCTGTACAGTGAACGATGGGAATGTGTTCCACTGTTTTTCCCATGTGAGTGTGTTTGGGGTCAGACAGGCTGCTGATAACCCGCAGAATCTGCAGACGCTGATAAGAGACGCATCTCTTTCTCCTGTGGTGGAGGGGGGAGGGAGGCTGAAGCCCAAACCTGTTAGGATCCCATTATGTTCAGCTGGGATTCTCCTCCCAGGACACTCATCTGTGCGGCAAATGAGCGTGAGAAACCACTAGTGGAGACGCTTGGCCAGTTTGCTGAGGTGATGAGCGTTTACACGGGAGTTAGTAGGCTAGAACGTTTTTTATTTAAGAAGATCGCGGTATATAGGCTACCTGTAATAGCACTGACTATAACTAATTATACTTTATCAATATACAAAGAACATATTAGCATTTATTTAATAAAAATATGGATGGGTAGATAGATAGATAGATAGATAGATAGATAGATAGATAGATAGATAGATAGATAGATAGATAGATAGATAGATAGATAGATAGATAGATAGATAGATGGATGGATGGATGGATGGATGGATGGATGGATGGATGGATGGATGGATGGATGGATGATGGGTGGGTGGATGGATGGATGATGGGTGGGTGGATGGATGGATGGATGGATGATGGGTGGGTGGATGGATGGATGGATGGATGGATGGATGGATGGATGGATAGATAGATAGATAGATAGATAGATAGATAGATAGATAGATAGATAGATAGATAGATAGATAGATAGATAGATGGTGGATGGTTGGTTGGTTGGATGGATATAGATAGATAGATAGATAGATAGATAGATAGATAGATAGATAGATAGATAGATAGATAGATAGATGGATGGATGGATGGATGGATGGATGGATGGATGGATGAGGGTGTCTCTTGATTTGTCTCTGGAGGAGGTGCACAGCTTCAGCATCAGACTCTGGCAGCTTTACTCAGACAGACTTGTTGAATAATTCATCTCTAATTAGGGCCCATGTTGTATTTATCGCTTACACAGTTTTGGTCCATTAGCTCAAAATGATCACATGGACATCATTATATAATTAGAAATATTTTCATAATTGAGTAGGCTATGTTTTAAATAAGCATTTAAAAAAAAAATGTTTTGATAGTAGCAATTTTATCATTTAGGCTAATAATGCCTTGTGCATTGGATAGGCCTACAAAAACTTTCGATTTCAATGACTTTCTTTAAAATCATTAATAATTACAAAGTAACAAAAACAAAACATTTTGTACATTATGCTTTTAGAAAAGAGTGCCTTTAACCAGTTGGCTATAAATCTGGAACTTTTGGACTAGTATTTAGATTATCTTAAATATTAAATTATTTGCTAAAAACATATTTAGTTTTGAGAGGTTATTTACATATTTTGTTGAGAGGTTGTCTATATCTTGCACGGAAACTGGTCGCGCGCTCTGCACTGCATCTACTGTTTCTTACAGTCTGTCGCCACCTCCTGGAACATTCGAGTAATCGCGCTTTTCTAAAACAAACAATGTTGTAAAATAACCCAGTTTTTATAAATATATAAACACATATTTTCAAATGAGCAATATTTGTTTGTAAAATATATAAAATATCATTATGTTTTGTAAAAGCAATATACAATTTCATTTAAGGCTATAATATGTGTATCGTTTTCGATAAGAATAAAAAATTATTCTATCCAAAAGTAGGCCCAGCAACGTTAGAGGGCGCTGTAGGGCACTAGTGTGTGTTTACGGTCTATGGTAAAATCCTTCATAGGTTACATCTGGGACTGTTAAACTGCACCAAGAGTTCATGCAACTAAATGTGTTTATAAATATTTATATATATATATATATATAGGGCTGTCAAATGATTAATCACGATTAATCGCATCCAAAATAAAAGTTTGTGTTTACATAATAAATGTGTTTGTACTGTGTAAAATTATTTTGTATATAGGCTAAGTACACACACGTGCATTTATATATTTAAGAAAAATATGGGTCCCACTTTATATTAAGTGGCTTTAAGTACTATGTACTTACATAGAAAAATAAGTACAATGTAGGCTACTTATTGTGTTCAGGTTGTATTGTAAAACACTTTTGCTGCTATTGAGATGTGATACTGGTAAGGTTAGGGACAGGTGTGGTGGTATGGGTCGATTTAAGGGTAGGTTAAGGTGTAAGGGAAGGGTCAACTGTGTAATTACAAATGTAATTACATCAATTAAGTACAGTTGTAATTACATGCAGGTATTTTCAAAATATAAGTACAATGTAAAAACATATATGTACATAATAAGTCCATTGTATTAAAGTAGTAACTTCAATGTAAGTACATAGTACTTAAAAGCCACTTAATATAAAGTGGGACCAAAATAGGTAATTAATATATAAAATATTTATATATAATATAAATTATATATAAATCTATGTATAGTAGCCTATATACATGCAAATATTTCTTAAATATATACAAGCATGTGTATGTATTTATATATTTAAAATAATTATACACAGTACACACACATTTATTATGTAAACACAAACTTTTATTTTTGATGCGATTAATCGCGATTAATCATTTGACAGCCCTACTATATATATATATATATATAGAGAGAGAGAGAGAGAGAGAGAGAGAGAGAGAGAGATCATTGGAGTTCAATGTATGTATCTAGAGCTGAATTGTCTCGTTAGACAACAAAGGCAAACCTCACCTACACCATATGCATATGCTTTGTCTGGGCAACTTTTGCATGAGAGAAAACCTGTGAGGTACATGTGCAGGGAATGCACTGGCTCTTTAAAATCAATACAGCCCTCACTCTCCTGCTTTAAAGGTTAAACTATTCATAACCATTACATAACATGGAGGACTACTGCACCCTTACAGGTGAGAAGTCACATTCCATTCATTCTGATTTACCTGTGTGATTCATGGACTGAGCTTCAGGATTCCCCACTCTATGGAATGTCCACTACTAAAAACTGCGATGACTTATTGTTTAAAAGTCCTGTGCAGTGACACACATGGCAGAATCCCCGTTGACACCTCTGGGACTTTAAACAGTAGGCCTATGACTTTTGAGGGAAAGATGGGGAAACCTAAACAGAAGGTATAAACAGGTTAGTGATTTACCCTGGTTTCAGTTTTGAAAGTCATAGCAGCCTAAATCTCCAGTGTATATAAGACATGTAAGTGACACAGGAGTCTGGAAGAAAATGGAAATTCCAGTGGCGTGTGGAGAGGGTGGGTCACACAGTCATGTCCTCCCTGTATCTAAACATTCAGTGTCGTTCAGTGTGAGTCAGCAGATTGTGTGTCAGAACATGCTGTTTCATGTGAGCAAGTTTCATATTAAACTACACTATCCTTACACATGAGTGAAATAGCACTTTGTTTAGCCTGACAAGCTATTGGGAAAGTCACCATAGTACACTGTTTAACCCTGTTCACCGTTCACTGTTTCAGAGACCATGGTATGTGACTGATATGAGTTCAAATATCCTCACTGTCACTTTTTATCGATTTAAAAGTATAGTTCACCCAAAAATGAACATTTACTCACCCTCAAGTTGTTCCAAACCTGTATTTCTGCTGAACACAAAAGAAGATATTTTGAAGAATATGAGTAACCAAAAAAGTTGATCAGACCTGCAAAATAGAGGAACAGACAATATTGTGCCTAAAATGTCATTTTAATGTCAAAATGACAAGTCACCTAATAGCCTATCCACTTATTGGTTTTTGAATTGTTGTATACAATCAATTTCACATTTGGAAATGTGCTGGTATTCAGGAAACCAGTCCTTTTGCTCGTGTGATATTGCATATTAAATACAAGATCTTATACAGAGACTTTTTTTGCACCATATCTTGGTTTTTGGAAGTATTTTGGCCATAATTTGTATGGTTTTTTTACCCCAAGCCCCTGTTGATTTAGTGTGTGTGCACTGTGTAATGGCAGGGGGCAAGGCTCTTTTTCGACAGCGACAGCAAGGCCTCTTCTGTTGAGTGTTTTTTCAGCAGTGCAACATTGCATATCAAATCATTATGTTACTATACAATTCTTGTCCTGTAATTTGACTACAATTTGTAAGTGATCTACCCAGCACAGGTAACAAAATAGGCTACTGGTTGTCCATGCAAGCTGACAAAACGTCTTTCAGAAGAAAAAAAGAAAAGAAAAAAAAAATCAGTCGACAAATACTCCATAAAATAGTTTTGAAAGTTGTGAGTTATGAAAATTACGTGATCTAGGACCTTTTTTTAGTGCGCACTACTCACTAAAAAAAAGTTGCTGCCTTAATTTTTTCAAAGTTATTTCAACTTAAATTACATTCAACTGATTTTGTAAAAATGAGTTGAATCTTCTTTAAAAAGTTGAACATTGCTTAACCTATTTTGATGAGTTACAGCAATGTAAAAACATGTTGTCATTACTTATTGATCATAGAATTTTTACATGCTGTAAAAACTAAGTCTATTCCTTTACAGCTTTGTTTTCAATATGGTCTAACAAGGTCTATTCCTTTAGCAATGTTACATATGAAGTATAGGCCTATGTCACACGGTAAAGGATGAGTCAAAGATCACGTTTAAATGCTGGATGGTCTTGTCTTGACCTGCGCTCACTTGAGGAAGTGTGTGTTTATGCTGCTGTGTGATCTGCCTCAGCAAAAGAGGTTTAGTAATGGTCAGCCCACTGTTCTCCCACTAAAGATTCCCGCTCATAAACATGCTGATGCGTGCTCTCGTCACCTATCTATGTCAGAGCTGTGTTTCGGGAGCTGGACAGGACGTCCTATCCACACTGATCACATGATACCGAAAAGGAAAATTTTCAGAGTTTCCAGTATTGGATCAGAATAAATGAGTTGGACTTCCTGATATATCACTGCAAAGCAGATGCATTGTTGTTATTTGTAGGTCACTTTGTACTTATTCGTCCTACATTATCCATTCTCATCTTGTCTTACTTGAATTAATTATTGTATCAGAGACAAAACCCTTCAGCAAGTCACTAAGCCTGTTTGTAGGTCACTGATATAAGTTTACAATTGTAAAAATGTTCCCTCATGAGAGGTATAGCTTTCTGTTGTGTGTGTGCACAATGTACATTGCAAAATGCAGTTGCATTTTAGAGGAACACCCTCTGCCCTCGGGGTTTACCACGCATAGCTACTGTTATGGTACAGTAGTTGTGTTTGAGAACAGGTTGCCTTGGAGTTAACACACATGCGCCTTGAGTAAAAAAACGACACATTCGTTGCTTCTTTAGAATGCCTTTGTGGGTAAACTCTCACGGCAGAACTACACATAGAGGAGTTTCCCATTCCTCAGACTATGAGGAAGCAAGATATTGGCACCATACAGTCTACTTCCTTGACTTTACATTAATGTTTAAGAACTACTTCTATTATATATAGATATTTCCTGATTCCACTAAAGTACTTTTAGTTTTTGTTTGTTTGTCTATGCATCTTCTTGACTGCTGCTGTCATTATATGTTATATATATATAAAAAAAAAAATATATATATATATATGCAGTGGATATTCAATTTAATTTTTGACTAAAGTTGTTCATTTATAATTAAAGCATTAAAAAATTACAAAAATGTAATCCCACTTTTTGACACCTTTGTAAACTGTAAAAAAAATAAATAAAGTTGCTGCATTAAATTTTTAAGTACAATTAACTTGGACTTTAAGTCATTTCAACTTAAATTACATTAAACTGACTAAAAAAAATTATTTTAAAGTTAAAGCAATGTAAAAAATATATGTTGTCATATCTTATTGATCATATAATGTTACTTATATTTTATATAAAATATTATACATATTAAAATACTTTTTTATTTTTTATTAAATGTGTATGTATTTAATGTGTTTTATATTATACAATACAATGTTTAGTTTTCATGTTGCTATGTCAAAATAATTTTAAACCATCTAAAATCTATTTGCATAATTCAATATCTTTCAGCAAAAATGGTAAACATTATTTAAAAATTATAATCATAAAATTATATTTTTAAATAATTTAATTATACAATATATATAAAATATTTAAATGTTAATTAAAAAACAAATATTACACATTATATGTGTAATCATATTTTATGTATTATTTTATTTTTTTCACATGTTGCAATGTCAGAATTACAGGACCCATTTGAAATATATGAATGATTCAATATCTTTCTGCAAAAATTCTGAGATGTTTGAAAATGGGACTTTTTGCAAACCACCAAAGTACACATTGTAGAGTTGAGCACTAAATTTTTTTTTAAAATAGTAAAATACTTTAAAATACTTTTCTGACATAAAATGTTTGGGTTTTTTTGTTACATTTTAGCCAGCCCTAACTGGATTCTGGAATATTTTGCAACTGGAAAAGACGAGCTTTCAGTAGCTATTACTGATCTGATAGTGTGCCTACCGAAGCAGAGAAAATTTCCCCAAACTCCTGGCGCAGTTAATTCCCTTTAGAACACAATTCAGACGTCAATCACACTTTGGAAATCCCCTAGCCAGCTAAGCTCCGCCCCTCTCTTCATCTCTTTAACACTGCTGTGCTGAAACTCTCACAGTCCACAAGAGCCACACAGACTTCAGACACAAACATGGATGTTTACAGAGGCAGCAACACCAACCAAATGGATTATAATGACGATGGCCGCGGACCCAAATCTGGGAAAATACTTGCGAGCAACGACGACCGTTTAGACAGCGGTTTGGATTCGCTAAAAGAGGATGAATACCCGGACGTGGTGTCTGATTTCAGGCGGATGAATGTGGCCGAGGACGAGCCCTGGAGGAAAGAGCTCACCGAAGACGGAGACACGTAAGTTTTTCTTAAAAAAAGCTATCTTATGCAGATAATGCAAAATCAATTATGTGCATCTGATTTTTTGAAACAGTGTACATAATGCATGATGCATGGGAAAGACACAACTTTTAGGTTGCAGAGAACTGTTTTTTTTTTATTTTTTATATATATATATATTTATTTTTTGCAAGTTATCAGTACAATGGTTAAAGTTGATGAAGGCAATTTCAATCATTCAATGACAAATAATAACTTTTAGTTTGCAAAGGACTTTATTATAATTTTATTTATTTATATATATAAATATATAATTGTTTCACAGTACTTATGTAATGCAAAAAAAATTCTTCAGATTTCAAAGTTGATTGTTCTTAAGCACAGTTAAAGTCCTTCTCATTCCATTCACAAACCGTAGTGCGCATGCGCAGGCACCCTGCAGGCTTTATGTAAACAGAAACGCTGCATCAGTACAGACTGTTCTCTGGCACCGCGTCTATGTGGGCGGGGCTTCTGTCCTGGCGTCAATGAGGGCGGGGCTGCGCCAACTCGGAAAGTCCCGGGCAGCGTGCCAGACATTCAGACGCGCGCGTGCTGCGCATGTCCCTACTAGGAAAAATACAGTTCTCTGCACACCCAAAAGAGTTGATGTTTTATAAATAAAAATGTTCTTACGGTTGCATAACAACTTATTTTTATTTTTTAAAGGTATTTACATCTTGCCATTATTCACGAGGCCAATGATGCTGCATTAAAAATGATTGATTTATCCTATGGTGACCCCTTCCTCAACACACAGAACAACCAGAGACAGGTACATCAGGATATTATTTGTATTATTATTATTATTATTACGTGTGTATATTAGCAAACTTTAGCTCCATTTCGGACTTTTCTTTCACACTAAACCACTCCCTTCCAATTTCAGACTGCCTTGCATTTGGCCGTCATCACAGAGCAGCCTCGTATAGTAGAGCAGTTACTGAAGGCCGGCTGTGACGCGTCCCTGGTGGATGACTGTGGGAATACCGCCCTCCATATCGCCTGCAGGAAAGGTTCAATGGCCTGCTTTGGCCTCCTAACGCAGGGCTGCCCACAGCACCTCCCAGCCATCCTCCAGACACCAAACTATAACGGTAAGAGGGAGTTTAGTGTGTACGTTTTGCTTGCGATCATCCTCTCTGACCTTGATTTGGACACATCTGATCTGAATTTCATTTTACTCTTCAGGTCAGAAATGCATACACGTGACCGCTATCCAGGGGTACCTGTCGTTGTTGGAAAGCCTCGTCCAGCTTGGCGCAGACATCAACGCACAGGTAAAAATGAGATTTTCTCTAGCTATCCAAAATCTGTTTGCGTCTTAACAAATTGAATAACCGCATTGCAAAATCAAATGGCTAAAAATGCTTGTTTGTTTGTCTTTAGGAGCAGTGTAATGGGCGAACCGCTCTACACTTAGCGGTGGACCTCCAGAACTTTGAGCTGGTTAAACTTCTAATCAGCAAAGGCGCTGATGTTCACAGCTTCACGTACGGCGGTCACACGCCTTATCACCTGACCTATGGAAGGGCAAACGCAGACATAAAAAAAGTCCTGTATGAGCTCACGGCGCCACACCTAAGGGAACTACCAGATAGTGAGTCAGAAGATAGCGACGAGGATTATGAAGACCAATGTACATCTGATGATGATGATGATGATGATGATGATGATGTAAGTTGCTTATCTGATGTTAATTTTTTGATTTCTTACAGAAAGTAAACATGCTTAGGTTTTCCTAATTTGCTTTTTGTTCATTTCACAGATTTATGATGACATTAAAATGATGGGGCAGTAAGAAAGAGGGGCAGTAGGAAAGAGGACCAGTAGGACTTCTGTTGAATGGAGAAAGATAGAGATGTTCTCACTCAAGGTGCCCAGGAACGAGCCCGCCGTGGAGCTCGAAGGGTCACAGGTGGCTCATTGGCGGCGCAAGTACAAGACAAATGTACAAAGGAGGCCTGGATACAAAGGGTGTATTAGAGCAACACTGGAGAGAGGCTGACAAAACCGTACCGTTGGCTCTCTATGATAGACTGTACTGTCAGCTGAAATTAACGGCTGCGTTTCTGTTGTACTGTGATGTAAAATATTGTGTATACAGACAGATTTATTTTTATATTAACATGTAAATGTGTATATAGAAGATTGAAACGTAACGCATTTTAAATTAAAAACCTTAAACTTCACTTTGTGTCCTTCCTTGGAAATGCATGAGAACGGTTCTACCAGAGATATTAGGAAGTTTAAATATCCTTTTGTGTCACTGAGGAGAAGTGCTTGTAAACTGAAGAACTTGTACTCTGTTTTCCGTCAGCTGAGTTCACTGGAATTTCCTGAGCAGGAAGAGCCATTCAGACAAAATTGCAAAGCTGAGTTCCCCTGCTTCCTTAATTCCCAAAATAAGGAACGCCGTGAAATTGTACAATGCTGCTTTATGCAGAATAGTTTGCCAAATTAGTCAACAATTCACCCACCGGAACATTTTAGATTGATATATTACTAGAAAGTTCCTCCCCTGTTGATATTCTTGGAAAAGGGTGTAGTAGTGTTCATTTAGCAACAGTGTTAATGCCTTTGACCTAAAGAGAACTCATGTTCGTCTATTAGCATATTCCTAGTGTTTGCCATTTCAATTTAAAATTGATTTTTAAAAAAATTCAGACTGAAGCCAACAGAGTGAAGTGAAACTCCTAGAAAATTTCCTCAAACTTTCATATTCACAACCTACAAATCATGCAGTTCAACTCGCAGTCACACTTTACTTTTGTCTTGGCCTTTACAGTAAAGGAAAGTCAAGTGTGTGTGGTTTTCTTGATTTGAATACAAACCTGAGATCTTTAAAGGGAATCCACCTTCAGCTTAACTCATCTTATTTCCGAATGTGAATCTGGACAGCGCGCCTTTTTGATTTTGAGATACTGTTTTGCCTCTTCAGTCCCTAAGACACCTCTTAAAGAGTTCCATGCAAATGATTTAGTCATAGCGCTCGATTTGCGAGCCCTGTGGAGTCTGGTTAGGAGACGCAGGGCTCTTCGCAGCTCCTGTAACTGCAGGAGAATACTCGTATGATTCAGTCAGCTCCGAGAAATGACAGCAGGCCACCACTTGGAAAATCCGGCTCTTGTTTGCCGTCTATATAAAGCAAGCAGCACTACATTTATGCAAATACCATGTCTGGAGGGGATTCTGTAGTGAGAGTTTAGGAAATGCTATTTACATCTTAAAGCGAGTGTGAGAAAATCAGACAGGTGCAAACGCACACTGCTTACCATAAATGAAGGGGCTTGAGACCCCAGGAGGCTTCCTAGTGATTTCGTACAGTAAATTCACTACTGGCTCTGAATAAAATACATTCTAATGAGCAGGAGATTGAGGCAGCGGCACATTTCCTCAAAAGGCGACAGTTTGCAATATAATATGGTGCGCATAAGTTCAAGTTACAGATTAATAACAATTAATTGCATTTAAAATGATTTTTTTTAATGTATAGCCTATATATATATATATATATACACACACTCACCTAAAGGATTATTAGGAACACCATACTAATACTGTGTTTGACCCCCTTTCGCCCCCCAGAACTGCCTTAATTCTACGTGGCATTGATTCAATAAGGTGCTAAAAACATTCTTCAGAAATGTTGGCCCATATTGATAGGATAGCATCTTGCAGTTGATGGAGATTTGTGGGATGCACATCCAGGGCACGAAGCTCCCGTTCCACCACATCCCAAAGATGCTCTATTGGGTTGAGATCTGGTGACTGTGGGGGCCATTTTAGTACAGTGAACTCATTGTCATGTTCAAGAAACCAATTTGAAATGATTCGAGCTTTGTGACATGGTGCATTATCCTGCTGGAAGTAGCCATCAGAGGATGGGTACATGGTGGCCATAAAGGGATGGACATGGTCAGAAACAATGCTCAGGTAGGCTGTGGCATTTAAACGATGCCCAATTGGCACTAAGGGGCCTAAAGTGTGCCAAGAAAACATCCCCCACACCATTACACCACCACCACCAGCCTGCACAGTGGTAACAAGGCATGATGGATCCATGTTCTCATTCGGTTTACGCCAAATTCTGACTCTACCATCTGAATGTCTCAACAGAAATCGACTCATCAGACCAGGCAACATTTTTCCAGTCTTCAACTGTCCAATTTTGGTGAGCTCTTGCAAATTGTAGCCTCTTTTTCCTATTTGTAGTGGAGATGAGTGGTACCCAGTGGGGTCTTCTGCTGTTGTAGCCCATCCGCCTCAAGGTTGTGCGTGTTGTGGCTTTACAAAAGCTTTGCTGCATACCTCGGTTGTAACGAGTGGTTATTTCAGTCAAAGTTGCTCTTCTATCAGCTTGAATCAGTCGGCCCATTCTCCTCTGACCTCTAGCATCAACAAGGCATTTTCGCCCACAGGACTGCCGCATACTGGATGTTTTTCCCTTTTCACACCATTCTTTGTAAACCCTAGAAATGGTTGTGCATGAAAATCCCAGTAACTGAGCAGATTGTGAAATACTCAGACCGGCCCGTCTGGCACCAACAACCATGCCACGCTCAAAATTGCCTAAATCACCTTTCTTTCCCATTCTGACATTCAGTTTGGAGTTCAGGAGATTGTCTCGACCAGGACCACACCCCTAAATGCATTGAAGCAACTGCCATGCGATTGGTTGATTAGATAATTGCATTAATGAGAAATTGAACAGGTGTTCCTAATAATCCTTTAGGTGAGTGTATATTAGTGCTGTCAAATTGATTAATCACATCTAACATAAAAGTTTGTTTATATACATTATTACATTTATTTATATGTTATTTATATTATTTATATTATATATATGTACAGAATTATTTGCCCCCTTGGTAAATATGATCAAAGATAGCTGTAAAAAATACTGGCTGTTTTAAATGCAAAAATCTAACCTTTTATTGAAGTAAAATAATTGAAAGTGGGGGAAAAATCACATTATGAAATAAATGTTTTTCTCCAAAACACGCTGGGAACAATTATTTGCCCCCTTTTATTAAATACTTTTTGCAACAGCTCTGAGTCTTCTCCTATAACGCCAGTTTGGAGAACACCTGACAAGAAACCATTCCTCCACACAGAATCTCTCCAGATCCTTCAGATTCCCAGATCTATGTTGGCGCTTCTACTCTTCAGTTCAGCCCACTCATTTTCTATAAGGTTCAGGTCAGAGACTGGGACGGCCATTGGAGATGCTTGGTTTTGTGCTCAGTGACACATTTTTGTTTTGAGTTTGATGTTTGTTTTTGGATCACTGTCCTGTTGGAAGATCCAAACATGGCCCAATCAAAAAATCTAAACAACAATGTGTCACTGAGCACAAAACCAAGCATCTCCAATGGCCACCCCAGTCCCTGACCTGAACCCTATAGAAAATGAGTGGGCTGAACTGAAGAGTAGAAGCGCCAACATAGATCTGGGAATCTGAAGAGAGAATCTGAAGAGAGGATCTGGAGAGAGGATCTGGAGAGATTCTGTGTGGAGGAATGGTCTCTGATCTCTTGTCAGGTGTTCTCCAAACTCATCAGGCATTAAAGGAGAAGACCCAGGCCAGAGCTGTTATCTTGGAAAAAGGAGGTTGCAAAAAGTATTTAATAAAACGCTTTTTGGAGAAAAACATTTATTTCATAATGTGATTTACCCCCCACCTTTCAGTTCTTTTACTTCAATGAAAGGTTAGATTTTTGCTTTAAAAAAAAAAAAAAAAATATCAAAAGGATTAACAAAGCAGATTTATTTTTTACAGCCATCTTTGATCATATTTACCAAAGGGGCAAATTATTCTGACCAGCACTGTGTGTATATATATATATACAGTAGTCAACATTTGCAGTGGATCAAAAAAGTTAATCAAAGTTGTCTAAAAAACGGCTATTGTAATATCCATGTATAACTTTGTTGAAAGGTTTTGATCCACTTCTAATGTTGACAACTGTATGTGTGTGTGTGTGTGTGTGTGTATACAGTGCCTTTCAAAAGTTTGGGATCGGTAAGATTTTTCAAGATTAAAAAAAAAACAAAAAACAATATTGTTAAATATTATGAAATTTTAAAATAACTTTTCTATTTTGAATACATTTTAAAATGTAATTCATTTATGTGATGCAAGCACCATAACTCCAGTATTCAGTGTCACTTGATCCTTCAGAAATCAATCTAATATTCTAAGACTTCTTTTAAAAACATTAAAATTCTTACCGATCCCAAACTTTTGAATAGCAGTGTATATACAGTATAGACACACACAGACATATATTTCAATTTAATAATATATATATATATATATATATACACACACATATATTATCTATCTATCTATCTATCTATACACACACATATACATCAATACACATTAAATTAGAAAAATAATAGCAACAACACTGGAGTTTTCCAAAAAAATTATTTTTATTGTATTGTTGCAAGAAAAAAAGCTACATAAACAGCAAAAAACATCAGTTGACCTGAATATTGATGACATGATTGTAGTTCTCAGACTTTTTTTGTGACAGGGTAAGGACTCGTGCAGATATTCTCAATCCCGTTCAGTAAGAGCCATGAGATGGGTGTCAATCTCGGACTCTGACAAAATTCTGAAATATATAGAAATATACATTACTACACAATGAACTTTCACAACTTAAATACATGTCGTCGATAATTTTTACACAACATGACGAAAAAAGTTTGAATGACCTAGTGGTTTGAAATAAATACAGTGTTTGGCATGGTAATGGGTAAGACAATGATATATTTGGTCTTGGTGGAATAGATCTGCTACACTGCCGCTGCAGAGCAAGTACAGGAATTGCTACTGCCAAAACACACAAGACACACTGCAGTGAGCAAGTAAGACATGCTGCTTCTGTACAATACAGCGTACATGAGTTACCTGTAGGGAAGGTGGAGGGTTTCTGCTAAGACAAATGCTGACCAGTATTTAAAGGTTGAGCAGCGAGTTCATTGGCTACTGATACAGCAGAAACCAATCAGCTGTGCCTTATAGAGAATGATGCAATTGCAAGCATTTGAGTTAAGGACCTATCAGCCTATCCCTAAACCATCGAATGTTACATTACAGAATTTTGTATTAGTGTTCAAAAATGTGGGGTCGGTATGATGTTTTTTGTTACGCCTCTTATCCTCCCCAATCCTGCAGTTATAACACTGATACAGTGAAATATTATTCCTATTTAAAATGACAGTTTTCTATTTTTAATATATTTTAAAATATAATTTATTCCTGTGATGACAAAGTTGAATTTTCAGCATCATTACCAGTGTCATACGATCCTTCAGAAATCATTCTAATTTGACGATTTGCTGCTCAAAAACATTTCTTGTGCAGCTTAATATTTTTGCGGAAGTCGTGGTGAAGTTTTTCAGGATTCTTTGATAATAGATGAAAAGAAGATTTATTTGAAATGTGTATTTAATTACATAATAAATGTCTCAACTGTCACTTTTGATTAAGGCTTACTTGAATAAAAGATCAAATAAAAGTTTACTTTTGAACAGTACTGTATGTAGATAGTATGAAAATACCAGCTCAGTACTACTAACTGGAAGTACCTAGTGGGGATTTTTCACCATTTATAGAGTATGGTTTGGCTGTTGACATACAGGACATATGTAAATATGTAAATGCTATGTAGTGATATGTAAATGTTACATCCTGTTCCACTTGCAACGTACAAACCCACCTGAACTTGGGCTCCTCTGTGGTAACAACCCCGATCTCCAGCTCTGACGGCTTGAAGTCGATGGAAAGAACGGTAGACAAGCAACTTATTGCAGTCTGTAAGGATGAAAAGTGAATAGAAGAACTCAAAATAAGACGACACAACATAACAAAGGGTATTGATACCATCTGTGATGCAGAAGAATGAACTCATACCTCTACTGTTTGTTCAAAGGTCCAATCCAATTTCTTCTTCACCTTTTTCTCCAGGAAGCTTGTGGCCTCTGTTTGTTTGACGCCCGCAGCAGTGGCCTTGAAGCCGCAGTAGTAGCCTGCAGGATCACATTTATAGACCTGCGGCCCCAGCTCCTCATCCACGCCAACCACAATCATACCTGACATGTTCAAACAATATTAATACACAACATTAAAAACAAAGTTATTTATATAACAATAACATTCCATAATATTGAATTCTGATATGTCCTGAATGGCCTACTATAGTACTCTTCTTACTAGGCATGCTGTATGTTTACTTGCATAAATACATGATATACAGGAGCAGTATACAACCAGAGAACATTATATTTAATACTGCGTGACACAATGCAATGCGTTAGACTTCATATTAGATACTATCTACTTCTAGGCTCAAGAAACAGTTCTTGTTAAAACCAGTTGTGCTGCTTAATATTTTTGTTTTTGGATTCTTTGATGATAAAAAAGTTTTTTTTTTTTTTTTTAAACAGCATTTACTTGAAATAGACATTTTTGTAGCTTTAAAAATCTCATTACTGTGACATTAGATCAATTATTTAATACGTCCTTTATTAAAAAAAATCTTGCTGACTGAAAACTTTTGAACACTAGTGTATGTAGATAGTATGAAAGTAGTAACTGATGGTACCTTGTGGGGATTTTTCACCGTTAATATATTATGGTTTGGTGGTTTGGATATACAGGACATATGTAAATGCTATGTAGTGGTAAATGTAATATCACACAATGCAATGTTATAGACATCACCTAATACTAGGCTCATGACTTCACTGGAGTCACATAAAATTTTGAGCATTTTACCCACATATATTGGACTAAACAGCAAATATGGCTATATTGATTTTTGAGATAACTGCACACTTCTTGCCGACGCGGAACAGTGTTGTGATAAAATTAACATAACAGTATTTATTGTTGCTTACTACAGATTGTTTCGCACTCTACTGCATAATATGTTGTATGCGGCATGTCTAGACACTAATTCTGATAATGCTAATAAAAGCCACTATTGCTTTCTGTAGAGCTGTCTTTAAGATTTTTAACTTTGCAACACTGACACAATTATTATAATGAACTGAATCAATGCTGAACTAAACTGAGCTGCATAATTACACTAAATCAAAACCGAATTTGTTTTATGATTGATGTTTGAAACATCGACACTGTCATTGAACTAAGCTGAATCAACATCGAACAGACTTTAGCTGAATATAGGGGCACTTTAAACCGTCTGTATTGTATAAAGCGCTATATAAATGAATGTGGCTTGACTTTATTCAGAACAGCTTCATATGCCGACTGTAGACTTACAGCAGCCCAGAGGCCTCATCTCAGCGTTCTGTGTGTACACCTGTGAGATGTCTGCAATGCGCTTGCACAGCATGTCTACTGGGATCTCATAGCCGTATTTATACTTCCAGTTAGCAGCTTCATATCGCGCCCTCTGCACCTGCGACCTGCTGTCAGCTTCAGAGAGAAACATAAGACATCACACGTGGTGTAAATTAATACACAGTTTAACATTTCACCACACAAAAGGAGATTTTCCTAACTTAACGCAAACTGGACAACTGCTGTGTACAGAGATGAGTTTACCTGTCATGCCAGACATCACACAGCCAATGTTTTCTGTTATTCTGAATAGATGAGTGACAGTGGACTCATCGAGAAGCTTATCCTGGGTGATTAAAAGAAAAAGGATTACATTAGTATTGCTCATACAACTGCCACTGTCACTGAAACGTTGGCATAGTTAATATGTTACATGGAGATATAAACACACTTTTTATAAAAAAGTTAAATTAAATACAAACACTCACTGGAACTTTCTTTTGAGTAATAACAACAGCACAGTCTTTCCCTCGAACAGCTAATGACGTAAGACCTCCCTGATTAATGGCCTTGAATGCATATTCTGTGGAAAATAAATTTAACAACCAGATGTCGTATTATTAATCTTTTACTAATATACAAGAGAAAATGTATTATTATATATATATATATACACTATTTATTTTATTTCTAAATGTATACAGTTATATGTACAATGCAGAATATATAAGGGCAAATGAATCATTCAGAACAGATAGTGATTTTGCATGCAAGACATAACCTAGATTTTACAGGTGAAACAGTTTCACATGTGAACAGTAGGCTATTTCTTAAATCTCTGCACACACAATTGTTAATATTATGAAACCAAAAGTAAATTTATCCACATTGGTAAAAACAATGAGTTCAGATGGATCTGTCATGCAAGTGAAAGCTGAAACGAGCACTGATAAACGTGTCAAAAAGCGAATTAATTTTAACAACATATTCCATTCTTACTTATTGTCATCCGTTTTAAACAAATCAATGTTTAATACTGCTGTAAATACAATAGCATGAGCTAAAGAAGGTACAGAATGAACATGGTGCAAAATGACTGAGCATTTATTCTTTCGACTTAATAAAGACACATTTTAATCGATACGCACCGACTTGATAGAGTCTCCCCTCTGGGGAAAAGATGGTAATGTGTCGATCAAACCCCGCGCTCGAGCCTCGGGACATAATGCTAGAGATTTACTGTTTAATATTTCTAGTTTGTAAACAGATCTAAACCACAGCTCTGTTGTACACCGGAAATGATACAACCGGCTCCGGCATTCATATCCGGGTGAGATGTCATCATGACGCGCCGCATGGGCCTTTGTGTGAAAAGCACTTGATATTAAGGACAGTTTTAGTTGGATAGCTTTTAGTTTTAGAAAACTACAAAAAGCAGTTTTTCCATTGTATTTTAGTAACATTTTATTAGGGGTTAAATGAGTGAGGTTATGAATACCTGTAGTTCTGACATAGTGACCAAAGTTTAATTAAGCACATAGGCCTATCACATGTAATCCTTGTAGCCAATATGGCTCCTTATTAACACGTTTAAATCAATATAGCTAGTGAAAATAAAACCAACTATGGTATGTTCAGATAAACAGAAGCCACACATTTAAAAAAATCAACTGCCATATTTAATATAGTTAGGCTAGTGGTAGCCTACTTAAGTCGAACCAGGGTCAGGAAATTAAATGGGGTTTTAAGAAATTGTAAAATGTATTTATCCATTTGAACACAAATAGGCGGTTTTGATTTATTGGGAAATAAACTCTCAGTCTAATAAATCACATTGAGAATTTATGTTTTATTAGGCTACTAGCCTACGTGTTTGTAATTTTCAAAACCTGACAGTTGTGAAAAACACCCTTGTCCCGAGAACACAGAGCACATATTCAGTTGAAATCTATCTTTATAATATAGTTCAACCTTGAAATAATGTATGCCATTAACTAGAAACCTACTAGAAATTGAACTGGCTTACACCGAAGACAACTCCACTGGTTAACACTTATTTTCAAATGTATTCATTTTAATTTTCCGTCATATCTGAAAGACCTTTCAATTCCTTTCAGCTCTCAATACAACCTAAGGCTCACGGACCAACTGTTTCTAGTAACACCTAGAATCAGTAAAGAAATTGGTCGTCGAGCATTTAAATTCAAAGCTCCATCTGATTGGAATAACCTTCCTTCCTCACTAAGGTCGATCACTTCTCTTTATATCTTTAAATCATCTTTAATCACGCATTTTCAAACACTCTGCTCCTGTGTCTGAACTTTTTCAGGGCTCATACTACTCACTGTCCAGTGTACTGTATGTGTGTATTTGTTTACAAATATGGATTGTATACTTTACTTGTGCATGCAAGCAGATGTATTTATAAGGGGGTGTATTGTATGCTTATATGTACAAATGTCTATCTCAATTTTTTGCAGAGGGATTTATTTACTTATTTATGTTTTTTTTTTAATGTTTTTTTTACCATACCTTGTCTGTGCATAATTTGTGCATTATTGGCTGGTGAGGGAGTGGGGGGCTGGGGGGCTAGTTTCGGGGAGCATTGTTGAAGTGTGCGTGGGTGTGTGAATGTGTGTGTGTGTCTTTGTACTTATGTGTTTGGAATTATCTTTAATATTTACTCTTTTTCATCTTGTTTTGTTTGTCATTATTGTAAGGACCCCCCTCGAAAATGAGATGGTACATCTCAAGGGGCTATCCTTGAAATAAAGAAAAGAAAGATATACCGGTAGCCCTTGTGATTTAAATATATGGGTCTCTGAGGATTTTTATATGATTATGATTATACATTAGGAGCAGTGAACGTCACCTGCTATTGCTACTAACATAGATGTGCAATAGAAGAAACAGAATTGGACATATTGGATAGTGGCGATTTTGTTGATCATTTTTATTACATTATTTTTACTATATTGCTCATTTTAGGACCATTACACACACAGACACAGACACACAAAGGTAAGATTGGGGCGTGCCCGAAAGGTACACATTGCTACAACAGAAACTAACCTTACCCAACATCCTGTCAGGAAGTTTTCAGGACCAATTGTAAAGACCTTTCAACACTCCCATTACTCAGTCTCCAACATGCAGATACCCACACCTTGCCTCCTGCAGAAGTAAAGCACCCCGTAACAAGACTGACCCACCTCCACGTAAGCCATGACTTTTTTGTGCCAAGCATACTGCTGATCCATAGGTTCAAAATGTTTTGCAGGCCTATCAAAAATTCCGATAACATATTCAAGCCAGCCTTTTATGTTCTGTCAAGAGTGGCGTTTGTCAAGGTGTCCGGGCATGAAGTCAATGATTGTTTGTGTTCTACTTATAGTCTGCAATGTTTTTTCCTGTGTTCATCAGTTCATCGGGCAAGTCTTTGGCAGTAAATTTAGGGTTTTTCCACAGCTGCTTTAATCAAACATCTTATTCCTCTTGATAAAATTGTGCTTTTTCTTCCAAGCCCTGGAAGGTTTGAAATGGTACCTTACATCTTAAACTTAGAAACGATGCTGCTAACTCTGTCTCTAGGAACTTTTAGTGTCCAGGAAGTGTGAGAGCTCTTTTGTCTTAGCCACATCTGCTACTCAAACTTCAGCACATGCATGGGCAAAATGTATACATGCATCAAAACTAACACTAATTAAGTGTTTTCATTGAGTTTCCAAAGCAAAAAACAATTTTAAAACAATTTTGTACCATATCATTCTAGTAAGTGATTTAAAAAACAGCAATGCTGAATAATTATGACATAGCTGTATTAATACAACAATTAAAAAATATTACAATATATATTGACATTTTCAGTTTTAACATGCCACTAAAATGTTATATATGTATTTCGAAAAGCTTACATTTGTAATGGTATCTGTGGGTTTGAATAATTTTAATTGTTAGTGTATATATATATACAATAAAAGTAGTTAAGCAGAAGAAGAAACAATTGGACATTTTGCAAAGTTTTTATTTATTTATTTATTTTAAATTTCAATTTTTGAAATTGATTTAAATGTAATGGATTTTTTAGCCAGCACACTAGCAGTAACTCAAGCTTCAATGTTCTTGAGTAAGGCAGAGCCATTTCTGAGGAATTTCATATGTGGCTCTATCTCTTCCATTCTCATCGTACGGAATGTGCCAGGAGCTGCCGGAGGTCTGAACGATGGTGTCATAAGGAGAGACCCTCTGAAAAACACAATAAAGTCATCAGTCATCCTAATGATTTCTAATGATTACACAATGTCTCTCCATTCCAAAACCTACCTGAAATCGAACCCTTTTTCCTGGAGCATAATGACTGATTACCACCTGATGTCCACGTTGCCACTTGAAGAAGAGGCGTCTGGTTGCTCTGTCTGGCAAGCAGGCTTTGTGATCCCTCATCAGATCACGACTAAGAAAGTTACAGTGAACGCCAGAGTGCAAAGCAGCATACAGCAGAAATGGGTCATCTTCAGACCTGTGGCAGTCATCCAAGAAAAACAGTGCACTGTATCAAAAATACCTTTCATGCTTAGTGAATGAAGTCATTGTGAGGTTTATATTGAGTGACGAAGAGAAGAGAAGTGATCAGGTACATGTTTTACTAACACATTTGACTGAAACATAACAGTGAGGACTTCTAGAAAGCATGATAACTGAACAGAACCTGGAAGGATTACATAAGGACCAGGATTTTGAGTGTTCTATATAGGCAGGATTGTCCGTACGTCAATCAGATTTAGATCTGAGGAATTTGGAGGCCAGAGCAACACCTTGAACTCTTCTTCATGTTCTTCAAATCATTCCTAAACAATCGGGGCTTTCGCACCTGGTAGTTTTAGGAACTTAGTTCTAGGAACTAGCCACTAGGATGTTTCCCAGAGAACTAAATGTTCCCCTAGGGCCATTTTCCTGGTTACATTCGCCCCGCCAGTAGGAACTCTTTTAAGTGATGTAAACCACGCATGTTGTGACTTTTATGGACATTGCGGCAGACATTTATTTTGACGGCACTGAGAACGGCAGAGCTTGATCACACAGCTTCAATTCTCTGTCTTCATTAGTTTACAATCTGTTTAACAGTCCTGTCTAATGTGTTATTAGATAGAACAGTTATACAAAAAAAGTAAACAGTATATGAAAAGGTATTAGCGTTTGCTGTGTGGTTGATGCCCAATATCGCTAGCTGAGCAGAAATACAAATCATGTCATCATCCCTAAAGTTGCGTTGGATTTTCTCCTTAGTTTAAAAGAGGCCCATCTAGCACGGTTTTCCATGTTCATAGAGTTTGTGGAGTAAATATATAGGCTATAAACTGTGTACACTGCTTTTTTTTAAATGGCAAGTGCTGGTGTTTCGCATGCATTCAGCATACGATGTGCTGGGTTAGAGACTAAAAACCCACTAAAAGGCATTCCTAATCGCCAAAAAGTGGGTATTAGTTCTAGGAACCATGGAAAGGTTCCCTCAGTGAGAAAGCACCTAATGTCTGCAGTGTGGCAGGGTGCAACATCCTACTGAAAGATGCCACTTCCACCAGGGAACACCATTGTCATGAAGGGTTGTACCTGGTCTGCAACAATCTTTAATTAGATGGAACGGTTCAAATTAACGTCCACGTGAATGGCCGGACCCAGGACACTGCCCAGAGC
Source organism: Semotilus atromaculatus (assembly GCA_031834385.1). Lineage (NCBI taxonomy): Eukaryota > Metazoa > Chordata > Actinopteri > Cypriniformes > Leuciscidae > Semotilus > Semotilus atromaculatus. Next base: position 8,324,426 of record JAULUF010000028.1, read on the forward strand.
ATCACCCTCCCTCCACCGGCTAGTTGTCGTCCCACAGTGATCCTAGTGCCATCCCTCCCCATGTAAACGGTGCACATGTACACGGACATCCACGTGATATAAAAGAAAACTAGACTCAAAGGACCAGGCGGCCTTCTTCCACTGCCCCAACATTGTAGGTGTTTTCGACGGTGGACAGGGGTTATCACAGGCACTCTGATTGGTCTGTGGCTACGCAGCCATATATGCAATGCACTGTGTGTTGTGACACATTCCTCCCATAACCATCATTCAAATGTTGTGGGTTGTGCCACAGAAGACCTTCTGTCAGTTTGGGCCAGAGAGGATAGCCTTTTTTTGCCCCTTGTGCATCAAGAAGCCTTGGGCCCCCAACACCCTGTCACCGGTTTGTGGTTTGTCCCACTTCGGACCACTGTTGATACATTTTCACTGATGACCGGCAGCAACCAACAAGGCGTGAGGTTTCAGAGATGACATGACCCTGTCGACTTGACCATAAAAAGTTGGCCCTTGTCTAAGTTGCTCAGGTGTTTACTCCTGGCCATTTCTCCTGCATCCAACATGTTTTCTACAGGAAATGATTGTTTGCTTGTATGTAATCTACCCAGACCTTGACATGTGGCCTTATTTGGAGATATTCAAAGAAATCTGCTTCACTGGTCAATGTTTTGGCTCGTCAGTGTATATATTCCAGAACTATTTTTTATCAATACTGCCTTGGGTGAATCGAGCTTTTCACAATGCATTATGGGATTGCAGTCTCCAAAATAATTATTTTTTTAATGGAACTTTTCTCCAACCATGATTGGATTTCAATACTAATAATATTAATAAATAAAAACAGTTATATTCTGAAAATTATTACAATTTAAAATAAATGTTTTCTATTTTAATGTTTTAAAATGTAATTTATTCCTGTGTCACATGATTCTTCAAAAATCATTCTAATATGATGATTTGCTGCTCAAGAAACATTTATTTTTGTCAATGTTGAAAACAGTTGTGCTGCTTAATATTTTTGCGGAAACTGATACTTTTTTTTGGATGAATATAAAGTTTGAAAGAACAGCATTTATTTGAGTGGCAATTTTTTTTAGAACATTATAAATTACTTTACTGTCACTTTTGATCACTTTTACTGCTTCCTTGCTGAATAAAAGTATTAATTTCTTACTGATGCGCCTGTGATCCCTTGTGTAGGCAGTTTTGGAACAGGGTGTACAGTATGTGATTGAGGAAACGGGGGTCATACTAACATGTTCTCTGTGAAGAAGCAGTGGGATTTCTGCTTGATCTTGTTCATGTTTTGTCTGCCCCAGTTCCGGGAAGGTTGTAGCATGTGCTTTCTGCCGAGGACCAGGATGTTCAGACCCTGACGTTCCAACTCCGATACGACTGCCAGCAACTGCGGAGATAATACACACTCTCAGTGACCTTTTGCCATTTCCATTCAGATGTTAGAAATAAACGAGGTCATTCATGAGTTTTTAATGAATGAGAGACCTCAGTTCATTCATCGTTTTTTCTATGAAATGAGCTGCGACTTTTTTTTTGAGGAATTTCCCTTGGCACTACAGATGAATTTGGGACCTTTAGCAGGTCAACTGTGGGAAAATTATTCTTGCTCACATTTTTCTAACATACTTTAGTGCCACCCACTCACACACACACCATGAGGGGGGAGTTTCCTGATTACACAGGAAGTTGTTTTTCCAATACCCCCTTACAAAAAGTGCGGTCAGTAAAGGTTAAAAACTCTGTGCTAAAAATATCTAAGGTTCTTTGCATGTATCTGTTTAGATTTAAGACCCCGTACATGCATGTATATATGATATTTTAAAATAATTTATGTGTAGATATTTGTTTTTCTCACTCTTTCTTCGAGGAGATACAAGTCTTTTGCAGCCTGCACCATGGAGGAAGTGACTAATTAAAAAAACTTTTCTGAAACCATGATACGCATACTTATGTATTTATGTCGGTTTTAATTTGAAAGCATACTGTATAATTAATTATTATACATTTTGGTATTTAAAGATTTACATCACAATTAGTGCACTATTCCAAGAAGAAACTAAATTAGTACACAAGATTAGAACACTAGAACAGAAGTGAATTATAAGTATTAAATAAAATAATAAAATAATATATTGGGCTTTTTTTTAACAAACATTTTAATAACGAAATTGTAGAAATACTTAACGATTAACATTCACTTTGGACCCAGTTGGTTAAAAGATAATGCAATTAAGAAGAGTTAGTTCTGTGCATATATATATATATATATATATATATATATATATATATATATAATGTGTGTGTTTCAATTTGAAGCCCAATCAAAGTTGCAGAAAAGTTTAACTAAAATTAACATACATGCAATAGTTATATGCAATACACACATACATTTTACACACACTATACATATATGTATACATATACACATACACGTGACTCTACTGCATCAACCAGTTCCACTGTATTAACCTTCTAAATATATTTCATACTCAAATTTAGATCACAGTAATGTCATCTACAGTTTGAATATGCAAAGTCAGTTCCAAAGAATTCCAGTCTATCTTGAATCCCCGGGTTTGTTATATTAGACACGAGGAAGTGCTAATTGGGGAATTGCAGGTGTGATCGTTTTCTGCTAATTCATGATAAGGAAGTGGACGGTGAGCCACAGATGAGCTGGTTTTACGCTGGAAAGCACCGTACACATGATAGTGTCCTGTTTCACAATCCAACTTTGACCTCTGCCTGTAATCACCTTTGCCTAAGCATTTCTAGATAAAGGGAAACTCTTTCTTCCAGCATGTTAGTCTTGTAAATTTGCACTCGATTTCATTTCCCTATGCTTCTTGCATACAGTCCGGTTACTTAGCTTGTAAACAAAACATATAGGTATACATTGTAAACAAAACATATAGGTATACTTTGGCCACAAGTTAACTGAACTGAAGCTCTCATTTTCACACCCAGCAGGCCCTGCTCAGACTGTCTGCAGAGAAAACCGGTTAATACTAGTGTTTCATTGAATGTGCCAGTTAGCGAGGAAGTGGGGTGAATGTTACCACCAAAAATAAACTGGCCACAAAAGGCACATGTCTGACTTAAAATACAGACTTAGTCATATCAAAATGAGTGTAAAATCCCCTGCCTTCGTGCTACAATTGCTATGGGGTATGTTTGTGTTAATAATGTGTGATTGTGTGACGCGCGTCTGAGGCGGATAAAAAAAAACAAAAAAGTGCCAAAGCCATGGTGAGTGAGCAGAAAGCAAAAGGATCCTTGAACAGAAAGGTCAAGGAAGTTTGTGTTACATCATAAAATCAAGTGAAGGATTTAATGTTAATCATATCTGTTGTGACAAGATACTGAAGCCATTGTTTGTACATTGTTTTTCATGCACTGGTCAATTTTTAGATTTTGGCCTATTTTACTTCCATAACATGTCTTATTTCAGACTTGTGAAAAGAAATCCAAAATGCACATTTAAGCGTTTATTTTATTTCACTGCATCTATTTGCACCTGTAGATACAGTAGATACAATAAAACTTTATCTTTAAATATCTTTAAATCTCTAAAGGAGTTTTTTCTCCTGCACTGAGCCAGAAATCTCCAGTTCAATACCACTTGCATACACCAAATGTATAATCTGAAGGGTTTTACAGAGGGGACTGTTCATATATCTCATTCATAACATACTTTTTATTTATTATTATGCATATTTCATTAGATAATGCCTGATTTGCATATTTAAACAACATTTCAGAAAGCTTCTAATACACAACAATTGTCTTAATGTACTGTGATTAATCAACGGGGGAAATGTAGTGAAATGATCCTCTATCTGCTTTTTCAAGTCATTGGTTTTCAGTTAATGGGTAGTTGAGGGTGTGATGGGTGGGTGTGGGTACTTATCTAACACTTCTAGCCTATTTGTAGGCAATACAATCTCTTAGGTACTATTATAAAGGAGCATAACCAAATGTAAAGCCACTACTGGGCCTGATCACCGCTGCGTAGGAGGGCTGATGTGTAACACATTCTGTGTAATATTATGGACATTGAAATTTCCCTTTTTTCCATTTGAGTAACTGTGTTGGGTTTTGTGGGTTTGGGGGTCTTTCAGGTTGGAAACTATGAGAAATCGGGGCTGTTCCCTAAATATGTTTTATTGCGTTAGAAGTAAGAAGTGACAACCACGCTCAGCATCGTCCCCCTTGGTCGATCCTCTTGTACTCTTTTCTGTTTTCTTGACTTTAGAATGCCTTCTATTTTTTGGAACAGCTAGCTACTTTTACCACCTTTGGTGCTTTAAATCAGAGTAGGTTGTCTGTCTAGCCAGTTAAGTGATTTAAAAGGTCACCTATAACCCACAGAGAAACTGGCCCAGTCTTGGAACATCCCAGCAGTTGAAGTGACCCATCACTCACCGTCTCAGAGTGGGAGGCCTTGGGTGTAGTGTTAGCCACATTAAGACCGTCGATGACAATATCAAAGGGAGGCCTCTGCTTCACGAAAGCTTTAAAGCTATCAAGCTCCTGTACAGAACAGAAAAAGTGGTTATTCTCATAACCATGACCACGGTGAATATATTCTACTGTCAAATAGATTGGTACAGACAATATGCACAGTTCTGAAAAAAAGTTACCACCTTGCAGTTTAGTAAAAATCACTATATTCGTGTTGTTTATTCTGAAGCTAAACCTAGCCACACTTTTCATGTTTTTTCATGTTATTGAAAAATTATTTCACAAGTCCATGCAAGCAAAGAAACAAAAGGGGCAGTAAAGATGCAACACTGCACTCTTGTAACCGTCCTTCAATTTGTTCAACAACAGCAACGGATGGTTGCCTGGATGGACAGGGGTCTTCTATGTAAATTACCTCACTTTGGTGTTGTGCAGTTCATTGCACAAGAGAAATGCAACCGGTGTTGCACAAGGAGGACAGCTGAAAACCTTTATGCTGAATTACATCACAGCCATCAAGCCAGTGTTGTTATTGTTAACTATAACTAATACAAATTGTGTTTGTTAATTGAAATAAAGATGAAATAAAACCTATATAGAAATCCGAAACAGAACTGATGCCTTGATAACTAACTGAAATGAAAGATGTTATTAAAAAAATGACAAAAAATAAAAGCTAATAAAATATGTTAATAAATGCTATAATAGTATATACATAATACTAAAATAAGACAATCAAAATAAATTAAAGCTAAATAGAACAATTAAAAATGATTAAATTAAATTAATTTAAATTAAATTACAATTAAATGCTAATTAAAATATTAATATATACTATAATAGTAATTTTCTTGGTTTAATAGTGTTATCTTTAGAATTATTAATATACTATTATATATATATATATAATTAAATATTAAAATATACTTTTTGACAAACAATCTTTATTTTTGCCTTTCTGTTTTGTGATGCTATATTGACACTGCATTCACCTTTAGCACATTTCACCTTTAAACTAAAGATTGTTTCTGGAAAAATCATGAGGCCAGACGGGCGACATTTATTGCAGACAGACATATCATTGTAAGTGTCCCAGCCTGAAACTCAAGAAACTCTACATATATTATCAGATTAAGTGAGGAGCTGAGATATGTGCATTCATGAATGTACAGGAAGTATAAGAGCGAAGCATGCAAGCAACCATGAGATAAAGGAGAGTGTTTACAGATAGTCTGGCAAGAACTGAACATACTACAGTTTTTAAGTCATTGTAAAAAGACAACAACAACAACTTAATTGTCAACTCCATGAACCCATTTCTTCCCAGGATCATTAAAGAATGCTTGGCTTTTCCTATCTGTCTCAAGCGATAACAAAGCATTTGTTACAGTCAAACAATAGAACTTAAAACAGAACTTGACCACACCTGGCTCCCCTTCAAAAGCGTGATCAGGTTGTGTTTAGCTGAATAACCGACGAGCGTAAGGGGGGTGGGGGAATGGGGACTAGAACTAGAACTTCCTTCTCCTTTGTTGTTGTTTAAGAAGAGGCTGAAAAACCTCCACAATTGTCCTTGGTACAACATGTAAACATCTGAGGGAATTTCCAGCTGGATTAGGGCCAAGTCACTCCCTCACCTGTCTGTCCTCAGGCCTCGTGCTGAAGACGGGCTTTTGATTCACTAAACATTTGCACAGTCATACTGTAAACTTACAGCTAGCTCATCATCCGAGTTTGGTCAAAGTACACAAATACTGAGTTAAAATACAAACCTTGATGACATATTACACAAATAACAGTATTAAGTTCTAGTTAGTATCAGTGAATAAAAAAATAAGTTTAGTGGATGGAGACATTAAAGGGATAGTTCACCCAAAAAATGTATAATCATTTACTCACTCCATGTCGTTTCAAACCTGTATGAATTTCTTCTGCTGAACACAAAATTCTTCAAAATATCTTCTTTTGTGTTCAGCAGAAGAAATTCAAACAGGTTTGGAACAACTTGAGAAACAGAATTTTCACTTCTGGGTGAACTATACCTTTAAATATGCATGATCCACAATTAGGCAAACAAATCAACACTATTATTTAACATATAAAATATAATCATAATTTGTGTTTCAATCCATCAAGTGAAGGATTTAATGTTAATCATATCTGTTGTGACAAGATACTGAAGCCAAACCATTGTTTTTCATGCACTGGTCAATGTTTAGATTTTGGTTCCATAACATGTCTTATTTCAGACTTGTGAAAAGAAATCCAAAATGCACATTTAAGCGTTTATTTTATTTCACTGCATCTATTTACACCTGTAGATACAATAGATATCTTTAAACTTTATCTTTAAATATTAAACATAAAAGTATTAACTTTATCTTTAAAAGTCATAGTTAATTGTTAGTTAACAGTGAGAATTTGACCCTAAACTAAAGTGTGACCGAAAAACCCTTGCACAAGCCTCTGTTTAATGCACACAGACCTATGTTTGTCAAAACCAACAACTATTCCTGGACTGTCAGGTGGCTGGAAACAAGCGCTTTCAGTTCTGCCTGGAGCGTGAGAATTTTTCCCTCTAAAATTCCAATTCCCACCCCTCCAAGCCACCTATATGCAAAAACAGAAGATTGTTACCCACATTTGAAAGCAAGACAACAAAAATAAAATCCAGCTACTTTGCATGCTAAAAATCTTGTTACGAGAGTGTTAAGTCTGTTCTAGCGGGTGAGAGAGAGAAGGTGCAAGACTGGGGGAGGGGTTGAGCGATAGAAAGAGGGGGAAGGGGAGCTGGATATTTGGGGAATTCCTTTTCGGTTTTGGTGGGGGTTACCAGATGGTGATCAGTTGTCCAACTCTCTAAAACTCTTGCAGCGTTGATAGGGTTAGGGCTCTCCGCATTGGACAAAATGAATCCAAATATGTAATTTTACCTGATTTTAACTATGCACTTTCAATAAGATTTTGACCATGAAGGTCAAAAATTGTATGTGTTTTTGTTTTCGCTCCGCATCCTCTCGTGGTCATGGAGAGGTTGGCTTGAATGGGAACAGGAACACTGGGGATTCCCCAATGGTGTCGAGAGGTCACGTGTATGCAGTACCAGCATGCTGTGCAGAACTTTGTGTTCTTACAATGGGTGTGTTTGGTACACGCACGGCACGTTCTTAAGTTTAATCCAGATTAGATAGTGACTAGTTTTTCTACTTGGAATATACACAATAGCCCACGACAAGCCTTGGAGTGATTCTTAACACAAACGTTTGTTTGAATCATTAAAATCAAATGAACAACATTTCTTTAATACTCTAAAGTACCTGCTCCGTTTTGTTCAAAGCATGCATGAAATTCCAATTAAATGAAAGGCAGCCACACAAAAATAGACGGAGAACAAAGAAATTTGAGTATGTGGAAACTTCCCCGTGCCCCACAGCAGACATTAATGAAAAGGCATCTGCAAGTCCTGTACTTTTCTTTATTACAGGCTTGCTCTTTTTGAAACGGGAAAAACAGGCTCCCCAAAGCTCACGCTTGACCTGAAAAGCTGCAGGCCACTGAATGTAAGGAAACTAAACGGGGGCTTTTTAACATTCAGTAATAAAAATGGTTGACATGCAACTTTTTTAATGTGTTATTAACACTATGGCCACATTTAAAATCCCCTGACAATTTAAGTTTCATATATATTAAAACCTGCTTTAACGTGTGTATGGGTGAATGGTGTGGGAGTGGCACAGGTTAGTTGTCAAAACAAACGATAAAGGTTGACATGAGCAGCTAAATCTAAAAACTCGGGGGAATTTCCTGTTTAAAAAAACAAAAAAAACAGGAGAGTCTGCTGGCAAAAAAGAGAATGTGACAGAGCTTGTAATAAAACGAGAATCAACATTGGCTTGGCTTTTCAGAGATGGCGAGAACTGAGGGATTTGAAATGTTGTAAAAGTGACGCAGATGAGCAGATAAGTAAGGTATTTTATTGAACAGATATGCGTGATACAGTGGGGAAAATAATTATAGGTTTATTTGAACAGATAGAGACAGAATATCAACCTAAGAAATCCAGAAAAACACATTATATAAAGGTTGTAAATTGATTAGCATTTGATCGAGTGAAATAAGTATTTGATCCCCTAACAACCAGTAAGAATTCTGCCTCCCACAGATTGGTTATGTGCCCATGTGGAACACAAATTAGTCCTGTCACTTTAAGAAAGTACTCCTAATGTCCTAATGTCAGTGGACACCTGTCCACAGAATCTCTCCACCACCATGGGCAATACCAAAGAGCTGTCAAATATCAGGGACCAGATTGTAGACCTGCACAAGGTTGGAATGGGCTTCAAGACCATCAGCAAGAAGCTTGGAGAGTAGGAGACTTGTTGGTGTGATTATTCAGAAATGGAAGAAATACAAAATCAATCGCCCTCGGTCTGAAGCTCCATGAAAGATCTGGCCTCATGGGGTTATGATGATCATGAGAAAGGTGAGGGATCAGTCCAGAACTACACGGGAGGAGCTTGTTAATGATCTCAAGGCATTTGGGACCACAGTCACCAAGCAAGCCATTGGTAACAACTTACGCCACAATGGATTGAAATCCTGCAGCTCCTGCAAGATCCCCCTGCTCAAGAAGGCACATGTTCAAGCCCATCTGAAGTTTGCCAATGAACATCTAAATATTCCAAGAAGGCTTAGGAGAAAGTGCTGTGGTCAGATGAGACCAAAATTGAGCTCTTTAGCATCAACTCAACTTACGACTTCACCGTATTGAGGGGCCGATGCACGGGGCCATGTCCTGTCAAATCTTGGACGAGAACCTCCTTCCTTCAGCCAGAACACTGAAGATGGGTCGTGGATGAGTCTTCCAGCATGACAATGACCCAAAACATAACATCAAAGCAACTAAGTAGTAGCTCAAGAAGCACATTAATGTCATGGAGTCTCCTAGCCAGTCTCCAGACCTTAATCCTATAGAAAATCTGTGGAGGGAGCCGAAACTTTGAGTTGTCAAGCGACAGGCAAGAAACCTTAAGGATTTTGTAGAACCTGCTACAAGAAACTTCTCACCTCTGTGCTTGCCAACAAAAGTTTCTCCACAAGTACTAAGACATGTTTTGCTTGGGGATCAATAATTGTTTCACTCACTGAAATGCAACAATTTATAACCTTTATCTAATGTGTTTTTTCTTTTTTTCTGGACTAAAACAAACGTACCATCAAAATTATAGACCTTTCATTTCATTGTAAGTGGGCGAACTTACAAAATCAGCAGGGGATCAAATAATTATTTCCCCCACTTTATGTAGCTTTCTTACAGAGTTAATAGTAAAGCCTTATCTATTGTGATGAGCCGTTTCATTACGGTTGTTGTAGCGCTGAGCTTGAAGTACAGTGTCTATTAATGGGTATAGCTACTGTAACGTCTTCAGCTAGTCAGCTTGAGATCCTTTTCATCTAAACTGGTTATATCTCTCAAACCTAGTAGTGAATGTTTTATGAGCAGTAGGATATTCATCTGGACAGTTACACAGAGCCGAAGCACAACCAAAACAATGTTCTCCTGAAAAATGCAGTTTTGTTTTTTAACCGCTAGAGGGCCAAAAGTTACATAGTGCACTTTAAAAAAATAATCACTTTATATACACTACATATACAAGCATTTGGGGTCAGTACAATTTTATTTATTTGATTTTATTTGTAGAATCCTACAAATAATTTTCTACAAAAATATTAAGCAGCACAACTGGATAATAATAAGAAATGTTTCTTGAGCAGCAAATCAGCATATGAAGGCCAATTCACACTGTACCGACAGACGGCAACAGACACTTCCTTGAGGTTTGTCGTGTCGGTGTATTACTGTGTCTGTTGGCGTCTGTCGGAGCTTGTTTTGCTTGATTGAACAGGCTGAATTGGCGAGAAGTTGTCCGCGTTGGTCGGTGCTGTGTGAATTGGCCTTTTGAATGATTTCTAAAGGATCATGTGACACTAAAGACTACAGCAATGGCTGCTGAAAATTCAGCTTTGCCATCACAGGAATAAATAACATTGTATTACAATAATAATAAAAAAAAAAACTGTTATTTTTAACTGTAATAATATTTCACAACTTTGTTTTTTCTGTATTTTTTTATTAAACAAATGCAGCCTTGGTGAACATAAAAGACTTCTTTAAAAACATTTAAAAATCATACCAACCCCAAACTTTTGAATGCTAGTGCATATGTATATGGTTTGGGAAAAAAGTAAAAAAGATTGTTTACAAGTGCAAATATTATTTCTACTATTCATCCATACAACATTTAAAACCTGTTAACATTTCAAATGTTGCTTTTGATGAAGTATTAGATAGGACCCGGTTCTCATGTCATGTCAGCCACCCAAAAGCAAAAATTTTTTCCCTTTAAAGGCAAAATTATTGTCTAGGGGTTGTTAAATGCTTGTGGAGAGTTTAGACTGGGGGTGTTTTAACTGCCTTGCACTGGTTTCACTTCATAAAGCGCTGCTGCGGCGATGGCGGGGGGCTGGAGTCCATGCAGCACTGCAGACAGGGACTTTCCAGGGTCACTCATGTGAGAGGCTTTTGAGAGCTGAAATGTGAAAGCCCATTGTGTTGCATTTTACAACAGCAAAAAGCAAACAAGCAATACCCATGCCTCGGCATCAATCATGTGCATGACCAAAATTAGAGATTGTTTATGGCCATACTGAGTACTTTGTTTTTCCAAGATGTAGTGTATAAAAATGTCCCTTTCAGAGACAGTGCCTGGAAATATAGTGCTTTTCCTATGCGTGAGAACGGCGTTTGCAAACAAACATGACTGTTCTTTCTGGCAAATGGAATTTCAGAGGAGTCGCTTGCCTTGTGACCTTGTGTCTTCAGTTGGACTGCTTTCACGAGCTTGCTAAACCGGGGACCCGACAGACACATGAAGGAACATGTGTTGGAAAGCCCCTACATCATGGCTAAATGTGGAACTAGACAGGATCACATGCTTTTGACATCTATAGACCCCACAGCCTGAAAAAAGCATCAGTCCGGACAACAACATCATCTAATTCAGGGCCAGACTCCACTTAATACGGAGCTCAAAACTGCATGGAACGTCTTCTAATTCTGGACGACTACACAACTTGCCCATTAGTTGCAGCCTATTTAGTGCCCGGCTGAAACCTGCTTTAGTTTTTAGCCTATGTGTTTTTTTTTTTATTGTTATTTTATCATTTCCCAGGATGAAATGATCTAATAAGCATAGAAAAACGGCTGATGTTTAACATGTATAACATGTTTAATCAGGCATGTAGAAAACGCTATCGTGTATAGGACGCTATCGCCATCTAGTGGAGTCAAACGGCACGAAATAATAAGACCTTACTAAACTTCAAACCACACTTCCTTTACATAAAAGGGAATTTCATACAAAACACAGGTTACATTTCACAGCAAAATCGAAAAAACAAAAACAAGAAAAATTGTTTAGTATAAAGAAAATTAAACCATTTTAAGGCCATTATACTTATTTGTGACATGATTGTCACTAAACTTAAGCATATTTACCCCCAAAAGTCTGATTATATACATTTTAATATGATAATACAGTCAGCTAATATATGTTATTAATATTTATTATAATATATATAAACACATATTTCATCATTGAAATTATACAGCGTTTTTCATTTATTATGAGAATTAAACTTTTGTATTGGGTGGGGTGGGGCTTATGTTAGTGCTATTTTAGTATTATTTTAGTATTACAATGCATTTATTAATACAATTATTTTAGAATTTACTTTTATATTTTCTTTTTATTTATTTTTTTTAATCTTTTTTTATGAAACTTTAATTTATTATATTATTTTTTATTTATTAGTCATTTTAGAACTTGAACTTAAGCTTATTTAAGTTAGTTAGTTTCCAAGGCAACATTTTTTTTTTTCATTTAATATTCCAGGAAATTCTTTTTAATAGTTTTAGTTTGGTTTTAATTATCAATAACAACACTGGCTTTTATCTATGCATCTATAGATTAAATTAACATTGGTTAATTAACTCAGGCAAAAGAAGGATATAATATAGCAGACAGACCTCTGGGGTGGTTTTGTTGAAGATGTCGCTTCCCTCTATCACTTTTTTCATCACTTCATCCTTCAGCTGAGCATACTCTTCCTCAGTCAATTGAATGGATTCCAGTGACGCCTTGCAATTTTTGCACTCTCCACTAAAACACAAGTTATATCCACACCAATACCCTATTAAGAATAGTCTTCATGATCATTGTATTTAATTAAAAATGAAAAATGTACCTGGGGGCGACGAATGAGAACTTCCCACTCCATTTCTGATCCGGTAAACTGTGCAGATAATTTTTTTTAGGTGAAACAGTTAAAATAAAGATCTACAATAATGGAATGAAAAACATATGCATATTATAATAATTATAACTAATATATATATATATATATATATATATATATTAGTGCCATCAAATCAATTAATCGCGATTAATCGCCTGTAACATAAGTTTGTAAATATATAATGTGTGTGTTCACGCATAAATATACACTCGCCCAAAAGGATTGTTAGGAACACCTGTTCAATTTCTCATTAATACAATTATCTAATCAACCAATCACATGGCAGTTGCTTCAATGCATTTAGGGATGTGGTCCTGGTCAAGACAATCTCCTGAACTCCAAACTGAATGTCAGAATGGGAAAGAAAGGTGATTTAAGCAATTTTGAGCATGGCATGGTTGTTGGTGCCAGACAGGCCGGTCTGAGTATTTCACAATCTGCTCAGTTACTGGGATTTTCACGCGCAACCATTTCTAGGGTTTACAAAGAATGGTGTGAAAAGGGAAAAACATCTAGTATGTGGCAGTCCTGTGGGCGAAAATGCCTTGTTGATGCTAGAGGTCAGAGAAGAATGGGCCGACTGATTCAAGCTGATAGAAGAGCAACTTTGACTGAAATAACACTCGTTACAACCGAGGTATGCAGCAAAGCATTTGTGAAGCCACAACACGCACAACCTTGAGGCGGATGGGCTACAACAGCAGAAGACCCCACCGGGTACCACTCAGTTCCACTACTAATAGGAAAAAGAGGCTACAGTTTGCAAGAGCTTTTTGGACAGTTGAAGACTGTAAAAATGCTGCCTGGTCTGATGAGTCTCGATTTCTGTTGAGACATTCAGATGGTAGAGTCAGAATTTGGCATAACCAGAATGAGAACATGGATCCATCATGCCTTGTTACCACTGTGCAGGCTGGTGGTGGTGGTGTAATGGTGTGGGGCATCATTTAAATGCCACAGCCTACCTGAGCATTGTTTCTGACCATGTCCATCCCTTTATGGGCACCATGTGCTCTGATGGCTACTTCCAGCAGGATAATGCACCATGTCACAAAGCTTAAATCATTTCAAATTGGTTTCTTGAAAATGACAATGAGTTCACTGTACTAAAATGGCCCCCACAGTCACCAGATCTCAACCCAATAGAGCATCTTTGGGATGTGGTGGAACGGGAGCTTCGTGCCCTGGATGTGCATCCCACAAATCTCCATCAACTGCAAGATGCTATCCTATCAATATGGGCCAACATTTCTAAAGAATGCTTTCAGCACCTTGTTGAATCAATTCCACCTAGAATTAAGGCAGTTCTGAAGGTGAAAGGGGGTCAAACACAGTATTAGTATGGTGTTCCTAATAATCCTTTAGGTGAGTGTATATGCGTAAACACACACATGATATATTTACAAACTTATGTTACAGGCGATTTGATGGCACTAATATATATATATATACATTTTTTAAAACGTTTTGCCAAATCGATTAATCACGACTAACATAAAAGTTTATGTTATATATATATTTATGTGTATATATGCAGACACATATGGGTGTGTACACACACACACACACACACACAATAAATGTAAATATAATATTTATACACATATTTAAACAAAAACTTTTGTTCGTTTTTTTTTTTTTTTTACAATTACCTCTCAAACCAAGCTTTGATAGTTTTAATCAGCGGCTCCTCTGGGTAGACTTGATTATCTCTCATATATGACAGGACAGAAAAGAGTTTGTCCTCCTGTCCACACTGTGTGATGCCGCTCTGAAACAGACATTGCCAGGTGTCCTGATTAGGTACGATACCCTGTTCCAGGAGCTCGTTGTACAGCTTCCAGCTCGTCTCAGTGTCTCCATGAAGTACTGCCCCAGTGATGGCATCCCCATAGTTCCGAGGAGATGGATGGAGGGCCTTTTTCATACCCTCCAACACGCCAAGCGCCTCCCTCCAACGTTCAGTTTGACTGAAACCTTTAATAAACAGGGATGAGGCTCCAGTGTCAAGGGTCTTAAAGCAAGTTCTCATGATGTCGTAAGTGTCAAATACCTCAGAGTGGTGCCCAGCTGTGACACACAGCGTTAGATACCTCAAAAGGAGTTCGTAAGAAAGGGTGCCTTTGTCTTGAACCACGTACGCCAAGAGAGATTTGGCGATGTTGACATCTGCATTAGCCGCCAGCAGTCCTTCCATCATTTGTATCTCGAAGCGCTCAGGTTTGTAGGAACCCTCTTTGAGTTTTGTCCATTCTGATGTGGTCAGCGGATGGTCAGGAAGGGCAACTTTAAGAGCTCCTCTGCCTCTCGCAGGTGTATTATTTGACAGCTCTTCTGTATCAATCCCAGCTCGCTTTTTCATATATTCAGCAGTTTTTTTGGCCGTTCCAGCTGCGAATACTGACTTTGGGAATGCAGGCCTTGTTCTAGGAGTGAATCCCTTTTCTTTGGTAACTTGGCTGTATAATTCTGCTTGTTTGTCTCCTTTTGTGCTGTAAAGTTGTGTGTTTGGATTTATGATAAACCTGGCAGCAAGCATAATGTTATGTTGTGGTAAACCAGCCAATGCAGGCCTGAAATACAGAGGGTTGACAACCCATGTGCATAGATACTTCATGCAAGTCCTTGAATTTGACACAAGAGGTCCCATTTCCTAACAGGTCTACTATATTACTCAGACTATGCACTACTTTAATGGTTATTTATGTAAATGTCCCACCACAATCAAATGTACAACATTAAGTTTTACTGATCAACACATATACAAAACACATTAACTTTTTAATAATATATTTACCTCAAATTAATAGATATAAATAATATTCAGCAACTTATCTGTTAAAGAAATGTCCTTCTGTACTTAAAGGACACAATATTGAGATCCTCAGATAGATAAACTCGCTAAGATATCTCATTATTTTCAGTTAAACGCAATGTTGTCGAAGCAATAATCGGTATTTTAAACAATAACATCTAACTTTCAGAATCTAGTCGAAGGTTATTGAATTCTAAACAGAAAGCAAGTTCATGCCAGTGCGAGCAGCCATTCACGCTCATGTGTTGTCGCACTTAAATTACGTCACTCGTGCGCCTTTTGGTCAGAGATGTAAACAGTTGATCAACCGCCTAGCCTACTCGAACATATTACAGTTTGATTAATAATCAGTTTTGAGTTGGTTAGTTTAAAACATATTATGACCGAGTAAAGTTAAGAATGGCAAACGACAAAACCGCACATTGGAAAGATTTACTGCGAAAACGACTCACCTCTGCGAAACAAGGTGAGATTGTGTTTAGCTAATCAATAAGTTAGAGATTTATAATTTAGTGAGTTCAATGAGAGAAATGTTATATAAATATTATAACATTTATATAGAAATCTCCCAATCAAGGCGTATATCCATCTAACGTTAACGTTATAAGGATTAAAAGGCGCTTGCGAAATTGTAACGTGGTTTTACTTTAATATAACGCCATTAAGTTATATTCATTTGATGAAAATACTGTAGATTTAGACTAACGTTATACTAAATATTATTTTAGGGAGCTAATTTAATCTACTCGCTCATTAGTTACAACAATTACTATAGTTTGTTGTAACGTTATAGAAACCATAGTTACCCATGTTGATAAATGAAAACCGGCTAATAATATGATTTCCATAATGTAATAAAAAATTGTAGTAAAAACTTTTGCGTTACTCAAAAGTATAGTATTTTATCCACTATATTAAAACATAAATAATGTGGACATTAAAATTTATTGCAAAGTAGGAATCACCCTGGTAATGAGCAGTGTTGGGTAAAGTAATTAACGTTAATTAGGCTACTAGTTTGTTACTAATGATGACATATTCTACAGTGTATTTTTACAGATTACTCCTGTACTAATTATTCTCTCTAAAAAGTATGGGATTACTTATTGCTAATTACTTTATAAATCACATATCAACCTCGTCCTCGACCAGTTGAACAATACAAAGATTGACACGAAACTGCAATTTTAATTATTTTAAATAAACAGAATACAATTGGATAAATTGAACTGACATGTTACATTAAAACATACATTTTAACATTAAATGTTAACGCTAAATCCACTGTTTTTTTATAGAATTGTTGTTGTCTATACAGTATTTAATGCAATTACATCAGAAGTAACTAATTAAATTACAGAAAAATTAAGAGTAATCCCTTACTTTACCTTTTCAAGGGAAATGTAATACCATTACAGTAATTAGATTACTTAGTAATTATTTACACTCAACACTGGTAATGAGGAGCCATCCATGGTTTTGCTCTGATGGTTACTTACTATGATTTTACTATGAAACTAAGATGGACATAAATATTCATGCTTAATACCTAATTAAATACGGATGAGGATTGTACAGTATCAATAATCATAATGTGTGGGTTAATTGTATTGAACAGATGGCAAAACAGAGGAGGAGAAGAAAGCAGAGGAAACTGAACTGTTCACCAAGTATTACACTGAATGGAAAGGAGGCGAGAAAGGAGAAGTTGACTCATTTAAACACATCCCACGCTTCTACTACAGGGTGAGTTGTTTCTAGGTTTAATCAGTAATGCGAATACAGTGTTGTCAGTGGTTGTGGTATATTATATCATATTAAAAATGTTACAATTACACCCATCTATCATAGTCATGACAATGATAAATGTCTTGTCTTGAAGATATTGATTTGAGGGTCACCACTGACTGAAGCTGGCATAAAGTGCTACACTTTTTCATATTGTTCATCAGCTCACACTGCCGTTCAAAACTTTGGGTTGGAAATATTTTTTTATGTTTTTAAAAGAAGTCTCTTATGCTTACCAAAACTGCATTTATCTGAGCAAAAATACAATAAAAACAGAAATACTATTACAATTTAAAATAACTGTTTTTATTTGAATACATTTTAAAATGCAATTTATCCCAGTGATGGCAGTCTTCAGTGTCACATGATCCTTCAGAAATCATTCTGATATAATATTGCTGCGGAACATTTATTAGTATTATCATTTATCATCAGTCTTAAAAACAGTTGTGCTGCTTAATATATTTTTGCGGAAGGGATTCTTTGAAGAATAGAAAGATCAACACTGCAACTGCATATATTTGAAATAGAAATCTTTTGGAACATTTTAAATGTCTTTACTTTCACTTTTGATCAATTTAATAAATTTTTGATCAATATATAAGTATCAATTTCTTTAAAGTCCCCCTGTAGTCAATAATTGTATCCCTTAAAACTCCTCTTTGATCACCAAAATTAAATTTTTAAAAGTTTTTTCCTTAAACCATTTTTTTCATGCCTTAAAATAGCATGAATGTAACTCTACACCCTTCCCTCGTTTAATATACGCGGTTCTATGAATATGCAAATTATCCCCGCCTCCACTCACTCACACCAGCTCAGAGATCCACTTGTTGACGATCACACGTTGATCTGATTGGTTACAAGGTAGTTTGTGAAGTCAGAAACACCAGCGTTTTCAAACCCCGTTATTGAGACTGTCTTTGTTTCACTGCAGTTTTAAATGGTGTAGACTTGTGAATCCGCACATAATTTGTCTTAAAGCATATTTAAAACACCACATAAACAACATTAAAAACTTGATTTTCACCACAGGGGGACTTTAAAACAATCTCACTGACCACAAACTGTAGTGTACGTACTACCTTCTTAATCTTAACTTCATAATATTTCCCCTCAGCTTCCTGCAGAAGATGAAGTCTTGCTGCAGAAACTCAGAGAAGAATCGAGGGCAGTTTTTCTCCAGAGGAAAAGCCGGGAACTATTGGACAATGAAGAGTTACAAGTAAGAGAGCATTGTATTGGTTCCGTGTCCCAAACGAAACATTCATTATAAGCTTTTGTATAGTTATTAAATATGTCTTTGTTTGCTATTTCCTCTTCCTTTTTCTTTCCTACAGAACCTTTGGTTTCTTCTCGATAAGCATCAAGTGCCGCCCACGACCGGTGACGAGGCCATGATCAGTTATGAGAGTTTCCTAAAGGTTGGAGAACAAGCAGGCGCCAAATGCAAGTAAGTGCATCATTGAAAAGTGTAAAGTGACCAATTATTATCACTCGAAAACCATGAGATTCTGAGCTGATAACTGTATTCTTAAAGTCAATGTAATTCGTAGGTAGGTGGACAAAGCTTATGACTCACAGAGATGTTTGTTTCACAATCATTACACCCCCATCAGGCTTTTCTTCACTGCCAGAGTCTACGCCAAACTACTTCATAACGATCTGTATGGGAGGATATCAATTATGCAGTTCTTCAACTATGTCATGAGAAAAGGTAGTTATCAATTCTGTGATGTGTGTTCTCTTTGCATTCTCGTCTTACGACGGCAGGTGATTTTGAGTCTTTTAGATCTTTTATTTGATTCTGAACACTATAATTCAGATGTGTAGATGAATCACGGTTTCTTCTCTGGCAGTGTGGCTGCACCAAACCAGGATTGGTTTGAGTCTCTATGATGTAGCGGGTCAGGGTTATCTTCGTGAGTCTGTAAGTAATCTCATTTTACCCTCTGGAGCGCTGTGAGAATCACAGTATTCACAATATCTTCTTAGGAGTAAAGCTCTATTGTTTAAAGTAAAGACTTCAGTGTGTGACTGTTTCTTTCTGCAGGATTTGGAGAACTACATCCTAGAGTTAATTCCCACACTCCCCCAACTAGATGGCCTGGAGAAATCCTTCTACTCGTTTTATGTTTGCACTGCCGTTCGCAAGTTCTTCTTCTTCCTTGATCCTCTACACACTGGTAATTCCCCTGTGGTCGTGCTGTTTTTAAAAATTCTAACTTTGCCTTTAAATTGAAGTCAGAGCACCTGCAGACATCATTCAGATGGAAAAAACTGGAATGAAACGAATCATTCTAATGTTTTGTATTTGCTCTGCAGGAAAGATAAAAATTCAGGACATCCTGGCTTGCAGTTTCTTGGATGACCTACTTGAGGTAGCGTACAGATTCTCACTTAACCTATGATATATACATATATAATACTATAATATCTATATACACTCCTGTTCACAAGTTTCGGTCTTGTGACCGAACAGTCATCGTTCTGTCTGTCTCTGTCGTTTTGTGTCTGTCTATCTGTCTGTCTGTCGTTATCTATCTATCTATCTATCTATCTATCTATCTATCTATCTATCTATCTATCTATCTATCTATCTATCTATCTATCTATCTATCTATCTATCTATCTGTCTGTCTGTCTGTCTGTTTGTCCGTCCGTCCGTCCGTCCGTCCAGTTAGCTAGCTAGCTAGCTATTTGAAACTTTTCCTGTGCGTGTGACCTGCAACATTAAGCTAATCAGATTTTTTCATTTATAGCTTCGAGACGAGGAACTATCAAAGGAGAGTCAGGAGTCCAACTGGTTCTCTGCACCTTCTGCTCTTCGTGTTTATGGTATGCCTGCAAAATACACTTAAAGCAACACTATGGAACATTTTTTATCTTAAAGGGGGGGTGAAACACTCAGTTTCAGTCAATCTCATGTTAATCTTGAGTACCTATAGAGTAGTATTGCATCCTTCATATCTCCAAAAAGTCTTTAGTTTTACTATATTTATAAAAGAAAGATAGGCTATACCGAGTCTTTCCGGAAAAAAAACGAGCGGGTGGAGACGTGCCGTGTGGGCGGAGCTAAATAATCACGAGCGCGCAAAGCTTTTGGGTTGAGAGCGTCTGGAAGGTGACTGTGACATCCCAAAACAAAACATGGCTAACAATTAGATTCAGCCATACATTTTTGATCACGAATCAGATCCCGAGGCTGAAATTGAAGACGAGCAGCAGCAGCAACGACCACAGCAGGACGTCTCTATGTGGTGTGTACTGGAACTGTATTACTTATATTTGCTTAGCGCTTTTTGTAACTGACTAATTTTCACTTAATAATAATTCATTACGTTTATATAGCGCTTTTCTAGGCACTCAAAGCGCTTTACATAGAAGGGGGAATCTCCTCAACTTCATGTCGTCGTATTTTTTTTACGAGGGTTGTCTTGCCCTGGCCACCAAAAACACACGTCTTTGGTGACATTCGTTATTGCAGCGCAGCCGATGACTTCCATAAAGCCGAGCACAGCGCTGTGATGGTGTACTGTTTTCGCTCTTTCACTCTAGGCTACAGGTGCGCGCGCTCTTCTGGGAGAAGTGCTCTTAGGACCCGTATAAGGGACTTCCATACTCAAAAAAAACTTCCTAAACTTCCAAATCGGAAGGAATATTCTCTGCACAGAAATACTCCATCAAACGTACAACTTAATTTTTTTAACTTTGTCCATGTTTTGCACGGGAACCCAACTCTTTAACAGTGTAAAAAACTCACAATGCATGAAATAGCATTCCACCCCCCCCTTTAAAATAATGTTTCCAAAATCTTATCAGTGGTTCATCAAGTCGTAACAGGGTGAAAGGCACTTCTGGATTCGCTTTGCGGTCCTATATCTGCTATAACCTCACTATGCAAGTTTGCCAGATCGGGTCGCGTTTCTGTAGTCCGAATGAGACATAAGAAAACTACAAATTTGACTTGCTTTACGTCAAGCGTTACAATAGTCATTATTTAGTTTTTCTTCGTTTCTGATGTCGCAATGCATCATATTTTCATGAAATCATCTGACATACTCTACCTTGTCTGTGGACATCGTTCATTCTAAAGCCGGTGCTGACTAAACAGCGAGCGTGTGACGTGTGTGCGGCAGTAGGCTACATTTTTACGACAGCGGTAATGGACAATTTCGTTTCCAACCAGTAGGGCGACCAAAGAGGAAAAGTTCCATGGTGTTGCTTTAATCAGTGTTATAATATAATGCAAGTTATAAGTTTACATCTCATATGCTAATCGTCATATTTCCTATTTACAGGACAGTACCTTAACCTGGATAAGGACCATAATGGGATGCTCAGTAAGGAAGAGCTGTCTCGCTATGGCACCGGAACACTAACTAGTGTTTTTCTAGACCGTGTCTACCAGGAATGCTTAACCTACGATGGTGAAATGGTATAACCTTTTGACTTAATTAATAATTTGCATCACAGTAAGAGTGTCCCTTAAGACAAATGTCTGCTGTCAGAGTCACAGCTTGTGGCACAGTAGTGCTTCGGGAGACTGGTACACTTTTTTTTTTTTTTATGAATGTTTTTGAAAGAAGTCTCCTATGCACACCAAGGCTGCTTTTAAATACAGAACAAAAAGTAGTATTGTGTAATATTATTACAATTTAACACAACGTTTTTAAATTATTTTAAAATATTTAAAATGTAATTTATTCCTGTGATGGCAAGGCTGAATTTTCAGCATCATTTCTCCAGTCTTCAGTGTCACATGAGCCTTCAGAAATCATTCTAATATGCTGATTTGCTTGAACATTTCTTATTATTATGAACATTGAAAAGGTTTTGCCGCTTAACATTGTTGTGGAAACCGTGATTGATTTATTCTAAAAGAATCTTACTGACCCCAAACTTTTGAACTATTACACTGGAATAAGTCCACTGAGATTAGGCACTTAATTTTTATTATATGCATGTAATTCGATGTAAACATTTTCAGTATCTAAAAACATAAACATGCATTTCTGTTTTAATTTAGGACTATAAGACCTATCTTGACTTTGTGCTGGCTCTAGAAAACAGGAAAGAGCCTGCAGCCCTCCAATATATTTTCAAACTGCTAGACATGGAAAACAAAGGCTATCTCAACGTATTCACCCTCAACTACTTCTTCAGGGTAAGTAGAGGTGTTTGTTAGCTTTTTTGATTTTATATATATACACTCACCGGCCACTTTATTAGGTACACCTGTCCAACTGCTCGTTAACACTTAATTTCTAAGCAGCCAATCACATGGCGGCAACTCAGTGCATTTAGGCATGTAGACATGGTCAAGACAATCTCCTGCAGTTCAAACCGAGCATCAGTATGGGGAAGAAAGGTGATTTGAGTGACTTTGAACGTGGCATGATTGTTGGTGCCAGAAGGGCTGGTCTGAGTATTTCAGAAACTGCTAATCTACTGGGATTTTCACGCACAACCATCTCTAGGGTTTACAGAGAATGGTCCGAAAAAGAAAAAACATCCAGTGAGCGGCAGTTCTGTGGGCGGAAATGCCTTGTTGATGCCAGAGGTCAGAGGAGAATGGCCAGACTGGTTCGAGCTGATAGAAGGGCAACAGTGACTCAAATAACCACCCGTTACAACCAAGGTGGGCAGAAGAGCATCTCTGAACGCACAGTACGTCGAACTTTGAGGCAGATGGGCTACAGCAGCAGAAGACCACACCGGGTGCCACTCCTTTCAGCTAAGAACAGGAAACTGAGGCTACAATTTGCACAAGCTCATCGAAATTGGACAATAGAAGATTGGAAAAACGTTGCCTGGTCTGATGAGTCTCGATTTCTGCTGCGACATTCGGATGTTAGGGTCAGAATTTGGCGTCTACAACATGAAAGCATGGATCCATCCTGCCTTGTATCAACGGTTCAGGCTGGTGGTGGTGGTGTCATGGTGTGGGGAATATTTTCTTGGCACTCTTTGGGCCCCTTGGTACCAATTGAGCATCGTTGCAACGCCACAGCCTACCTGAGTATTGTTGCTGACCATGTCCATCCCTTTATGACCACAATGTACCCAACTTCTGATGGCTACTTTCAGCAGGATAATGCGCCATGTCATAAAGCTGGAATCATCTCAGACTGGTTTCTTGAACATGACAATGAGTTCGCTGTACTCAAATGGCCTCCACAGTCACCAGATCTCAATCCAATAGAGCATCTTTGGGATGTGGTGGAACGGGAGATTCGCATCATGGATGTGCAGCCGACAAATCTGCGGCAACTGTGTGATGCCATCATGTCAATATGGACCAAACTCCCTGAGGAATGCTTCCAGCACCTTGTTGAATCTATGCCACGAAGAATTGAGGCAGTTCTGAAGGCAAAAGGGGGTCCAACCCGTTACTAGCATGGGGTACCTAATAAAGTGGCCGGTGAGTGTATATAAGATGTAGAAACTAACCTATTCATCTGTGATATCAGGCCATTCAGGAACAAATGAAAATCCATGGGCAGGAGCCAGTTTCCTTCCAGGATGTTAAGGTAAACTGCCTTAAACTGCTCTTCTTTATATAAGAGTTAAAGTCCATTCCTATTTATCAGTAGAGAAATAGTAATTTCATGTTACTATACGATGACAATAATGTATTATAATTCACTTTTTTTGTCTTTTGTATACAGGATGAAATCTTTGATATGGTGAAGCCCAAAGATCCGTATAAGATCACACTACAGGACCTGGTGAACAGCGGTCAGGGTGATACCGTCACTAGTATCCTCATCGACCTCAATGGCTTCTGGACTTACGAGAACAGAGAGGTGCTGGTGGCTAATGACACTGACAGCAACACAGCTGATTTAGACGATACATGACATCCCTCTGTATAGCCAAATCAAGTTGTGCTATGGGACCCTAACCTTCAGCCAAGAGGAATACACAGAATAGCTCAGTTGTATATGGAATTGTTTATTAAGTAATATTATGTACAAAACAAACTGTATTTTTTCACCTACATTATAGAAAGGTAGGTGTATTTTCACCTACATAATACAAAATTATTGTACACAAATAAATTACACTCTTCAAAATTAAATGTATTTGTTTGTGTAAGGGGGTAGACTAGTTGAATTCAGAACTGATGGGTAAAGCACAGATTTATAGGACACAAAAACGTGTTCACATAAAAAGAATATTTAGTTAGAAAAATAACTGTTTGAAAGAGAGGGTCTACCCATCTGACCATTTACACTACCTTCAACAACTCATCAGTAACAGACATATCTAATATTACAACTAATGTCTCAGCATCTTCAGAATTTTCAATCCATGCAGTTTTGAAAGTGTTTAGCAGGCTTATTAGGTGTTTATAATTATTAAAATGTACAATGAATTGTTGTAGTGACTAAAAGAGGTTTTATGTATGGCTTTATAAAATGATTGTTAAAATAGTTCTGCGTTCAAAGCAGAAGCATTGTCAGCTAGACATAAACAACATGTTACCTTCATGTTCAACTTCATGCAAGATAAACTATACTCCCCCAAAAAGCAAACCAGCACACCTTTTGCCTACGGTAAATATGGTAAAACCGTCAAATATTCTCAATCCACTGAACAATATTTTAGGAGGGAATGGGTGTAGGCACTTTATTTGCATCAGGTGTAGCATGTGATTCCTGCTCCAGTTCAAAGGTCACATTCACAAAAGAAGCAGTTGCTTCTGGTTGCTCAATCTTTGGCTGCTGGCCCTCCTGGTTGTTCTGTTCGTCAAAACGACGTTCTGCTTCCTCAGAGAGATGGTTCTCCTCCTCTTCTTCTTCCTCCTGCGGATTACACGTTATTAGGGTCTCACAAGGCCAGAGCTGTTCAAATCCCTCAAGAGTACAAGAGTATCTGTGCATGCTACTTTTGAGAATATCTGCTGATAAGTGAAGGCTGAAGAATAATAATACTGTTGCACATACCTCCTTCTTCATCCTGTAGTACTCATCAATTGCATACTGATATTTTGGTGTTGTGATTCCCAGCAATGAGGCCATTCTCTCTCCAAGATAGTCACAAACTGGAATATTTGGGTTAAAATGTTACATTTGAATCTTTATCGTAGAATGTCACTGGAAAGAGTTTCGTTACCTGAGATGGTTGAGGTAGCCACTCTCCACATTTGGAACCAGACGTATGGACCCCAGGTCAACTTTGCCTATAATCAGAGATGCAAAGTGACTATAAGTTTAAGATGATAACTGAAACTACATTCATATTTGATGATTTGATGCTACTCGCCGGATCCACAGTCCTTAAAGTGTTCTTTTTCTCCGGTTCTTCTTCCTCCTCTTCATCAGTACTGTACTCCTCCATGGTTTCACCACTTGCAAAGTAAATTGTTCTGCGAGGAATCTTTGGCTGCTTTTTGCCCAAATCTCCAAGTTCTACATTTTCAAAGTCTTTCACCACAGTTGAACTCTAAACCAGCAGATAAAGAACATTACACACTGTTATAGATAGATAGATACATAAAATGTACATTACATTATTATATAATATATCGTTATAATTGTAATATAAATAACATCTATCAACATATCAGGTTCATATCCTCGCTAGACAAAGATGTAACGAACAAGGAAATAGAATGACGTATGTCGACTGTAGTCTATAGCAAAAGAAAGTATGTAATTCTAAGGCAACTGCTTATTCTATATAAAAATGACATTACCTTCTCTGTGTCCATAGTTTGTCCTAGAGACACGTTAACGTTTGTGAGGTACAGTGACAGTTCAGCCATGTCTTTTTCAGCCTTTCTTTCTGTTGCTTTCTTCGAGCTCTTCCTTCTAGCGGCGTCAACCAGGAAGTGACGTCACATGTAAACAATTCCATTTATTTAGATTATCAGAATATTATTTGTTTTATTAAATACGTTAACGCGCTTACAAATTTACATATGGCGTCAAAAATATAATTTAATATAATAAATTCAAATTTATGTTAAAATATGTTTTATTCCCTAACTCCAGTCTGTTGAATGTGAGTTGAGGTAGAGATCTGTGTGAATGTTTTGCTTCAAATGGGTTTAGGTTTTGTTTCAGTGTAGTTTCAAGCATTTAAAGTTCTCTCATTTTGTCGTTTTAGTAGTACAACAATTATATATAAAAAAAGATTCTTTATCTAGCTGAGACTCTAAACCGATACAAATGTATAGGCTACTTAAGTATTTAGGTTACACCATAACTTCAACTGCATAAGCACACTATTACTTTAATTTCATGTTCAATTTTAGGCATCATCACATGCCACTGCTTCTTTTCTTTCACCCTTTAATTGAAATCTTTCCTTTAATCTTTTCTTTTTTTCCATCCTTTAATGTGTTAATAATAACACATAAATGATAACCTAATTGATATCACTCCTTAAAAGTCAGATTAATTGTGCAAATACGAGACTTGTTTTGTTAAGCGTGATTCACCTTTGACTAAGATTATAATTTCCCACAAAACAATTATCAAGATTGATTTCTCTCTCCTCGCCCGGATTAAGCACTCCCAGTAAAACTTGTCGGTAGTGTTTTTGAAATTACTAATAATTGAGAGCCAGCACCATATACATGCATGACCTTTTTCATGTATATTTTTGCCTTTATTTTATTATGCAGATTGTTACACATTTAATCAGAAGTTCTAAGATGGTTACTGCTGGAGTCTGTAAAATATATGCTGTGTTTACAGAGTAAATATAGCCTATTTTAGAATCAGATTATTTTTTATAATTTCTTTTGGCTGTAACACAATGACAATATAAATGCGCAAACATGTTTTCTCACAGCGTAAATGAGTCGTTGTACATGGAAAGAAATTTATTTTTATTATTAGGACAGGGGTCCCTTGCAGGGGATCATCATATTGTGTTTTTCACCACTAAAGTTATTTTTTGGAATCCTAAAATATCTAACCCCAGTTATTAGAACATGTATTTTGTTTAATACTCTATTTATTAGAACATGCAATTTGTTTATTTGATCATTTCCAGGTCTCCACAAGTTCTTTCTTCATATGATATTGCACTTTTGATTCCAATGATAAAAGAGTCTGAGTAAATTAGAAAGCAAGTAGAACGTCTTCAATTCTAAAGAACTTTCAATTTTCTGTAATTGATGTATAGATTACTATACATATTGATGCAAAGAAAATGTCTCTATCTTCTCTTACTTTTGTTATTTTTGTTATTCTGTTTTCAGCCTCTTTTTTTCTTTTGTGTATTCTGATGACATTGAACATATTGTCAATGCATTTTGTTTATTATATACAATACATCATAAACATATATCTGTATTTTTTTGCAATCATAAAAAAGGAACAAAAAAAAAAAGATTGAAATGACTTCTTGCGTCCTCTTTCGGCCACTCGTTGTATGGCAAAAATAAGGCATTATCGGAAGAAACCACTGCATCCACCTAATTGACTAAAAGTGCGACACACGAAATACACATTTAAATTAACATTAGTGGACACAAGTTTTGTCTAATAGTATGTGCACTTCAATGTAGTATATTTCCACCTCATTTTCGCTCAGTACGCACTCATTATCTTCTGACAATTTTCCAGCCGCCCTATAGGAAAATTAAAGTGGACTGATCCAGTAGTATTGAAAGCAAAGCTCATCGCGCAGTTGTTTGTTTTCACTCAGCGCAGTAACGGAGAGGAGAGGCAAGGCACGGAGTTTGTGTAACGGTTTCGTTTTTAATCTTCATTGCATCTCCCCAGCCTTCTGCCATGGCTCTGTGCAGTAGCGTCGGAGCCTTGGCGTTACCCAGCGAGCTCATTGTCCACATATTTTCCTTCCTGTCAGACCGAGACAAGCTCCGGGCCTCGGCCGTGTGCTCTCGCTGGAGGGAGTGTCTCTTCTACCCTGCGCTGTGGACGGAGCTCAAGCTGCGCGTCGGTGGAGGAACCAACGGCGGCGGCTCTGGGTCAGAACAAACCCCGCGATTAGAGTTCCTCATGCGCAAGTTCGGCTCGTTCGTGCGGGAGCTGCAGCTGGAGTTTTCCCCGGTGGACGGATACTTAAGCCCGCTGCAGCGCGGAATGGAAGCCGTCGAGAGCGACCCGCAGTTCGCGAAAGATGCGATGGTGACATATTTGGATCAGGTGTTGTGTGTGCTCGGCAGTCTGCGTAATAACAGGTAGCTATATGGATTTGGGCTCGATTTGCATGCATTGACAATACAAATCCTTTCTGTCCGCTTTGCTTACATTTGATCAGCAGCCATAAACAAACCCTGTGCATTACGTAACGCTCATGTCTGAAGCATCGCATGGCTGCCTGCTTCGTGCATAACCAAGAACTGCGATCACTTCTTATGACAAGCACAACTAACTACTATCTATTTTTGTAGATAGGAATTTGTATGACTAATAATACTTTATTTACTAGTAGGCAATCCAATAGCGACTCGTATCTTTCTCCGTATCACTAATACGTATTCACTGGATGCTATTCCAATGTAACAAATTGCATTTATTTTTTTGCCATTGAGTTCTATGAAGATCTGTGTTTCAGGTATCAATCTAAGATATTTTCTCTTTCAACTAGTCTATTTACATTACTGCTGGTAATTATTTCTGTTTAACTTCTAATAACGTTCAATAGTAGGCTATCTTTTGCATCCTCGCTTGTTACTAGTGTCTTTATCTGGTTATATTGCTCATTTGTCACACATAATTAGTTTGAATGACTAATTTATAGTTAAATTAAACCTCTAATAATAGTAATACAATTAAAAAGCTAATTACATTAAAATGTTACTAGTGATGGATGGATAGAGATAGATGGATGGATGGAGATTAGTGTCTGTTCAGTTGCTATGTAGGTAAGCTGTATTAGTACCTAATGAATAGTAATTAGTAAAACTGTAATATAATTAATAGAATAACTGGAATACATTATAATAGAATCCACACATTCTTAATTTCAGAATTTGGGATTCAACAAAGTGAACTTGTATCTAAGAATGCTTTTCAATTTCACTAGCAAATATTCATAAGCACTATTGGATTAATGAGAAAAAATAAGCACTTGTAACACATACAGTAAATACTAGTTGGTTTTAAGGAGTAAAACTGCTGGCTAAACTCCCACAAGCCTTACTGCATTGTTAACATTCTAACAGAATCTTACAAAACAACGTTTAAACAACACTGGCTTTGTTTTTCCTGCTCTTCATAGATGTTTCCTGATGCTGATCGTAACCTACAATTCTGTTTATTTACAATAGAAAAGCACTAGAAGGACTCCTAGCCCAGAACTTGCCATTTTAACAATAGGCTTTAGTTTGAAATGTGTAAAGAACAGAAAAAAGAGCTGGTTATAGGTTGTTTGGTGTAGCAAGAGTTTGATTTATTGTTTTGAAAATGCAATTCCAAATTACTTGGCTGTTCATTTGTATTATGCTTTTATTTATTTATATTTATTTTTGGTTGTCATTTAATGTGGTTAATTTTACTTGTACACTGTTATCATATAGGAATATAATTCAAGTCACATATCATGTTTAGATACAATAGACATAAAACTGAAAATTCCTCTGTTTTTTGTACCCTCCAGAAACCTCCAGAAGCTGAGCCTCTACGGGGACACATGCATTCTTCAGGATGACGGGATTCTGGACAGCTCTTTTCTCAGCCAGGTCGACCAAGGGGGCAAGAAAATGAAAGAGTATGTTTTAAAGCTTCCTTTCACTCTGATTACATGCTGGCTTTGCAAATAATCTGACCATCTTGTTAGTTGTAGGTACTCAGTCAGTCTTGGGCTGTGTTCAGAATTAAATAGTACGATACTGCACAGTGTTTATACTGTACACTGCCTGCTATTTAAAGGGGTCATGAACAGCATTTCATTAAAAAACATTATAATGTTGTCTGAGGTACATCTAAAAAACATCCTAATTTAGAAGTAATAAGCTATTTTCTCTCCTGTTTTTTTGACCCTCTTTTTCAAACACACTGTTTTGATGGGCGTGCTGCATTCAGGACTTGGAAGTAAACGCCCACTGCTATGATTGGGTAACAGTATTGCATTTTAAAATAATTTTCATTGTCCCCACCATTACACGTATGGAATTGTTTTGAAAACTTCCGATGTTGAAAAATATCTCGTTACATACATAGTTGAAACGTCCCAACAATGTGAAACATTTATGTGTATTAATTATAATTATGCTTAAACTTGATTTGACACAAACAAGACTTAAAGTACTGAGTTACAGTTGACAGGATACCTTATGGTGTTTTGAATGAATTTACAATGTTTGTTGTCGTTCTTATACTATTTATCATTCATCGATTTCGATAGTGAAAAACATATACATTGTCATTTGCAGTGTCGTGTTTTAAATAAAATGTAATGTAATGTGTTGTAATGTCTTACTGATGACAAAAAAGATGTCGCTCATTGAAGCTTTTAATAAGGATTACAGCGAATGGCTTCAAACAAAACAACAAAAGCAGCATTTTTTTTTTCGCGTCCGGTAATCCAATGCATTAACCCTATAAATGACGAAGCAAAGGAAAGAACAGCAAATCGCAACAATCAACTATTCAGTTTTCCTGCAGCACTACAGTATAAATACTCAGTATATCAATCTTTCTGTAACAAGCAAAGCAATTGTGACACATGATGAAAACACTTTTACTCTCACCTGTATGTTGCGACATTACTGTCGGATCTAATGTAATCTTCATCTTCAGTCTTCTCTGAATCATCTTTTATTGTCAGTCTCTCTGAAAAGCCTGCACTGAAAGCCTTCAAATATATATTTTTTTCCCACAACTTGCCACCTCAAAATGTCTTGTAATCCTCAGAGGCATCTCTATGGTTTTGTTGCTGGAGTGATCCTGTGTTTGCTTTTCTTATTTTTACTACTACATGACATGCCGGGGCTAAAGAGGCAATGATGTAGAAGTAGGCGTTGATCTTCTGCAGAGGTGGTCTTTCGTCGCACTATTACTAGAACGAAATGTTTGAGCAGCTTGGTTTTAATGAAAGCTGTTTTTGGACTAGTGAGGAAGTTTTGAGTTCTGAAACTTACATGATATTGGTATGCTACAATGACCTCTTATGTTAAAATATCAAGGACAATTTGATTTCTCAATTCATGACCTTTTTAAAATGGTATGAATGAAAATGTAAAAAAAATAAATAAAAAACGTGCATGATACATAACCTTTCTACATTGTATGTATATGTAATTCAGAGAGTGTTTAGTTTTCTGACACTAGTGACAGAAATTGCACACTTCACCTTTAATTGGACTACCAATGAAAAGTTTGGGAAAGTCTGTAAGATTTATTTATTTTCACAAGTCTCTAATGTTCACCAATGATTAAAAATACAGTAAAAACCGTAATACTGTGAAATATTATTACGATTTAAAATAGCCATTATATTCCTGTGTTGGCAAAAGCTGAATTTTTAGCATCATTACTCCAGTCTTCAGTCACATGATCCTTCAGAAATCATTCTAATGGTGCTCTAGAAGCATTTCTTCTTATTATCAATGTTGGATAAAGTTGTGCTGCTTAATTTTTTAGTTTCCCCCCCCCCAGGATTCTTTGCTGAATAATTTTTTTTGAAAGAACAGCATTTGTTTAAAAAAAAAATTTCTGATCAATTTAATGCATCATTACTGAATCTTTTTTTTTTTTTTTTAAATTGTGCTGCTTTTGCATTTATCCTCCTTTTAAAAATGATGATTTCTAACCTGTTCTAGGATCCAGCAGCTCTTTGAAGAGATCCTGTCTAACAGCCGGCAGATGAAGTGGTTGTCATCTGCGTTCATGCTCTGTGTGGTGACCCCCTGCTCTCTGGCCTCTCTCTCCAACGCCAGCACCAGCTCCCTCGAGCACCTCAGTCTGATCGACAACCAGCTGCCCAGCCTGATTTCCACAGTGGAACTGGAAAGGCTCGCTCACCTGCGGTCTCTGTCGCTAGACTTCTGCGACTTCACCTCGGACATGTGCCGCCTCCTGGCCTGCGGTGACCGAGCGCCCCTCCACCGCCTCTCTCTCTTGCTCAACGGCGCTGCTTTGGATGTCAAGCCTTTGGATGGCACTGCCGCCGAGGAAGACTGGAAAGCCCTGGTCCGTCGCAGCACGAACCTACGCGTCTACGTCATGGCGATGGATGTGTGCAGCCAGGACCTTCTGCGTGTGCTGAAGCCCAGCGTGCCCCTGGAGCGGATCCACCTGGACAGCTACAGCACTCTGGTGACGGATGGGGTTGTGGAGCTCATCTCGCAGCAGTACCACAGAACCCTCAGCCACTTCATCTTGATGAGAGACGACGCCGGATTCCCAGACCTCAGCGTCAACCGCAATGAGGACCCACTGGTTCTCCTCGCCTGGCGCTGTGTGCACCTCGCTGTCTTGATCATCCATGGTAAGTGGACATTTTAAACTTTTTCACTTGCCTTTGACAATCCACTGATTCCTGAGATATGGGACAAAATCTGCCATAATACCTTTTCATCTATATATAAATAATTTATCTATTTAAATATAAATAATATATCTATGTGGGAAATCATGTGTCTTTAATAATATAATATAATAATTATTATTTTAAAACCTTTCCAAAGCATTAACAAAAAACCCAATACAGTGGCAAAATTGGACATTCCATCCAAATGAAATCTTAAATAATTAAAATATAACAATTATATAATAATAATAATAATGTAAAATAATAAATAAAATTTAACATACACATTTACAATGAATATCAAGAAATATCAAGAAAATTACATCAAATATATGTAGTCACCATGTATCCGAATCTGTTACATTCATAGTCTGTATTATGACTATGTAAAATTAGACATGACAGGTGATTTATTTAATATCTGATCTGTTTATCTATTTTTCTAAAATTACTTTTTATTATGTAGCATTTTTATGTATATTTTATTTAATAACATGTCTAAATCCACCCCCCCGCCCTATTTTCTGTAATATGTCAGCTTCATAACATCAATGTTTTTAGATGATTTCCCCCCTCTTAAATGGGTGACATTAGCAGCCAACAATAGCAGTAAAACAAAATGGCTCCTAGATTTAAAATGTGCTATGCAACACTGTTAGCCATCAACCATGTCAGATTTTCTGTTTGAATGTGCTGATAGCTCAAAATATGCAGCTCAAAATCATTTTCGATTCTAGAAATGTATTCACTCATTAATCTAAATACTAGATTTGCAGTGTTAATAATAAATATTTGACATGGAAATACACATTGTCTTCACTGAAAATAATGATTTTAGCTGCTTATTCAAATTATTTAATTATTAAAATGAGCCAAAGCAACACAATTGCTATACATTTTGTCCTAACTTAATTGAATTGTTCAATCAACTTAAATATATATATTTGAATTGAAGTTTTCTTAATCCATTTGTGTTGGGATTACATGAATGATTTTTGTTGCATTAACTAAAATTGTGTGTGTGGAGGATTTTTAGTTCTCAGCTTGCTTTCCATATGGCTGGATCAGAAGAGTAAATGTTGAAATTAAGTGTTATTTTGTGTTTTTGAGTGAAGACCAGTTAAAGTTTAATGTTCTGTTATGTTTGACATTTTAAAAGAGTTTCTGTTATGTTGAAGTTGTTATGGTTTCCATTGTGCTGAAGAATAGGCTGCATGTACAAAGACTATGATGCATGATGCTTCGTTCATTGAGCTAAAGCTCTGCTAATGCCTGACTGTGCAGTAACAAGTATCTTTCTACTTGTTCTGTGCTAGTTGCAGACAGTGTTTTATTTGTACAACATAACTGAATGTCAAATATAAACATGTCTTTTCCATTTACTCAAAATCACAGACTTGAATATATTGGAATCTTCTCAACGTTTTTAGTTATTTCCATTCAAATATATAATTCAACTAAAAATATATGCTTATATTTAAGATTTTTAAATTGTGTAACCACTTTAAAAAAAGCGTTTTAGTAAATCTAAATACAAAAAGCCATTTTGTTTTTCCAGTTTGACATTTATTAAACCATTGAATTTTTTTTAACAGATTAATCAAATCATTCCTTGGTATGTCACTTTTGGATCCTGTAGTTTTCCGCTTTACCGTGCACAAGTAATTTTTCTTGCTTCGCAGGCTACACCGTGTGGTCCCACAACCTCGTGGCCATCTCTCGCCTGCGTGGGTCTAACCTCAAAGTCCTGGAGGTGTCCGAAGAGAGCATTGACTTTGACCCGGACCAGTCGGTGTACATCGAGGGAGATCCCGTCCACAATCTAGTCAAGGAGGTGTCCCTGGGCCTGGGCCGCGTCTGGCATCCCTCAATGGACAACAGCGTGGTCCTGAACGAGCCCACTCAGCACTTCCACCGCGAGATGCAGAGTTTCAGCGCGGGCATGTAGACTCCCCAAACGCCCTCTCTAACCCTGTGCTTGGTGATCTTTCACTAAATGGGCCCTTCTCATTTTACATATTGTTTTATTTCTTTCATTGCTTTTTGATTTGTTTTTGTTTTTTCTTGTAGTGTGAATTTAATCCTTTATATGTGCTGTGTTTAATCAGTATTAGCTCTATATTTATATCTATATCTATATATCCTGCTTATTACTAGGAAAGTATAGTTGGGTATTGGTTTAGTAGCTAATTGAGTGAATGGTAGAGATGGACTTTTATACAGCTAGCTTAAAAGTTGTACAGTGAGCTGTTCATTCTCTCGCTTTGTCTGTTTGTTGGTTTCCCCTTAGAAAGTGTGGAGTTACCTCAAACTATCAGTTGATCCTTCTTGGCTTCTGCAATGACGAAATCCCATGTTCACGTTGACCTTTTTATAGGGAGATTAGTCTTCCAGCCAAGGGACACGGCTGATCCACAATTACGAACCTTCCTCTTTGTTCATCACTATGTAATTGTTATTCAGAAATGAGGATTGGTGGAAACGACGTGTTCGGGACGCAGATCCCGCTGGTTTTTCTCAACCTGGAAGTAGACGCACCTCTGCTGGTGAAACCAATCGTAGAGGTTTTCAGTCTGGTGTATGACACCTGCATGCTGACCGCCCTGCAGCACAATATCTGGGCCCAGCCATAGGTGTTTTATTTTTTCTTTTCTTATTTTTTTTTCTTATGTGTGTTTTTGTTGTAAGTCCTTCCCGTCTGTCTCAGGTAGGCAAGAATTATATGACAAGGAAGATGAAGATGGTTATGATATTTTGGTAAGAGTGATAACAATCAGTTGATAATTGTTCTTCTCGAGTCACAGTTGCCTTGAACTCCCCCTTTCTTCTTCATAATCAATGTGTTTTTGGCCTCGGACTCGGTCTGTTCAGCGTTAACGTCGCCGTAGTTCCCCAACCGAAGTGCGAAATCCTCATTGGATCGTTATTGAGGGCGAACACGCTCCGAACGGATTGAATCCAGGCTGTGGTATTTCATCTGTAAAGCATTAGATGGCGGGAGACAGACGTTTGCTTGTTCCATATCTCAGGATTCCTGCACTTGCGGTACTTTTCCAGAAAGCTTTTGTTGAAGCTTCGTTCAAATGGTTGGTGTGCTCGATGGGCAAGATTTTGTAGTGTTTTTTGGAGGAAAGAGAGCTCTTCCAAAAGAATGCGCTTTAGAAGTTGCTGGTTTTTATTTTTTCTACCTGTTTAATTTCCCTAGTTTAGCATTTGAAGGTCTGTGTGTTTTTTGCTTTTACATATATTGTCTATTCGCTCCTTTATTTTAAAATCAGTCGAGGGAGATCGTTGTTGCTTGCATAGCTGAAATAAGTGAATGTCAAACTAAAGCCTTCTTGAAAGCGGCAGCGTTTTTGCTCTGCAGAATCCCCCTCTTTCCTGAGCATATCTTTATTTTCTCGTGCTCTAATAACGAAGCGAATCGTCGAAGAGTGGAGTACTTTTTAAAACCGTTAAGTTGCCTCGCTAACTGTTACTCTGTCAGGCCTCAGAACTTCCTGTTATTTGGCGGTATCGACTACCCGAAGCCAAACCAGGTTTGAAATGGAAGCCATCGCCCCAATCTTCCTGGAAGATCCGCGCTTATGACAAAAGCGAACAGCCAAAGCAAACCTTTTGCAGCGTGAAAACGATCTTTATATGCAAGCTTATCAAGTGAGCGGTGACCTAGATCTTGTCAGGATTTGTAATATGTGGTCCAAAAAAGATATGAAGCAGTTAACCAATGAGGTCGAACAACTCTTAGCACATGAAGGCCTGTTCGTAGGGTTGATGTAAAGAGATCCAGCTTGACTAATTGTTGACAAGTTTACAACCTATTGTGGTACCCATGTCAACATTGGTGAAAACGGCAGCTTTCCGTGGTTGGTGGCACAGAACGCAAAAAGGGTCGTGTGAAAAGTCATTTGTGGATTAAAATCTGTTCAGTTCGCTCCCTTTTTGAACAAACCACGGATTAAAAATGTTGTTTTCAGGTGCGTTGACATAGGTGCCAAACATTCTGTAATGATTATGTTGGAGTGCTCTTAATCGTATGCTAGTAGTGGGATTAGTTTATTTCGAAAAGTTCTTAGTACAGCACCAAAAAACGATTTCAATAAGTGTGGGCTTGTTTGTTGTACATCGATTTTGCTGAAGGACTTTAGTTGGCGGAGAATGACACGTTACAAACTGCTAAAGCATTCATACCGTGCCTAAAACCCAGAATAGCTTTCATTTCAAACCCACGTCATTCGTACGTCCCTGGTCGACCAAGTCTACGAACCTTTACAAAGACATAGCATATTTAAAACCGCCAGTGTTTTCTTGTTTGCGTCTCGTTTTGCAATCTTTCTGTCTGCGTGTGCGTGCGTGCGTGCAAATGTGTTGTGTAAGCGTTGAAAAAGTGCATACATCAGAGAAGGAGGTGTGTGTTCAGTACAAAAACGTACCACTTCCTCAGCAGTGAACAGGAAACAGCCATTCTCAGGGTTACTGTTAGACGTGTGGAGGAAACAAACTAGAGTCCAATAGCTCAGGCCTCTCACCATGAAAGTTTCCATTAATGAAGAATCTTCTCAACAAAGTCACTGGATTTAACTTCTGTCAGCGCATCATCTGCGCCAGCTGCCAAAGATAACGGTGATACAACTCTTTTTTTCGAAGTGCCCACATGCTGGCAGAGGGCAGGGCCAATGGCTGATGGGCCGAGATGTACTACTACTATCGTATTATGACAACTACTATTAGATAAATGTACTAACGGAGGGAGGCGAGGTTGGACTTGGGCGGTGGTCCACAGCTGTGCTGTGGCTTTGGTCAACATACGTTAGATCTCTCTTAAAATGCACCTGTTTCACTGTGAAGAGTGAATGTAATTTAACTATTGAAAATCAAGGTTGGTTCTATCAGACCTATAAGCTGCTATGAGACGTGTTAGGAACATTCCACTGGGGAGTTAAAAACAAACTAAAATGGCCAAATGTCTGCATGAAATGATTATTTTTTTATTCTTTTCGGTTTTGTTTCGGGCAGGGACGGGATCCTGGAATCAGCGTT
Organism: Semotilus atromaculatus; assembly: GCA_031834385.1. Classification (NCBI taxonomy): domain Eukaryota; kingdom Metazoa; phylum Chordata; class Actinopteri; order Cypriniformes; family Leuciscidae; genus Semotilus; species Semotilus atromaculatus. The sequence goes on from JAULUF010000028.1 coordinate 8,362,368, forward strand.
TCGACTGGTCCTACGATGAAATTCTTGAGCCATTTGAGAGCGCACGTAGGTTTTTATTCATGATCGATTCGACCAGTCGGTTGTTACAACTCAGTTGGATCCCAGTGTTTTTTTTTTTGTTGCGTTTTTACTTTCAGAAACGTTATATGCATTTCACAATCTCGTAGTAAAGAGAAAGAGGGCTGCTATGACCCCCATCTGAGACGGTCAGTGTTTTACAGCTTTTTCCAATAGCTACCTTACCGATTATAAACCTCACGCCAGCCTTTGGTAAAACAAACCGTTACCATGTTTCCACTGCAGGTCAGATCTCGAGCTCGACGCGGGCCTCTCTTTCTCTCTCTGGTTGGCTTGCGTTAAAGGCGAAGTCAAAAACTATGCAAACGGAATGCATACGATCCAATGGCTCTTAACTTTGTTTTTCTTTCTTTTGCGCTTTTTCTTTTTCTCCTTCTGTCACTCAAATGGAAATAACCTAACTTGCAATGATACTTGGCCTTATTATTGTTATTATTATTGTTTTAAGATCTTGATTCTTCGGAAGCCAACTCCGTTTCAAGGGCGACCGTGGGTTACAGACATGGTCTCTATGAGACTGGCCAGAAGGCCCCAGTTATAAGTGGTACGAATGTTGTGCATTTGTATAAAATCAGGACAGTTTGCAATAAAGAATTGGCCATCATGGGGCACCAGCAGTGCTAAGACCACACTGCTACCTTATAAACTTAATGGGGAGTTAAAAAAGATAACATAAATCTGCATATGCGTATATATACCAACGTATATACTTATGCAACACATGTCCGGGTTCTATTTATGAACATTGAAAAAAAAAGTTTATAAGCGTTGTTGTTTTGCAAAAATGGTTTTACCATCTTAAATGTTTAATATTTGGGCAGGTGTGTTCTGTCTACTATTTGTCTCCGGTGAGCACATAGCATTGGATTTTATATGTACATCTGCAAACAGGAAGTACTCTGGCACAGGTGTGAACATGCCAGGTGGGAAGATTTTAATGAGAAAAAAAGTGATCTCGAGGTTCCACGATAAAGAAGAAAAACCTTTGAAAAACTTAACTGACAGATATTGGGTAAACCAGCCGAATGTTGATTTGAATTAATGTTGAACGAATGCATTTTCTTTTAATCGGTAAAATAAAAGCATACAAAAATCAATCTGGTTTCTGTGTATTCATTCTTCACAATGGGAGACTTAATGAAAAGTTATAAAGAAATGAATTTAAAAACCCACAATTTGTACTGGTTTAAATATTTTAGAGCTTGGCCTACCTAGGTTCATTATAGCAATCTTTCCAAAACCTTATCCCGATCTGGAAATTATGGACACATGTCATGTCAGTGTGATATTGGTTATCAGATATTTTAGTCTGTGAATTTATCATTTCATGTTTTAATTAATCTTACTTAAAATGTGTTAAACATGTTTCGATCACATTGTACTTGAGCTCAGTAAAGCACATAAAACCAAGGTGATTGTTGAGTGGCTGTAACAAAATCAAAAACTTATATTTGTTAGGTATTTCCTAAATCACCACATTGGTTTATTCCTAAAAACAAGCATTTTTGATTGCTCAATTATGGGTAAAAAGTGTAATCGTACAGCATTAAACTGCTGCAATTGCACATACTGCTATTTAGATAATTCAATTGCAGACGCTAATTTTCACTGTTTACATTACCTTTGTACACTTGTAGTTAATCTTTACACTTAAATACATCTTTAGCAAATCACAATGTATGTCCATTTTTCATATTGTACATTGTTGTGATGCATAAATTCACTTAAAGCATTTAAAACAATTGATTACATTTAGACAATAGTATACTTTTTAATATTAGCCAGCCATTTATCAGATATCAGGCATAATAATGAAAACTATAATCAGTATTGAGCACTTTAATATTTGTGCATACTTGATGGATATTTCCTAGTTTTTCATGATTGTGGGAACCATGAAGTGTTCACTTTTTATCTTAGCACAGAAAACTGAAAGTAATCCAATGACATCTTTATTATTAATGTACATGGTACATGATTTCATCAGACCATGTATGTTTTTTAAGGCATGAATTGTTATTTGAGGAAACTATAAATATATATATATATATATATACGCTACATGGACGGTTCTCTGGACTGAGTTGTTGGATTTGTCAAGTTAGTTAACATCAAGTCTGGATTTCAACAACATCCTATTCACAATATATACTTAGTACACTTTCTATATATACAGTCTGACAAATATGAGGACCTTTCATAAACTACCTTCAATTTAAAAAAGCATCATGATAGCATTACAATCCGGAGCACCTATAATCCTATAAGGCAGTCTCATTGTCTTTGTACACTTTACCTACAGGTTCAGAAAGGCTGCACACTTACACTGTACCTGAAACACAGACATCAACTTCCTCGTAATATAACCAGTGGTATGTGCTGTATCCTTTGCCATGCTTGCTCTTTCAAACAAGTTTCAACTAAGACAAAATAGATAACCACAAGGCTACTGTGGTTACATATCAAAGGAAACACCCCCTGAGCACAACAACAGGAAGCTGAAAACAGTCTGCAGGGGAGGAAGAGAGCGTGAGATGGGAAGATCAGATGACATCATGAGGAGAGGGCGACTGGTTGGGCGGCTGCTCGCTGCCTGGGGGGGAGGGTCTGGGAGGCGGTCCAGCGGGGAAACTGTCACACAGATGTCGTGGTGGAAGATTGCCCATATGTTGAGGGAGCAGCATTGGAGCTCTGGGAAACATTCCAGGGGGAAGTGGCCCTCGCACTACAGGAAATGGTGCTAAAGGTGATCAGTTTATACTAAGACAGTATACATCATTTCAATAAATGTGTACATAAAAAAAAAAAAAAAACGAACTTATAATAAATCAAATTGCAAAAATTAAAGTGTAATAATAATAATGATCATATTTGATCAATATGTACTAGGACACTGCCAAATAATAAGACTGAAAACTGAAATGATGCATCCTTTTGTACAAATTTCCATTAATGTATATATTAAATAATTTAATACATAAATGTGTCCTATCACGTAATAAATCCAATGGCAAAAGTTAAAGTGTAATAATACTACTCAAAACTCAATTTATTCTAAATTCTATATATTAATCATAAATAAAAAAAGTCTTATTTTGTAATAAATTAAATGGCAAAATTAAAGTCTAATAACATAATAGTTAAAAGTTAAATTGAGCTAAAAGTTAAAGTGTAATAGTAATGAGAATTGATCGATTTAAACTAGGACAGTCTCAAATAATAAGACTGAAAATGGCAAAAATTATATAATAATTACTAAATAATATGAACTAATAATAATCAACTTTATCAATCAAATCATTTATCCAATTTATTTATATATTTTTTCAAATCTAAATTATTTCCCAATAAATATGCTTTTCATTTGCAAAAAAACCCCTCACATTTCAGAAGCTAAATTTGCTTCAAATGCACATACAGGTAAAACTTGAAAAATTTGAATATCGTGCAAAAGTTATAATTTTGATGATTATGGCTCAAAGCTTATGAAAACCCCAAATTCTAAATCTCAGAAAATTGTAATAATGAAATCAATAATAAAAAAAAAGATTTTAAATATAGAAATGTTGGCCCTCTGAAAAGTCTAATCATGGATATGTATAGTTATATATACTAAATTTATTAGTTTCACCTTTTAATTTGAATTACTGAAATACATTAACTTTTGCACAATATTCAAATTTTTCGAGTTTCACCTGTACACTTTGTCTTTAATCTGACATTTCAACAAAAAATTTCCACCTACACAAGTGGAAAAAGTGAACTTACTGCCTATGGGGGGACCTCCAGGCCCACGAGGGGGAAAGAACTCCGGAGGTCCATAAGGGCCCCTGTGTGGGAAACGTTGGTCCCTAGGGTCCATCGGTGGAGGTATTCCCATTAACGGGGGACCAGGAGGAGGTCCCATTCTTAAATCTGGATCCGGGGGCAATCTCATGTCACCAGGCATCGTGTGAGGACCCTGTGAGAAGACACATTTCAGTTATGGCTGTGTACAAAAACTCCATCTAGTGATATAGTACAGAGAGGTTTACTCACTTCTCTGCTCTCATTCTCACTGATAGATGAGCTGTTTCTTAGAAATGATGGATCTGAAGAAAAGAAAAAAAGCAGAGAGAGTAAATAATTTAAGGATCTGTGAGGGATTGCCAAAGTCTCAGGGTGTATTCACACCTTCCTTGTTTGGTTCGATTGAATCGAACTCTAGTTCGTTTCCCCCCTTGGTGCGGACCTTTTGGGCAGGTGTGAATACAGCAATCGAACTCGGGTGCGGACCAAACAACCGAACCGAGACCCAGCTGAAGAGGTGGTCTCGGTACGGTTCCAAAAGAACTCTGGTACGGTTCGTTTATGGTGTGAACATGAACCGACCCAATTGCAAGAAAGCACTGCGCGAGCTGCCTTATCAGACATCCCAAGTCTCCCGGAAGTTCCGGGAATCTCCCGAATATTGATAGCGTCTCCCTGAATTAGTTCAAATCTCCCGGATTCTGGAGAGCGTATGCGAGACAGAACATACTGCGCGCAGTGTGCGCACGGCAGCCTCACGAAAGCTAGTCGCACATCGTCGTCTTCTCAAAATCCGAATTACAACATCGTATAGATGACATTGTATCATATGATACTCATTAGTTTCTTCATATTGCGTTTGTACAGAATAACACAAAATTAGTAAAAGAACAAATATTGCAGTACGAAATATCTCCATGCTGAGCCTTTTTTGCACTTCCTGATTTCCCTACTTGAGAATCCTTGTCCAATGAATGGACGACCTTAGCACACGTGTGGTTTTGTTTACAAATTTTGGTTCACTTGCAAAAAGAGCAGTGTGAAAGTGAACCGTACCAAAAAAAAAAAAAAAAACAGTTTATTTGGTCCGGACCAAAGCAAGTGAACTATCGGACTTTCCTGGTGTGAATACACCCTCAATCTTACATTTTCAGTTTAATTTAATTCTTGAGGACTGTTGAAAAAAGTGCTCATTCATGCTTTGATAATGCCATTACATGAGCTACATAAAAACAAATCAGCAGGGAGTTACCATGGGAATAGGGAGTTTTTCTCAGTTTTTCCCTGTTATTTATTATGTTAGGCTTGTATATATGAGTCATATGGGCTATTTATAATTGTACAGTTACAGTTGACCTTTAAGAGAAGCAGAGGAGAAGTCAAACATATTGTAGAAGAGGTCACATGGAAAAGCTCACCTGATTTGTCACCCAAGTACGGATATCTAGGAGGCAAAGGACCCATAGGATACAGACCTGGAGGAGGCCTTCTATATGCCAAACCTGGATCTGGGAGAGGGTGACCTAAACATAATAAACATATTAAAAAAATACATTCATTTAGTTAATTAATAACTATATTATAACTAAACCCTAGAGCCTTTTGAATGCATATTATGGCATCAGATAAAAAAATTATATATATATTTATAAAATAAAAAATGATATATATATATATATATATATATATATATATATATATATGTAACTAAACATTGTACATTACGGTTACACTATTTTAAGGTGTCTGTGTTACAGTGTAATTATACATTTAAGTACTGTGTAATAATAATTAACTATACGTTTAGGATTAAAATTAAAATTAGGGTTTGGTTAGGGTTAGTTCCATGTAATTGTGCTCAATTTATAGTAATTATTACTATAGTAACTACATGTAAGGGTTCCCTGCATTACAAATAAAAACTTACGTTATTATACATCTAAAAAGAATTGGCTGATGAACACAGAGGATGCAATGGTAATGATGCACTACACACACAATGTAAAACCACCACTGTAGCTTTGGCCATGATGATAATGACATTAAAACATACAGTGATGTCCTGTGCTCTTCACGCCTGCAGTATGAAATAACTAATGACTGCGCCGGCTGAAGCGACAGTATTAGGCCCAGCAGTGAGGAGCAGCAGGGGGCAGTGGGACAAAGCCTGACGCACTGGCCAAAAACGCAGAAACGTCTAGAACAAAGAAGGCCCAGTTCTGCGACTCTTCAATGAGCTGTGCGGCTGAGTCAGCGCTTCTCAGCGACCTCTGAATAACTGAGTTTGAGCTTCAGTAACAGAAACACCTTTATATGAGCCTCACTTCACACAGTTGGCTAAATTACAGGCACAAGACAGTTCAATAACTGGCATTCATAAATAAATAGCAAACTGACACTGAAATGAGCAAATAAGCCTCAGTGTTTGCATATTCTACATCTTTGAAGCATTTATTTTTCCAATTCAATTTCGGTAACACTTTACATGAACTAACAACGAACAAACCATTTGTTACAGTGTTTATTAATTTTTGTTAAAATAAAAATACAGTCGTTCATTGTTTGTTCATGTTAGTTCACAGTGCATAAACTAATGTTAACAAATTTACAATAATTACAATAATAATTAACAAACATTTAATTTGAATAATGTATTAATAAATGTTGAAATGAATATTAACTAAGATTATTAAATGCTGTAGAAGTATTGTTCTTTATTCATGTTAAATAATGTTAATTAATGAACCTTATTGTAAAGTGTTACCTCAATTTCAATTCAAGTCAATTTAGAATATTGGTAAAAATGTCTTGCATTATAATCTAGTTTCACACAACCCATTTCCTCCCTCCAAGTCTCATAAATAAACAGGCGGCATTTGCTATAGGCTAACCTTGCCATTTCCTTTAAGATTATGCATGTAAATGGCCTGTTATGATTGGCTAACCTCAGTGTGAAGAAAGCTACTGAATGCTGAATACTGATTATGTAAAAATTAGAACTTATGTTAATGTGCTCATGGTTCTTGACTTTTGAGAGCTAGAGAACTATATCCTCCTGCTACAGGACAGCCAGAGCAGTGGGAACATCACTGTACCTGGAGGGCCGGGAGGGCCCCTGCGTTCCCTGTCCCAGGAGGGAGACAGTGAGCCACTATCAGAGTGAGGGCCACTCCGCTCAAAGTCTGGCCCACCACTAGGAGGCTCTACCATGCCTCGGGATGCTGATTATGTGACAGTGAGAGTGAAGGAAGATGAATGGAGTGGAGAGACAGCACATAACAAATATTCGAGGAAGTTAAGAATGGAAAAGGGAGGAAAGGGAGACAACCAACAAAATATTAACGAGGTAATAAAACATGAAGAGACTCGACATATGCAAAGTTGGGGAATGGTTTGTTGCCCACGGTTTAGTGTGAGTTTTGTACCATAAAAAAATGGCACTGGTACTCAGGGGTTTAATTATTATTGATATGCAATAAATAGGCTAAAGAGGATTAAAAAAACTCATATACACTAAAAGTCTCTTGAGCAGTTGTAAAGATGGTACTGGATATATCAATTATATTCCTGTAATGGTGCTGATGTTGAAGCTGAATTTGCAGAAGCCATCAGAAATAGCCACGTATTAAGCATTTACCAAACCAAGCAAAGCAAACCGCGAGAAATCAGACCCGTTACCCTTAATGCAAACATGTCAACTATATTTGATGGGAACTGAACAGGATTCATGCATGTGATACAAACACACACACACACACAAAATGTAGCTAGTTAATATTGCTAAACTAAAGACTAAGAATGCAATGAATTAATCACATTGCTCAAACTAGCTCAGAGACATTTCCCAGAATTTAAAAGGAAGGGATTTGTGTATATCACCTCTGCCTGGACCCATAACAAACTGAGGTGAGAGTCGAGGGGGGCCGTCCATTAGTGTAGGAGGGGACAGGAAGGCCCGTGTTTCTGAGGATGGTCGGCCAAGAGGAGAGGGTCCATATGGAGATCTTTCACCTTTGACATGGGGAAATGCATCTCATGTTTAATACCATTTCAAACACAGAGAGACATGTATTATGCAAGGGAAATGCAGAGAATCTGACCTCTAAATAAAGGTCTGCCTTCTCGTATATCCTTATCAAGAATATCGACTTTAAATTGGGCATCAGTCAGCCTGTAATTGTAAACACATTCATATGTATGAATAAATGCTGCTTCTCTTCAATAGAAAACACTAAAGTACTCTCTAGCCAATCTCACCTCTGGCGGAGATGAGCGTTTTCTCTCTTCACATCAGCCAGGTCTCGATCCGCGGCCCTTGCGGCTAGCTATAACACAGACAATTCAGAACACAGAGAGTATCAGACACAAAATACATCTGTAAGCTACTGACAACTGATTTAGATCAAACTTAAGTGGTCTGAAAACAACTTACCCAGTTATCATGGGCCTTTTTCTCATGAGAAGTAATCTGGTAGAAAAAAAGAAAAATTTATTCAATAAATATTACTAAAAAACTATTTATTTATAATATTATATTTTTTATTATTTATTATATCAATGGTCTATCATCATATTATGCACATATATATATATATATATATATATATAAATAAATAATTCTTTTTTTTTTTTAATTGTTTTATTAGGGCTGTCGAGCAATTAAAATCACCTAATATGTGTGTGTGTGTGTGTGTGTGTGTGTGTATATAAATCATGGACAGAGACTGTAATTTTGTAAGGAATTTTAAGTGTGTCACCTGATTCTTATAAGCCTGTGAAGTCCGGTCCAGTTCCTCCTCTAGGTCTTTGGCCCGTTGTCTTTTTAAACATAGTGAAAGAGACTATAATGTAAACTTCCTGTTTTGGTGAACCTCCATCTTGCATTATGTTTCCTGCCTTTCTCAGAGCACATTTCCTTTTATTTTAACACATACTCAAACATACTTAACGTGACTTCCTCATGTGTGCTAAACAAGTTGCTCTCACCTATAAGTGACGAGCCCCTCTGCAGCGAGACTGATCTTTTTGTCTGCCTTGTTGAGCTTCTCCTCCTTCTGCGAGCGCTCCTTCTCCTCCACCGTCAACAACCTGACCAGGGTTTAAGAAATAACTGAATTATTGGCATTAGTATTTTCATTTCCAATGAAAAAGGAGACTGCAAAGTGCAAAGACAATGAGTGGAAGATGAAGTTTGTGTTTTATGAGATGCAGCTTCTGTGCTCCGGTCCAAACCTGTGCAGTTTGAGTTCATTCTCCTGGTACATCTCCGTCATGATCTGGAGTTTCTGCTGGAGTTTCTGGCTTTCACTAGAATAGCTGGCACTCTCTGACTCCAACACCTCCTTCTGCCCCTCAAGTTGTTTGATCCCCTCTTAGAATACAGAGAAACGTGAAAACAAGTCTAATCTTCATTTAGAGTCTAATTGCTTAGTAATTGCTTTCCTATTGCATAATTGCTTTCCTATAAAAACTTGTAGGAAAGATCTGCCAACCATTTCCTTTTGGCTGTTCCGAGAGCAAGATTGAAAAGCAGGGGAGACTGTGAGAATGATGCCCCAAACCTATGGAATAATTTGCCTCTGTATGCTAGGCATGACCAAATCTAGACCTATTTTTATCCTATGGTGTTTAACACAGTACGAGAGCAGTTAAATGTTGTATTTTATATTTCACTTGTTTCATTGTGACCCTGTGTTGTACAAAACTTTGGCAAAAACTAGTTGTTTTCTTAAATGTGCTTTATAAATAAATTTGAATTTGAAAGTAAATCCATTGTGATGCAAGATAAGAATACAAATTAATAGGAAAAAAAAATCATAAGGTGTCTAAAGATCTTACCATGTATGAATGGGTCACATTGTCTTTCTACAACCAATCAAAACTCTTTTAAATCAACAAAATAATACATCAAATCTTAAAACCGGTTTGAATTGTTGTGGAACCAAACGGTTTACCTTGGAGATCTTCTTTGGCTTTCATTTCATCTGCAAGTTTGGCGAACACCCTGTTTTTGTCCTCCTCCATGGACTTTAAGTCTGCACTCATCTGTGACAAAAAGAAGGACTCACTTATTTATAGCATAATTTCTATTAGTATTCTAGATGTAGACAGGTGTTATTCATTTAATCGGACACATAAGGGTTGTGTGTTCAAAACCTAATGAGCTGCCATCCTAGACATCAAGTTGACATCAAGTCATATGTGTCATCTAGGTGGTTCACTATGTTTGAGACAACCAGGATGTAAGTAGGAATACCTTGGCTGCTTCAATGAGTTTCTGTACTTTATGCTTCTTATGGGACTCTGCAAGCATAACAAAATTCATGAGACGATACTTCAAGACTTGACTTAAAAACAGACTAACAATATTCCCACCTGAACTGTCTCCATTCTCAGTTCCAGCTGTATTAGTGCTGCCATCAAAGCTGCTCTCGTCCTCAGAATCCCAATCTCTCATCTTCAAAAGGCACTCTGTCAGGGACTGGTATAAGAAAAGAAAAAGAAAAATAGAATTTTAGGAATGCAGTTTTACTGGGTACAAGATTGTGTGGACAGACCAATGTATCGGTGGACAGACCGATATATATGACACTGTGTGGTTGAAAAAACAGTTTGTGAAGCTAACTTTACACAGGGCTCCAGACTGTGACCTAATGGTCGCATTTTCCGACCTTTTTTTCTGCCGGTGCGACTACATTTTGTTAGTGGTCAACTAGTCTAAAATTAAGAAACGCCTAGAAAACAGTAAAACACAACAACATAGGAATACCGTGTGTACATTTAAGATAAACTACTTAATTTATTAATCTAGTATCAAAATATGATACTAAATCGCACAGAAAAAAGGGCTTCTTTGTGCTGTCTTTGCATTTGAACATTGCACATTTTAAACAGTACACGCATTAGCTGAATAAATGTTAGCCAATACAAACATATTTAGAAAACAGTTAACAATGAATAGTCAGGAGTCCAATGGCAAAACGAATCACTTATTCTAAATCAATATCAAGAATATCAAGTATAGACCTTATGTAGCCCCGCCCCTTTTCAGCGCTGGCTGGTTATGAATGAAACCACGTTTCTCAACTGAATAAATAATCGCCTGTTTCTCCAGACTCGCGCTTATCAGTCATCCACAAATCACAGCACTTTCATAATCACTAAGCCATAGCGATTTCAAATTTATTGTTCAGCATTACTTGAGCATTTTATCATTTGCATGGCTGAATGATGTCTTCCTCTTATCTGAGTGAGTGACCATGAATGATGGCGTATTTTAAAATAATCCACGCGATCACTCCAGTGTGATCATCGAATACAGAGGATTAAGTTAACTCAAACAATATTTCAACTTTCCACATCCACTACAGGCCGTTTACCTTCAGGAGTCAGAAGTACTGTGACACAGTAACTGTCCTCGCTTATGAAATCAGTAAGACGGCGGAAGCGGGATTCTTTATTTTGGTGTCGATTTTCAGTCTCTTTTTAATGATAGGCCTTACAGACGCATCTGTCAATCATACCCGCTTGCTATTTGGGGAATGAACCCAGCACTATGATTGGTCGAACTCTTCTTCTTTTGCTGTTGATTAAAGGACTGCTCGTGCACAGAGGCGTCACCAGGTTTTTGCGTAATTTAGAGTGACAAATTGTACTAGCGTACTTTGAGGTCAAAATGCGTGCCCGTTACGCAAAATGCGAACAGATTGGCAGGTCTGCTACTGCAAGATCTAGTGAGAAGCATTCAAATTTGGCGCTCTGCTATAAACCATATCGGATCAAACAGCACTGACATGGATACCAGGAGAAACTGTGCCATAAACTAATAATAATAATAAACTTTATTTTATATAGTGCCTTTAAAAGTAGCATCTCAAAGCACTTTACATAAAAATAATGAAATTAGAAAGATACACAACAGTCTAGGCAGTAAAAACTAAACAAGCAATAAAAATAGAAGGCCAATATAATCACAAATACAGTAATCACACGAATCACATAAAAGCCACCCTAAAAAAGTAAGTTTCAAGGGACGATTTAAAAACTCTAAGGGATTCTGCATTCCTAATCTCAGAGGGCAGGGAATTCCACAATTTAGGAGCCAAAGAAGAAAAAGCTCGATCACCCATAGTTTTTAGCCGTGTTGTTTGGACAGTTAAAAGACCAGCTTCAAAAGATCGTAAAGCACGTGTAGGAGTGTAGGGGGTTAAGAGCTCACACAAATATTGAGGGGCCAAGTTATTCAAGGCCTTATAGGTGAGCATGAGAATTTTAAAATCAATGCGAAAACTAACAGGAAGCCAGTGCAATTTTTCCAGGATTGGTGTAATGTGCTCCCTTGCACTGGTCCCAGTCAGAACCCTAGCAGCCGAATTTTGTACCAACTGTAATTCACTTAGGGTAGCTTTAGAAACCCCAGCCAGCAAAGCATTACAATAATCAATACGTGAAAAAACAAAAGTGTTGATTAACTTTTCAGCCACAGAGAAGATCAACATAGAGCGTAATTTGGCAATGTTTCTGAGATGAAAAAATGATGTTTTGACTGTGTTACGAACATGATGGTCAAATGTTAAATTGCCGTCAAATATCACCCCCACATTTTTTTGTTTAGTTTGCAATTTCAAAGGAGAGCCATCCACACTTAAGGTTATGGACTCTGCTTTACGCAACTGATGAGGTGAACCAATAAACATCACTTCTGTCTTATCACTGTTTAGACAGAGAACATTTTCAGACATCCATTTCTTAATCTCAGTAAAACATTGAGAAAGAAAAGACACAGGCATATTGACATCAGGTTTTGAATGTATATAGATCTGAGTGTCATCGGCATAAAAGTGAAAGTTAAGACCAAGTGTTCTTAAAAGTTGGCCAAATGGAAAAATGTAAATACTAAAAAGTAACGGGCCCAAAACTGATCCCTGGGGAACCCCAGAGTGCACCACACCGACCTCAGACTTGCAATCACCCATCACAACAAACTGCTTGCAACCAGAGAGGTAGGACTTAAACCACTCTAATGCAGAATCAGAAACTCCAAAGATGGTCTCTAAGCAGTTGATTAAAATAGAGTGATCTATAGTGTCAAAAGCAGCACTAAGATCAAGAAGAATCAGTATAGATAGACGGCCAGAATCAGAAGCCATTAACAAATCATTAGTCACTTTGACCAGCGCTGTCTCAGTGCTGTGCAGTTTCCAAAATCCAGACTGAAGTGGCTCAAAAAGATCATTAGAGGAGAGATGAGAAAGTAGTTGAGAAGCCACTGTTTGTTCTAAAATTTTGGCGAGGAATGGAAGATTAGAGATGGGACGAAAATTATTCAGATTATCAAAGTCCATGTTGTTAGTTTTTGGTACAGGGGTGACAGCAGCAATTTTAAGTGCTGCTGGCACAACTCCAGTGCACAGAGAGTTATTGATAATTCTCAAAACAACAGGAGAGGGGGTATCAAAACATGATTTAAAAAGACAAGATGGTATCGGATCAACTCTAGAAGTTGAGGCTTTCAGTTTTGAAACCGTATTACACAGAGACTGGGAGTCATGAATTGCAAAGTTAGAGAGAGAGACACCAGAAAATGCAAAAGTATTTGAGGAGGAGGCAGCAAATGAGTGGCAACAATGTGGTTACGTATTTTGTCAATTTTGGTGCTAAAAAACTCCAAAAACATATTACAAAGGTGAGTTGAAGCAGGAACATATTATAGTTTTTACATTATTCATCTCAGGGTTCGTACTACCTTTTGAGAGAGAAATTCAAGCACATTTCAAGGACTTTCAAGTGCTTCACACTTTTTTCAGCACTTCAAAGCTCTAAATATACAATTGTAATGTTATTTTTAATGTCATGATTTATAAAACTAAAAGTTTAAAGATGTAGGAAAACTAACTTTGTGGCAAACAAACATTTTTTTAAAGACTATAACCAGAAGATGGCAGCAGAGGAGCACTTATTGACTTTAAAAAGAGGGAAGTCACAAAGTCTCAAGTCTTCAAATTGTGACTGAATTACATAGAAAGCAAGTAAAGTGCGCTCCTTTTATAATCACTGAAGCTGTCAATCAGTTCAGTATAATACAGAACAATGGTACATTTAATGGAAGAATATTTACATAGGTTTGTGTACATTACTGTTGTTAATAAAAGTAAATCTTATCTGCATTCCAGCTCAATGTTTTACTGTCAAATTTCCAATAAACAAACATGCAATATCATTAGTAAATGCACTTATTAATGCAAAACAATAGTAATTAATCAAATTTATTAAATTAACTTTATGATTAAAAATCCCCCCAGCGTCACCAAATCAGGTGCTGGCACCACCATCTGTAGAACTTAGTGGTGCTACTGCTCTCAAATGTGGAGCCCTGTATCCATGACAACTGCTCTCTCTGGATGAGCAGCAGTGCAAACCAAGATTTAGGTTTCGCTGTGATCGTCCTTGTCAAAGGTTTAATATAAACAGCGAATCATTGTCATATAGGAATAAGATTGTGTGGGTGTTTGAACCGAGATTGCGATCTTTTAACAATTAATCATGTAGTATAATATATTTTCCACAATGTGTACATTTTGTTCTGAAGGCAAAAGGGGGTCCAACCCGTTACTAGCATGGGGTACCTAATAAAGTGGCCGGTGAGTGTATATACACTTTTGCCTTCAGAACTGCCTCAATTCTTCGTGGCATAGATTCAACAAGGTGCTGGAAGCATTCCTCAGGGAGTTTGGTCCATATTGACATGATGGCATCACACAGTTGCCGCAGATTTGTCGGCTGCACATCCATGATGCGAATCTCCCGTTCCACCACATCCCAAAGATGCTCTATTGGATTGAGATCTGGTGACTGTGGAGGCCATTTGAGTACAGCGAACTCATTGTCATGTTCAAGAAACCAGTCTGAGATGATTCCAGCTTTATGACATGGCGCATTATCCTGCTGAAAGTAGCCATCAGAAGTTGGGTACATTGTGGTCATAAAGGGATGGACATGGTCAGCAACAATACTCAGGTAGGCTGTGGCGTTGCAACGATGCTCAATTGGTACCAAGGGGCCCAAAGAGTGCCAAGAAAATATTCCCCACACCATGACACCACCACCACCAGCCTGAACCGTTGATACAAGGCAGGATGGATCCATGCTTTCATGTTGTAGACGCCAAATTCTGACCCTACCATCCGAATGTCGCAGCAGAAATCGAGACTCATCAGATCAGGCAACGTTTTTCCAATCTTCTATTGTCCAATTTCGATGAGCTTGTGCAAATTGTAGCCTCAGTTTCCTGTTCTTAGCTGAAAGGAGTGGCACCCGGTGTGGTCTTCTGCTGCTGTAGCCCATCTGCCTCAAAGTTCTGTGCGTTCAGAGATGCTCTTCTGCCCACCTTGGTTGTAACGGGTGGTTATTTGAGTCACTGTTGCCCTTCTATCAGCTCGAACCAGTCTGGCCATTCTCCTCTGACCTCTGGCATCAACAAGGCATTTCCGCCCACAGAACTGCCGCTCACTGGATGTTTTTTCTTTTTCGGACCATTCTCTGTAAACCCTAGAGATGGTTGTGCGTGAAAATCCCAGTAGATTAGCAGTTTCTGAAATACTCAGACCAGCCCTTCTGGCACCAACAATCATGCCACGTTCAAAGTCACTCAAATCACCTTTCTTCCCCATACTGATGCTTGGTTTGAACTGCAGGAGATTGTCTTGACCATGTCTACATGCCTAAATGCACTGAGTTGCCGCCATGTGATTGGCTGCTTAGAAATTAAGTGTTAACGAGCAGTTGGACAGGTGTACCTAATAAAGTGGCCGGTGAGTGTATATATATATAGTGCTGTCAAACGATTAAAATATTTAATCGCGATTAATCGCATTAATGTCATAGTTAACTCGCGATTAATCGCAATTAAATCGCACATTTTTATCTATTCTAAATGTCTCTTGATTTCTTTTTGTCCCATAATTTTTTCTCATTTTAATGCTCTTATCAACATGGAAAAGTGGATCAGCTTGCTATGTGCAATTTTTTTTTTTTTTTATTGAAAACAACATTGACAATACTGTGTTCAATTTCACACTAAAACATTCTCACTTGGAGCAAATAATCTTTCACACTATGTAACACTGTCCATCAATAAAAGCGTGAAATAAATACTGTGACGAGGTCCTGATATTGACGAGGGGGCGGAGAATGCGCATCAGATGTGTGTGTGTTTGGCCATCAAGTGGTATTTCAGACTGGACGTGCTGCGATGATGACAGCTTAGTTCACAACGACAAAACACACAGATCACTTTGGTCTTGTCAATGGGACCATTTGGCAACTTTTTAAAAGTAAACTTTCAATTCAGAATCTTACTGGCATCCATTTCGGCGTTTCGCGCTCGTCATCCACTCAAAACGTAACGTTAACCTAACCTATTATTTGGCCGGCTCGCAAGCCCAAACAAGTGTGTGGTTTCCGGTCTAGCTAGATCCAGTGCTTCCACACAGGACGCGGAATGCACGGCGCTACGGCAGTTTTAAAAACTTTTTGCATGTCGCGCTGTAATCGTCACAGCTGCAAAAGTTGAACTATTTTGAATTTTGACCGCGGTGTGTGCATGAATGAAATTAAATTAATGGGTTTCATAGCGCAGAGCCGCGCATGCCGCGTCCTGTTGCAAAAGCATGGGGAAAAAACTTTGCTTGCTAGGCCAAAAAGACCGTTAATCTCGCAATAAAAAAATGTATCGCGTTAACATGGGTTTGCGTTAACGCCATTAATAACGCGTTTAACTGACAGCCATATATATATATATATATATATATATATTGTTTTGTTTTTTTAAAGAAATTTTATTCAGCAAGAATGCATTAAATTGGCCAAAAGTGGCGGTAAAGACTTTTACATGGTTACATGGCTAATTAGAGATGTTAGATCAAAACATGCCATCGGAGAAGTGCTAATTTATTTCATGCACACAACGTGGATAAGCTATAACAGTCAGCTGTGTGGACAATAGCTCTGGATTGTCAATATTAATTTCTCGATTTTAATCTGAAATTATATGGTTTCTGAAATCAAATTTCTTTAGTCTGTGCCGTTTTCTGTTGATACCTAAACAAAAATGTTACTAAATATGTGTAGCGCCTTCAACCATCCAATAATCGTAAAAAGCTTTGCCCTTTGTTACTTTTAATATGAAGCAAAGACTTCAACTTTACAATTCGTACGATTTTTATATGAAATACAAACAATAAATGTAATTTTGACGCTCTTTAATACGGCGTGATAGATCACTGTAGCCTCAGGGATCAAACGCATGTGAACCAATCATCTCATGTCCTCTTTACTACTAGTTAGCACAAAATAAACATGGGTGACACCTTAAGTTATGTTGAAAAATACACAACTTACCAAAATGAATCCTGTCTCACTAAGCCATAATTAAGTAATAATAAGTGAACACTTAATCAGTGTATCAACACTGATAAAGACATTATCTGACAGTCTTTTTGACTGAAAGACATTAATAAAACAGCTTGTAGGCTATTCGGTGTCAATTAATGTTAACCCAAGAAAGTAGGGATGTCAACGATTAATCGACGATCGATTAATTGTCGATAATACGCTTAATCGATAAAACTTATCGATCATCGATTAAGCATGCGCGTGCGTGTGCGTGTTCATGAGCGCGTGCTGCTCAACCGCGAAACATGTAAGCGAGTTATGTTTGGGACTATTTTACACCTTCATCGTAACAATAAGTTGGCGTGTGCATTCGCAGCCTTTTTTGTGCAAATGTAAGTTGTAATAGTTTATTTTGTGTACGCCAATCTATATCTGCTTTATCTCATATTGAATGTAACTTATTTGGTTAAGAATTGACGCTAAAGCGTGATCTTTAGCGTGCGCTGCTCAAACGGCAATGCACGACTAATAATGACTATTGGGACTGTCATATTACATAACATTATAAAGAAAACAATATTGTAATAAAACAGGAAAAGCACGTCCACAACAGTCACACATTCTGACAAGCGCATCTGAGGCAGTTGGTGACACGTTATACAGTCGTTTTATTTGATTATTAAATAATTAATTTAATTATCAATCCCATCGAAACATTTTACAATCATACTAGCCCTTTATTTAGATTAAAAAACATTCTCATTAATTTGGTGAGGAACATAGAGTTTTGAGCAGCATTTGCAGACCCTGTCCCGCTGTTGGCCATATGCCACTGCAGCGTCGCATCTTGCAGTATATAGGCTTATAACGATTAATCGATTAATTGATCGTTAATTTGAACGACGATCGATCATGGGAATTTGTGAAAATTGACATCCCTACATGAAAGCTAATCAATGTTCATAAACTCATTAGTTAACTAGAACAAATAACTTTTTGCTTAATATATGCACCATTATATTACATATTCATTGTATTTTTACTTAACCTGTTAGTGAGGTCTCATTTTTTTAATGTATGACTCAATAAATCTGTCATGAAAACAAGTTATTACAGTTTATAGTTGATATAAAACCTGCCTTAAGTGCAGTTTAAAGGTTTGTACTCAGTTTTAGCTATCTATGTGTTTATTATAAAATTTATTATTAATTAATTGATTATTTATTTTCGGTTTGGGTTTTTGGGCAAGTGCATCTTAAAAAAAAAAAGGATAAGAGAAAATGCCTCTTCTGGAATCTACTTGCTGCACTAACTGCCACAGACTTTTACAAAGGATTGTAGTTCTTGAAACAAAGTTATTTGTGGGACCACCAAGCCAGACGGAGCACACAACAGAGCTTCATCATGGACCTCAGCATACAGCCGGTGAGTCCCCTGAATCTAGTGCTCCTCGACAGGCCATACTGAGTGTAGAGAAACAAACCGATCGACTTACACATCGGTGGCACAAACAGGGAGCGAGACCCAAAGGCACTCGAGACATCAGATTGTCACAACAAGTATCACATATTGCCGCAATAGCATCCTCTACCCCAGATACGGCTATGACAAGTAGGGATGGGACGATACACTTAAACTCACGATACGATGCACCTCGATATGCCAGGGTCACGATACGATACATCACGATACGATATCAAAAAAGGAAAAAAAAGAAACAAATATTACTGTATAACAACAACTACCTAGTCTAGAGCGAGGACTTTTTTAGTTCCCTTTCCCTAGGTCTAATGCCGCGTTCCAGGCAACCTGTAACCCGTGTTTTTCCAACCTTAAGTATCACACCCGTGAAAGTGCACTGGAACGGCGGTCAAACCGGTGAATCCCACCCGTGAACTCGTACTAGATCGATGTACTCCCAGTTACGAGCTCTGACGTCACGGGTATAAGGTTGGAAAAACACGGGTTACAGGTTGACTGGAAAGCGGCATAAGTTCAACTTATAAGTCACGCCCACTGTCAACACATTTTATTCACTGTCTGTTGCAATTCGCCTATGTAGGCTATTCGAACTCATAACTTAAGACAAACATAACGCATTCAACCAGCTTGCTAATGCTTGCTAAACTTACCCGTCGTTTTGTTTGCCTCCTGCGCTCTGCTCTTCTATCTTCTTCCATCATATTACTTAAGATCATATTATGCTGAAGCCTTCGTCTTCTGTGTTTCTCTGTACAAAACTCAAGAATAGTCTTTAAACGCCGCCGCTCGTACTCCGTTATTAAGGTCCCGGCAAGGCAGTACAGGAACATTGCGATAGCCTCCTCCATGCTGGTATGTTGTTGTTGTATGTGGCGCCGCTGCCGCCGTGCTTGCGTCACTCCCTTAGCCCTCCTACCAGTTCCTATGGCCACTTGGCCAGTGCGAACGCAAACAGCAAAACCGAGTTTGGGGGAGAGTAGTTCTTAGAACTGTTTAGAAGTGGACAGTTCCTATAAGGGCGATTCCACAGTTTTGGTCTAACTGCAAGGACAACAGCCTGCAAAATCAATCTTCATGGAGAAAGCCATTGTCCTCAGGTTAACATCCTGAGAAAACCTGGGCTACAGCTGTGTGAAAGGCAGGATAAATCTGGCAACGGTAAACTAGTAAACTTTGATCAAAGTTGAGTTGATGTCAAATTTAACGTATGTAACATGGACGGAAAAACAGTGTAAGTTCAAGCAGAAAGTGTACTTAATCTAATTCAGTTTAATAAAATTCTGGTTGAATCCAAGTTCATGTTTTTCTTTGTTCCTAATTTGGTATAGTTATGAGTCATGTGTTGTGTATGGTTCACAAAACTGGTAATATGACTTCCATGAAGGCAGGGTGGCCATCTAATATTATCTGTTCTATAAACTTAAAGGTGCATTTTTGACTCTGGTATGTTCATAAACTTAAAGCCAGCAAAATTACTAACAAATACTATAGGTATATTTTTCAAATTTATTTGCCAAATGTAGAAGACAAAAGAACTCCTAAGTGTGCAAAGTTATAACGTGTGTAATGTGGACGGAAAAAATTCAACAATCCTGCAAGATTGCCAAATAATAACATTTCATGAAAACTGGCAAAGAATAGAACAAGTTCATAACACATTAAAATAACCTGTCATCATAATATCAAATTTAAAGATCATACATTGTGAATTAAATAACATTTGTAACGTGGACAGATAAAATGAGTAATTCTGCTGAATAAAGCACCAATAACTCTTTATGCAAAGTATCCCTGAATAATTGTTTTTTGGAGTTGCGGTGAATTATTTTTTTTTAAATAACCTATAAAAATCCCGCATACTGAATCTAGAGCTGCGCATGCGAGACAGAACAGAGCCGACTGTACGTGCGCCAAACCGTGTAGCGCGCGCGGGAGAGAGGTAGAGAGCGAGAGACCTTGCGTGTGAGAACAATCTGTCAAAATGTATACAACCACCATTCATGCATGATCTTTCACGATGAACACGACGCCGCTTTCGGTCCGAAACCACTCGCAATCATCCGACTTGCACACTCTTTTATCCTTTCTCACCACAATGATCCAATTTAACGTTTACTTAACCAAAGTTTACCACGTTCGTAACAATTTAACGTTCGTAAACTTTTGGACAGAATCCACAAACTTGCCCACATTCGTCGAAATCCGTGAAATCCTGTTGAACTCTTCCTCCCACGCAGAGCGTCCGTGACATAGACGATCTTATTTCTGACATGAGAACCGTTGAGACATTAGGAGATGAAATTCAGCGTCAGAATAAAATGTACGAGCGTTATGATTTTTGGACAGAAAATCTCGGCCCCTGTTTTATCCTGATTTATTAACAATTTATCATGTAGCAACGCATATGAGAATTTAACCCACACAAGATGTTTTTATCGTTTTGCTACTGATAGAATTACATGGAAAAATTATATCTCTGCTTCCTTTAGAATCATAGTTTAACGTGCGTAACTGTTTGGACAGAAAGTGTAACGAACGTTAGTAAATGTTTCCATTGCATCGTGGTAGATTAAGGGAATTATACTTTCAGTGTTAGTAGTAGTATTTTGTAGAAGACACACCAAAATAAATGTTATGCGCCAAAATTCTGGACTTTATTCAAGCAAATTAAAGAAATGACTTTGGAAAAATCCAGATGAATGTCTGAATGTCCCACCCTGACATCTGCAATTTCTGGGGACGGAAATAAAATAAAGTCTCATTACACGATAATGCCAAGGCTTAGTGGGATAAAAATAACTTTATTATTTCTTACATCTATCTTTAACAAAATAGTGAACTAAAAATAAAAAAATGACAACAACTGGGTATTATTCCATCTATATTGTTCATTACACCCCTTGTGGACAGAAACTGTGGAATCGCCCATAACTAAGTTCCTGTAACCACTTGGTCGGAAAGCGGCTTATCTTTATTTTGCGATCCATTTTTTTCGACCTCGATGCGTTTCGTCACGTTTTGTATCGCGATATTTTGTCAAACGATATTTCGTCCCATCCCTAATGACAAGGATTGCAAACACTGATCTCCTACCACCGCCTACACATCTTGAGAACAGATTTGAAGTATTAATGAATGTAAATGAGGAATCCCCCAACTTGATGAATGTGATCGAACACAGACTGAATCAGCCAGTAGCTAACACTGATGCTAGCTGGCACTCAAGGCCGAGCAGACAGCGGCACTCAGCTCAGAGCGCAGCCGAGCACAGGACTCTGATAGTGGGTGACTCCATAATCAGAAACATTAGCAGCAGGGATACAACAACATGCTGTCTTCCACAAGCAACAACTTCTGATGTAAACAGGGAACTTGAGAACATTTTGATGAAACATAAGACTGCAAATCGACTCATCATTCATGTGGGGAAAAATTATATTCATAAAGAGCAGTCAGAACTCCTTAAGAAGGATTTCAATTAACTTTTTGAAACACTTAAAAGACTGAAAGTTCAAACATTCATCAGCGGACCACTCCCAGCAAGAGGAACAAACAGGTTTTCACGGTTGCTTGGGTTTAATACATGGCTCCAAAAAACCTGCAATATAAAAGGAGTGAACTTCATTGACAACTTTAATCTTTTCTGGAGTCAGAGGGAACTGTTTCTACAGGATGGCCACCACCCAAACAAACTTGGTTCAAGAGTGCTAAAGGACAATATCCACTTCTCCCTAAATCATCCTTCAGCAGTGTGTACCAATCCACTCAACCTGAATGCCAGACACACACCTGGACAGAGTATGAATGACCACAGGACTTCACTTCAGCACCTGAATGGACATGCGGTTGACACGTCACACAAGGACAATGATAACACCACTCAGCCACAACAACTTCTGCTCACGGACACAATCTCAGCTGAGCCCTGCCCACAGATATCACCACAGACAGACTGTGACATACTAGAACTGCTCGATTCAACACCCAAGGACAACTTTCTGGAAAACCAGGACAGCACATTACAGCCTCTGATAACACCAGAGAAACAGCCCCTATCACCAGACACGCTTTCCCTATCTCCAGCATCTCCACAACACCTTCTGTGCTTCTCAGAGAAAATGGAAAAACTAGTGTTTGCTGAAACCAAACTATCTGCAAGCCCGCAGATATCAACCAAAAAACGTCAGGCCCCAAAACCACCAAAGCCTGCAGGCCCAGCTCGCCCTCCTCCTCCTCCTCCTGTGAGAGCTCTTCGGCCTCTGCCACAGCGCCAGGGCTCACTCCCCCCTCCATCGGCTCGAGGTGAACCCAAAACAACTGATACCAGCTCTCAGTGATATGTGTCGGGTCCCCGCTATGATAACAGTAACTTTCTCAAATGTTTACAGAACAAGCGGGAACCCAGTGTGCCTGTATCTTTCTCCATTGCTGTTCGATTACATGATAGAAAGTCTAAGGCCTTTAAAAGCCGTACAGCAAACCCATCTAATCTGGTGCCTATTACACACCAAACTAAGACTGCTGTGGGGACAAAAAGTAAGACCGTTAAGTTAGCACTTTTAAACATCCGCTCACTTAAAAACAAATCACTTCTAGTCAACGACTTAATAACCACATACAACCTGGATTTTATGTTTCTAAATGAAACTTGGCTAGAAGACAGCTGCAGTGCAACAATCCTCAATGAAACATCCCCTCCTAACTTTACTTTTATGAGTGTCTCTAGAGCTGTTAGGAGAGGAGGGGGTGTAGCTGCTCTCTTTAAAGAAGTCTATCAATGTAAGCAAATATCATTTGGGAATTACCCGTCTTTCGAATATCTGGGTATTGTGTTAAAAGGTGCTCCACGCATTTTACTTATTGTTTCCAAGCCTCCAAAATACTCTTCAGCCTTTGCTGAGGACTTTACAGAACTGCTATCAACAATTTCCTCAGAGTTTGACTGTTTTGCTATTGTTGGAGATTTTAACATTCACATAGATAATGCAGAAAATAATATGGCAAAAGAAATCAAAACTGTTTTAAAAACTTTTGATCTGATTCAGCATGTACATGGACCGACACACAATCGTGGACACACTCTAGATTTACTTATCAGTAAGGGTCTAAACATTTCATCGATTGTTATTAAGGATGTAGCACTGTCTGATCATTTCTGTATTTTCTTTGATACTTTGATCTCTCCTGCCATTGAAGCTAGATCTGTGTCTGTCAAGAAGAGATGCTTAAATGAGAACACTAGTGTGCTATTTATGAAGGCTATATCTTTAACACCAAGCATTTCTGCTGACTCTGTTGATTTTCTCCTTGATTCTTTTAACTTAAAAGTTAAAGGTGTAATTGATGATATTGCTCCTGTGAAAGTCAGGAAGAGTGGTAGACAAAAAGCACCTTGGAGAAACTCAACAGCAGTGCAAAATATGAAAAGAAAATGCAGAAAAACAGAGCGCATGTGGCGGAAGACAAAACTTGTAGTCCATTATAACATCTACAAAGACAGCATTCATGCTTTCAACATGGAACTTGGCAAAGCTACACAGACTTTCTTCTCAAATATTATAAACAGCAACTTAAACAACACACGCACTCTTTTTGCTACTGTAGAGAGACTGAGAAACCCCCCAAGCCAGATTCCCAGTGAAATGCTCTCAGACAGCAAGTGCAGGGAGTTTGCTTGTTTCTTCTCTGAGAAAATGAATAATATCAGAAAGGTGATCAGCAAATCCTTGAGTTGCACTGGGGTCAGACAGATCAGACCACAACCTGAGAAAGTAGTTACTATGTCTGATTTTAAAGAAATTGATTGCAAAATTTTGGAAGAAACCGTACAGCACCTTAAAACATCAACCTGCGCCCTTGACGCACTTCCCACATCTTTCTTCAAAAGTGTGTTAAACAGCTTAAAAGCAGATCTTCTAGAAGTGGTAAATGCCTCACTTCTCTCTGGGAGTTTTCCAAACTCACTGAAAACTGCAGTTGTCAAACCCCTCCTAAAAAAAGAGTAATCTGGATAAGACTATATTAACCAACTATAGGCCGATCTCAAATCTTCCTTTCATAGGCAAGATCATTGAAAAAGTTGTCTTCATTCAGCTGAACAAATTCTTAAGCTCGAATGGATACTTTGACAATTTTCAATCTGGTTTCCGATCGCATCACAGCACAGAGACAGCGCTCATAAAGATAATAAACGGATTATCAGTCAAATTAAATTCAAATACAAATTATCAGTGCTGGTACGACTCGACTTCAGCGCTGCATTTGACACTGTCGATCACAACATACTTCTCGACAGGCTGGAAAACTGGGTGGGGCTTTCTGGGATAGTCCTAAAATGGTTCAGGTCATACTTAGAAGGGAGAGGTTATTATGTGAGTTTAGGAGACCATAAGTCTGAGTGGACGTCCATGACATGTGGAGTCCCTCAAGGCTCAATTCTTGCGCCACTCCTATTCAACCTGTACATGCTCCCAATGAGCCAAATAATGAGAAAGAACCAAATCTATTACCACAGCTATGCAGATGACACACAGCTCTACTTAGCCCTATCGCCTAACGACTACAGCCCCATTGACTCCCTGTGCCAATGCATTGATGAAGTAAACAATTGGATGTGCCAAAATTTTCTTCAGTTAAACAAAGACAAAACTGAAGTCATTGCGTTTGGAAACAAAGATGAAGTTCTCAAGGTGAATGCATACCTTGACGCTAGGGGTCTAACAACTAAAAATCAAGTCAGGAACCTTGGTGTGTCTCTAGAATCAGACCTTAGTTTCAGTAGTCATGTCAAAGCAATAACTAAATCAGCATATTATCATCTGAAAAATATTGCAAGAATTAGATGCTTTGTTTCCAGTCAAGATTTAGAGAAACTTGTGCATGCTTTCATCACCAGCAGGGTGGATTATTGTAATGGACTCCTCACTGGCCTTCCCAAAAATACCATAAGACAGTTGCAGCTCATACAGAACGCTGCCGCCAGGATTCTGAGCAGAACCAGAAAATATGAACACATCACACCAGTCCTCAGGTCTTTACACTGGCTCCCAGTTACATTTAGGATTGACTTTAAAGTAGTATTACTGTTATATAAATCATTCAATGGCCTAGGACCTCAATATATTGCAGATATGCTCACTGAATATAAACCCAACAGATCACTCAGATCACTAGGATCACGTCAGCTAGAAACACCAAGGGTTCAC
Organism: Semotilus atromaculatus; assembly: GCA_031834385.1. Taxonomy (NCBI): domain Eukaryota; kingdom Metazoa; phylum Chordata; class Actinopteri; order Cypriniformes; family Leuciscidae; genus Semotilus; species Semotilus atromaculatus. Next base: position 8,388,314 of record JAULUF010000028.1, read on the forward strand.
TCTAAACAAGGAGAGAACTTTTAGCTACTATGCCAGCCGCAGCTGGAACCAGCTTCCAGAAGAGATCAGAAGTGCTCCTACAGTAGTCACATTCAAATCCAGACTCAAAACATTTCTGTTTAGCTTTGCATTTACTGAATGAGCACTGTGCCACTGTTCGTCCGACTGTTTGTACTGTATTTTATTTAATTTTTTAATTATTTAAATTAAATCATTATTATTATCATTATCATTATTTTAATGTTTTTAATGTTTTAATTATTCTTATTTCTGTTGATTATTTTAATTTCTTTATTCTAAACTGTTTTAATTATTCGTATTTCTTTTGATTATTTTAACTTCTTCTATGTAAAGCACTTTGAATTACCATTGTGTATGAAATGTGCTATATAAATAAACTTGCCTTGCCTTGCCTAAAATTTCGGTTTCGGCCCATTTTCATTTCGGTGCATTCCAAATAATAAATGTTTCTTGAGCAGCAAATCAGCCTATTAGAATGATTTCTGAAGGATTACGTGACACTGAAGACTGGAGTAATGATGCTGAAAATTCAGCTTTGCCGTCACTGGAATAAATTATATTTTACACTATATTAAAATAGAAAACAGTTAAAACTTTCAAACCAACTCCAAACTGTTGAACAGTAGTGTATATAATATACTGGCATATATCTGACAAACCCATACTAGTCAACTACTATTCTGGTGTCGATGTGTTTTTACCTTGATGCGTTCGTCTTTATTAGTGCAGTCCTCCAGCATGCCGGAATGAGATCTTTCACACATTTTTATCTCCTCCTCCAGCTCACCGAGACGTTCACCCCAGCCCTCTGCTTCTTGCACCAGCTGTAGTGGTGATGGCCATTCATACACTCATGAAACGTCTTGCATTACAGTGATTTTATAACAGTTATGTAAAAGCTTGAAAATATATAAATTTTCTCTCCAAACTTAACACACAAACACAAATCTCACCTGTGCTTTACTCTCAAGCAGCATTGCATGCTCTTCTTTGGCCGCCTGCAGGTTTTTCTGTAGTCTCTCTGTGTTGATCTCATGAATCTTCAGTGTTGTGTTGTCCTGCACATGAAAATACAGGTAACAGTATAGAATTACAAATGACAATTATTGAGGAATATGACTGAAATATGCATCATATGCAGTCAATACCTGTTCTAACTGTGACTTTCGATCTTTAGCTTCCTCTTCTAAATTACTTAAAATCTGCTCGAGGTCAGCAAGCTGTAAAACAGATATAAAAGCCGTTCAGACAGATTCAGGCAACATAAAGTGCATTTGTGTGTATGACAACATTACCTGATCCTCTTGTTGTTTTCTTGCTTTGTTTTGTTGGGACAGCTCTTCTTGTAGCCTCTTAATTTCCTTTTTTATCTGAGAATTTGATTGTTCAAGTTTCTTTGAAGACACCTAAGGGCAATATAATTGGACAAGGGTCAAGCAAAAAGTGAAGTGGCCAGGGAGACATGTTTTTTTTTCCTAAAGTGCCTCTATTATGGTTTACCTTTTATTCAGTGTGTGATATAGCTCTTTGTGAACGTAAAAGGTCTGCAAAGTTTTAAAGGTCAAATTAAACAACAAATAAATGTATTGTCTCCTAAAAGAAAGAATCGATTCTGAATTGCCGAAACGAGTTGTCACCAATTCCAGTCTCATTTCCTGCATAATGTCCACTGTCCGTCAATGGTCTTCATTGGGTGCCCGCGAACAACATCTACTTTGACCCGCCCTCAAACACTGTAATTGTAGCTGAGGGCTAAAAAAGTTTGGTTTGTGTTGTCGACATGTTGAAAAGATGCTGTGTTTTGCACTACAATGCAAATCCACTTTGCATGAACTTCCAAAGGATGAGGACTCTGACTTGAATTGATACGGTAATATCGACGCCATTGTTACTGTTCGTATAACTGTGTATACAAGTGCTGATGACCATTATTCGCTTTCGACTAGCACTGTAAGCGGTAGACCAATCACAACAGAGTGAGCCATCTGACCAATCAGAGCAGAGCAGGCTCTCAGAGAGGAGGGGTTTAGAGACCGGATCCTTGATCAAGCCATTTTAGACACTGTGAGAAAAGAGGTGATGCTGCAATGTATATTATGAGAAAATTAAAGTGTTTTTTGACCTGGGATGCATGTAAACCTATTGTTGGAAACCTCCAAAACAAAAACAGGAACCTTTAAAATAGTATAATAAGGGCACTTTAAAGTAATTGTATGTTTATTTTTTACAAACAGATTTGAGCGGCAACTATGTGTAATACAATCTCAGTTGCACTTTATTTTACAGTACGTGCACTTACGTTTACTTACAGTGTACTTACCTAAGAAAGTACTGGATAATATAAGGTAACTACATGGGTTAAGGTTAGGTTTAGGGGTAGGTTCAGGGTTAGAACCTAGTTATTACCCAGTTATTGCAATTACTATTGTCACAGTCATCATCTGCACCACTCTGTCTTCGTCTTCACTACACTTCCCAGAATTCCCCTTGTCTCCACACCTGAACTCACTCCCTCAATCATCCACCTGGTCATCGTCATCATCATCTGTGTCACCTGTCTTCACCTTGTTATGTTTGATTTGTACTTGTATTTAGTTCCTTCAGTTCAGTCTGTCCTGGTCGGTTGTTAGTCATATTTAGAGTGTTGTGTTTGCCATTTTGCCTGCCTGTTCCTGTTTGTTGAATTTATATTTAGTAAATGTTTTGCATTGGAGCTTTTTTTTACTCTGCCTCCATCATCCTGCACAACGCGTGACGACTATAAGTAAATAGTATGTACATGGGGAACAGGACTGTAAAATAAAGTGCTACCACAATCTCTAACATTACATTTGAGGTTATTAAAAAAATTAACACTTCCTAAAAGACAAACATTGTTGAGAAACCAATATTTAAAGGGAAAAACAAAAAAACCACACATAATGATCGTCTTTACCTCTAAACTGTCATTTTCTGCAGCTTGCGCAGACATGCCATTGTTTTGCAGTGTGGACTCTAGTTTGTCAAACTGTTGAGACAGACAGACAGCATTGTTAGAGTTGGGGTTTCCAGTCTTTAAGATGCTACAGACCCCCAAAATATAATCATTCTCATGCAAGATATATATATCTTGTACAGATACCCAATGTATATTGTGAAAAATATGATAAATATGTTTAAAATATTATTCTTAAAAATATTTTGTTAGGTCACTAATCAAGTAAAATTATTACCTTGTCTACCTATTATAGTACCGTACTGTTACACTCATTATTTACTTAATTATTTGAATCTATTTTTTTCTTTTATCTTTTAGTTTTTCTCTAAAGGTTTCCACAGACCCCCTAGCATTCCCTTGGGGGTCTCTGGACCACAGTTTGAAATGAAGTGTATAACATGGCATTTCTCACCTTCTGTTTAACCTCACTGAATGTCTCCAGCACTTTGCACTTTTCATCAAGCAGTTCAGCCACTTTATGTGCCATTTGCTTTTCTTTACCTGCAAAAAAGCCAACAGCCAGGATCAATTGAGCTGACAGTAAGGATCAGTTAAACATATAATAAGAACAGGTTTAAAGCAAAGAGCCAATAAGATAAAGAAATGGGAAAACACCCACTTGCATATAGTCGACTTTTCATCTGCAGAACAAATTAGAAAAAGCTCATGATTACTTAGTAAAATGATGACATTCATAAAGTATGCACATTTTATTGTGATTCTTGAGTAGAAATGCCTGACTTACAGAATGAATGAACCTGCAGCTGAACAGAAGCAATGTGCATAAGCCTAAAAATCCTGTGAAAACCACAGCTTCCCATGGAAGTCCATATAAGTCAGGGCCAGGCCGTATATCATCAGGAAGTGAAGACACAACCTAAAACAGAAGTTAAACAGTCATACTGATTTTCAAAAAACTGAAAGTATAAAATATAAAAATGTCTTTCCCTTTGTCATACACACATACAGTACACAAGCTTTTAAACAGGATGTCCTATAGTCAGATAACCTAACACCACTTTCCTATGATGAGACCTTTTAGACCTAATAGTAGTTTCGCATAAACTTTTGTCACTTCTAAAAAAACAATTCATACCTCACAAATCGACCAATTTGCAAAGAAAATATATTAGCACTTTTTACTTTATTGCTACACCACCTGACATTAACTCATTAAATTAGAATAATTACATTAAAATCAAATGAAAATGATATAAAGGACTCTAACAACCTACCACGTGTTTAAACTAAAATATTTCTCATTTTTATAATCTCAGACATTCCCATTTGTCATTGACCAGCAGTAACTGACCAAAACCAACGCCACTGGAAGATGTACAATAACAATATACACATTTTAAACTGTTATAAACTGGTAAATAAAGTCAGCTGTTGTAACTTAGATCTGTAACGTTAAATAATTACGTTTAATAAATCACCAATAAAATAAGATGAAAAGAGCAGCGAACAAGATGCATCAATGCTAACCAGCTAACTTATATGCCTTAATATCTATCAGTTTACACATTTAAAAGCCAGTATACATCTAATAAATACTCCACTCTAGTAAATTATGTGTACTATGATAGTTAACTTAGAAATATATGTGACACCTGCTGACAGCTGCCACACATACACACGAACGCTGTTTCATCATTCACACACTGACACATACATCTTTGATTTTCTCCACCGCGAGTGAGTAGTAAATATTCGCTGTTCCTTTCATGTCAGTCGCTTCTGTGACGACCGACTCGGCCTTAAATTCGTCTGCCATGATTATATTCAAACTGAGTTCTTCTGTAATCTGTTAATTTATCTGTTGTTATGCCATGGTGCCGCCGGATGCTGGCTGCTCTGCACTGCTAGTGCTCATAGAGGGAGAGCGCACTCTTCCTTTTTTAGAGGGGGTTCTAAACGCATAAGAGCTTGTGTCAGTAAAATTTAAGTAGGACACTAGATATATTTGTTTTATCGTTTTTTTAAAAGACAAACATACGTATTTTGGTCATATAAACAGTATTTTGTTTTTATGCGAAAAACTGTAAATTCTACAAAACATTAATACCCCTATAAGGGTCATGGTTTCTTCCACACGTCACCAATTGCTGAATGCCACAACGTCCCGTAACCGTTCCGAGTTTTAAAGTGACAGACTCACTTAGCGACACAGGAATTAGTCAATAAGCATTCACGGGAAAAAAAAAAATATTTGTCATGGGCTGGTTATGAAACGTCTATAGTTTTGGTTTGTGGCTAAGTATGTTTCATTAGTGGGTGTGTCAGGTAAATATAGTTTGTAACGTTACTATAAACAAAGTCACTGAAGAGACCGGTTGAGCAGCCTGGATTCGACTTATTTATCTCAAAATGTCTAACGTTACTTAATTTACTTGATAAGTAGCCTATTTAGTTATATAAAAGTAATAAATACTGTTAAATATCATTAACCTGGCTTGAGTGCGAAATATGACACTGTTTGGCGACATGTCAAGACAGAAAATAGACTAGGCCTAGTCGTCGGCAGTTTCCACGAGATACACAAAATATGGCATGAAATCCTTATATATTTTGAACAAATAGTGGCTTCAGATTATATGGGATAATCAGGAGATAAATATACGTTGGCCTACTGTACATTTACTGTATAAGCTTAAGAACACTGATTTAGATGATTGTGTAATTTTCTAAAAATAAACATAAATAATGATTATCATTAAAAAGTTCATTTAAAAAAAATATTCATTAATTTGCCTAAATTGTGACGTATTATTTTAATTGTTATACAGTCAAAAAAGATTGGTCAAAATCATAATTTTAAAAGGCAAAAACAGACATTTAAGGTGTTTAATCTTTTATAAACACTTAAAAACACTAGCTATATATTTCATATTATAGGTTAATTTGTTGATTTGCCTTTAATATGATAAAAACACACACCAAATGTACCATTGTCTAAAATAGCTGGATACTTTTCCTACACCATTTCACATGAAGACCTACCTTGTCCACTATAGATGCAATTTCCTTAATTGTGACTTCAACAAAAACTGCCATTTGATAAAATGTCCCTTCACCTGTCAAAAAGAACAAACACATGTAGGCCTAAGTGTTTAACATTGACTATTTAATATGGTGAAATGTCACCGCTAAAATGCAATTTATTCAAAATTGATTTGGAACAACAGGTGGATGAGTAAATTATGACAGTTTACGACAAAATTTTAATATTTTTATTCTAGGATGATATAAAAAAGTGATTACCGTTCTGTGATTCAACATGCTCCTCAGAGATTAGACGATGGTTTTGGGAAGTAGTTTTCTTGATTTCAGAAGATACCCAATCCTCATGCTTTCTTATTTCCACCTCATCATTCTGAACACCCTCCACATTAGCTCCATTTGCTGAAAGGAACTTCTCCTCTGTGACTGGCTCATTTTGAGGGTTGCTCAAGTCATTTATATCAGATCTGTCTTGGGTAACTTGATTATTTTTAAGCTCTGTTGAGGAGATTAGTGTATTCTTATTCACATCTAGACATGCTTCATGAACACAGCCATCTTCGCTGATCCCTGTGATGAAAGAGAGGGACAATTATAGAAAATGACAACTTTTACATTATACCATAACTCAAAGAGTAAGATCACAAAACCTAGATTTCCCATCAATCACATATGCAAAAGTTTTTGTCCCATGCAATATTCACATGAATTATCAGTTTCGAATCATCAGTACCTGGGCTTTCTACACTGACTTCTGTTATCACTGGTGAATATTTCTCTCTTAGAGTAGATAAGAGGGTATACAGTTTTTGTAGTGCTGGGTATTCATTAATATTATTCTTGCCAGGAAAACTGTTATCTTGTTGATTACGTCCTTTTGTGTTCATCTTCATATGGTATTCCAACAGCTGTTCAAAGTCACTGAGTTCTTCAAGATCTTTAATATCTTGGCCTGCATCAGTGTTTCCTAGTTTGGAATCCAGCCAAGTTAACTTGTGGTCTCCGAATAAATCTAAAAGATCTTGAATATTCTGTTCACTCAGATGATATAAGTTTGTATATCCTTTAGAAGTTTCTGTAGAATGGTTGACAGTCTTTTTTTCTTGAATTTTAGGGCTTCCAGGCTTCTCTTCATCACCCTGTTCCTCTTTATCTTCCGACTGCACCGCCATGTCACTATCATCACTTTGATCCCAGGTGGCACCTGTGTCTCTTTCCTCCATTTTCGTGACACTTTCTGAATCGGTTTGATCCTCGACATTTGCAGTGTCAGTCTCCTCTTTGTGTTCAACACTCTGATTTTGATCAAGCATATTATTTATACTGCCATCCTGAACTGGGTCATTCTCCGAGAAGTTTTTTGTTTCTTTGGAAGTGGTATAGTCACCTGGGTCTTCAGTAATAACAGCGTTAAGAATTGTATCAGTGTCTGCATTTTCTAGTAAACTGAGATCATGACCACCATCTTTTGAATTAGTAGATCCATCAGATGTGTTCAGTGATGGGCTTTTTGTATGGGTTTCCTCTATCAGAGACTCGTTTGTGATTTGTGCGTCACCCTTTAGCTCTTTTGTTTCAAAATAATTCTCTGTAGGTTCAGAAACTCTACCTAATTCCCTTTGCTCTCTAGTCAATACAACCTCATCTGCATATTCACCTTCTGAATCAGTATCCTTAATACTAATATCTGCTTTTTGTATCTCCAGTAACATATCATGTGAGTCGCTGGTAGTATTATCCACCTCACCATCTGTGGCGTTTAGGGCTGAATTTGGCTCATGGTCAGTATGTAGATTTTCTTCACTAATAGCAGCTGATTCATCTGTTCCAAGAGTGGGAATATGAGAAGTTCCTTCATCAGAAGGCCTTATGTTTGAGTCCAGTTTATGTTTATTGCTAATTTCCGTTGCAAGAGCTTCTGAATCTGATAGCTTTTCTTTGTAAAATGTGATGTCTTTTGATAATACTTCATCTGATTGTGCCTCATATCTGTTCATAAGTAATTCGTCATTGTTTTCCATAACTAACTTGTCATTTTTGTCCATAACGGACTCATTATTTCTGTCCATAACTAACTTGACATTTTTGTCCATAATTAACTTGTCATTTTTGTCCATAACATCATTTCTGTCCATAACTAAATCGTCATTTCTGTCCATATCTAACTTGTCATTTCTGTCCATAACTAACTTGTCATTTTTGTCCATAACCAACTCATTATTTCTGTTCATAACTACTTTGTCATTTTTGTCAATAACTAACTCATCATTTTCGTCCATAACTAACTCATTATTTTCGTCCATAATTAACTCATAAGTTTTGTCCATACCTAACTCGTCCTTTTTGTCCATAATTAACTCATAATTTCTGTCCATAACTAACTCACCATCTTCTTTCGATGTACCTTGGTCATCTTCAGCTAAACATTTTTCATTAATGTATTCTGGTAATGCATTCACAGTCAGTTTCGAATTCAAATCTGCATTTACACTTTGACTAATTGTGACAGTCTTAATATTAGAGTCAATGTGCAAATCTGGAACATTTGATTCTTGCGTTTTTTGATAATGCAACTCATTATGAATATCTGTCTCCGGCAGTTCAGATGTATCAGCACCAGCTTCAGTGTCTGTGCTAATTTGATCATAATCACTTTTTTGCTGTTTGATAGTGTCTATGTTGTCTTGATCAGACAGACTTTGTAGCAGCTTGTCCTCTGAAATGTCATCAGATAAATCAGTCAATTTGATTTTGCTTGGAATAACATCAATTAAATTATTTGCAGATTTAACATCATCATCATTTTGGGTGTTAGATTTTTGAGAAAAGCCATCTATTTCTCTAATGTCATCAGATGCAACACTGTCTTTTAAAGTCATTGTTTCGTCGGATAGTGCCTGAGTTTCACTAATTAAATCAACATCGTCAACATCAGACATTTCTTCCTTTTTCAACTTGTGTTGCTCAAGAAAGTCCTCCTTACCTGAATCTACCTCCTTTGCTGTCTTTTCCTCATCACTTTGCATGTCTTGCTCCACCTCTCCATCTAAATCATCAGCATTGTTTGCACTTTTACCTTCTTCATTTAAATTATCTGCTGACTTGTCTGTGCCGTCTTCTGCCATATTAGATTCTTCAGTGCTATCAAATGCAATGCTATCTTTTGTTTTATCAGACAGTGACTGGGTTTTACTAAGTACATCATTGTCTACTGGGTTTGAGTCCTGCTCATCAATATCACTCAACATTTCTTCTTCTTGATCCTCGCTATTATTTTGTTCCTCATCAAAGTCTTCCTTACCTGAATCTTCTTCCTTTGCTGTCTTTTCCTCATCTCTCTTTACTATTGTGTCTGCCTGAAATGGAAGTTTAAGCACTGATGTCAGGCCACTGACTGAAAATATGGACTCTGAGCTTGATTCTGACTCTTTGGTTTCCATGTTCTCAGTGTTTGTAGCGAATCCAGGGCTTCCTTCCTCAGACAAACTGTCTTTACCTCCATCATCCTCATCTGGTTTAGTTTGCTCTTCTTTGTAAAGGTTTGTAATTCCGTTGTATATGTTGCCATACCACCCCGTCTGTTTCTCTACTTTATCATTTTCTGATCTCATTTTCTCCATGGGACCATCCTCATTCTCCACACTGTCATCAGGGTTGTTTTCATCTCTCTGTATTTTGTCCACATCCATGTTCTGACTGGGGTTAAGAATGCTTTGGTCCTCCATGTGTGTGTTTTCATCTACCATCTCAGCTTCAGGTTTAGTTTCAGCTGGAGTATTGTCTTCACTAAAGCCCAAGGCATCTCTACCCATACTTATCCAGGACCTAGACTCCTGAGATGAGTCTTTATCATTTGCTGGGCTCTCAATATTGTCCTGACTGTCAGTCTTTAGGTCCTTGTTTCCAAATCCAAAAGTATTGGTCAGTTCACCCCTGATCCAACCAAATGTTCCTGAGTTCGTCTTCTCCTCCAAGTGGTTCTCCTCGATATCCATCACTATTTTTCTGCTTTTGAAGGATTCTTCACTGCTTTCATCCTGTGGTTCATCATTGCTTTGTTCATTCCTGCCAAACCATCCATTAACAGCAGAGCCTATCCATGAAGACCCACCTTTTTCTGTTGTCTCGAGGCTGTTTTGATCAGAAACATCTTGAACAGAAATCGTTCTGGGTTCACTCTCTTCTCTTTCAGTAGGTTTATCATGGACTTCATTGATATCGCTTTCTTGGGTTTCTTGTGTGAAATCTTCCAGATCATTAAATGCAGTACTGTGCTCAATGACTGAACCATTTTCATCAAAGCAGATGAAGTCATATTCCTGAGGAGAGAATTTATGATTAATATTTATGTTCTTGGTAGACTCTTTTCTAACCAAATCAGCATACATGGAAGAATTAGTCAGATCATTCAGATTTCTTCGTCAACAGTTCTGTACACTGAAATGTAAAATTATCTATTTCTACCTGATCCGAGCCTTAAAGGTAGGGTAGGTAGAATTTTTCTAACAAAATATGTTTAAACTGTCTATATATACCAACACATAATTAAAATGTAAGTACTCTGAAAAAGAAAGTATAAAAATCGAGTGTCTGTAGTCCTCTCAGTGCTGTAATAAACACAGCTACTTATCTCCATTCGGGACGAATGAAATGATTGGCTGGAGCGACTGTCACTCTCCCTCGCTACCATGGCAACCACCCCTGCAGCTACAGGAGCCGCCCACACACGCGCACCCGTTTGACTCGAGGAGTGGAAGAGGCACGGACGCTAGAAAGAATCACAATTATGGCCGCGAATTTAGCAGTTAAAATTCCCAGTACCTGCATATACAGTCAGCGAAGGCAAACCAGGCAAGAAAAGGAAGACAGTATTTGAAAAGGCTATGCCCAAAAAGTCTTTGGATAAAGCAAGCAATATCAGGGCTTTCCAGCGGTGGACAACTGAGGGACATCAAGGGGCTGAAAAGTGACGGTAACAGTGCTTTCATCGTGGAAGCTCTTACAATCAAAACACCGTATATGTTATGAATCTTACACAAAATTCCCCTGGAACAGAAAAAACGTGTCTCAATGCAACCTGTTTTTAGCTTTGAGTTTGGCTTATGTTACTAGCTTGTTACCGAATCAAACTCAATGTATTTTAAACTTGACCCGTATCGATATGCTGGCTTAATAGTGAGTACTAACAGCCATGTTATTGTTTATATTCATAATGATAAAGTTAGGTATTACATGTGATTCTGACATGATGTTACTCCATGCACTGCTCCTCTCCGCTCGGCGTTGGTAAACGTGTCCTCCAGCTGAGCGCGGGGGGCATCGCTCGGTCATGTGTTTTGGAGGCGTGGCTTTGGAAGGAGCCCAGACGGGAGGGGGTGTGTGTCAATGGAATAAGTAGCTGTGTTTATTGCAGCCCTGAGAGGACTACAGACACTCGATTTTTAAAATCTCTTTTTCATAGAACTTACATTTTAATTATGTATTGGTATATAAAGACAGTTTAAACAAATTTGGGAATTGTAATTTTTTTGAAAAATCCTGCCTACCATACCTTTAACGTTTTGAAGTGACTGAAGTATTGGCAGATCTTTTCCTCTGTATTGTGACACAGGTGAAATGGATTATCGAAAAAATCAAAAACAATCAATTTAAATTAATTAAAAATAAAGGTTACAAGAACGGTGTTTTCGCAGTGAAGCCACTGAACAACTATTTTTGGTTCCTCAAAGAACCTTATAGTAAACAGTTCATAAAATAACCATTATTTTCATTACATTTTAATTACATTACATTCATTACACTTTATTTTACAGTACGTGTAAGAAAGTACTAAGTTAACTACATGGGTTAAGGTTAGGTTTAGGGGTATGTTCAGGGTTAGTACCTAGTTATTACCCAGTGATTGTATTTGTTATAATATAGTAAGTGCTTAGTCTGTACATGTGGAACAAGACTGTAAAATAAAGTTTTTTTAAGTTAAGTTTTTTTTAAATAAAGGTCCAGTGGAAAGGTTCTACTGATGATTAAAGAACCTTTATTTTTAGGAGCGTAGGGTGGGAATCCATCGGTTGTTTGGATGGAGGCAAATCTGAATGCAAGCTTCCAGTCAATTGTAAGAAAAGGGCGGGGTTTTAGCAGACAAAATGATTGGAGAATTTCATTTTATCGGAACAGTTATGACATTTTGAAGGTCCAAAAAAAAAAGAACGGTGAATTTGCACCTCATGATGTCATGAATTGTTTTTGATGAACATGAACTGATTGTATACACGTTGATTTGATTATATATTAAATTATATTTTCAGCCTAAAACCAGTTCATGTAGATGTATCACATGAAGCATATTTTTTAGGTTGCCTTATACCTTTTTTTTGTTTTTTTATGTACATTACCTGGGTCGGCACCTGTATTTCCTTTTTCTCATCAATAAACAGTTGATCAACTTTGATGGCATCTTTTGGGAACAATCCGGACAGCTTTTCTATCTGCAAAATGTAAAATATTATGAATATAATGATAATATAATGTTTTTATTTATCAGTAAACTTAATAAGCTTAAATAACATTAAACCCACACATGCATATTTTTAATTCATCAACAATTTAATTAATCAAGAACAGAACCAGAAAAGGGTAGACTCACACTTCCTGCCCAGAGATCATTTCTTTTTCCAGTGAGTTTGTAGTAAACCGTGATCATATCCCCTTTTTTGAGGTTTAGAAAACGGCAGTCTTTAGCTGTATGGTCTCTCTGTGCCTGCACACGACTTATCATGCCTGAAGAAATGAGAAACCAAAAAAACCTCAAGATAAGAAAGCATGACAATAACTTGCACATGAATCACATAAAATATTTTGCACATGCCATATAATTATAAGATGAACAGGTAAACACAGTTTCAGCTTTCCTTTTATATAAATGATCAACTTACTTTCACATTCGGGGTCTCCACATAATTTGTAGTCTGAAATCAGTCCCAAACCGTGGTGTAAAAAGCCAAAGACAACATGAAACAAAATGAATGAACGCACAGCTGCCATGTTTGGATTCATCCAGTTATTCCCTTCATCTCAGTAGATCATATACATTTCAAAATCCAATAGTCACAGGGAAAGCCAAGCTAAATCCGAGCTAAATGTCATTCCCTCTGTCTTGTCAGAGAATGGGCCAATCTATGCAATCACATTCTGACATGCAGAGATTGGATTATAGGTTACTGTCAGTAAATCATTAACATCACCACACGCCACATAACAGACTCGCATTGGACCAAAGCCACATTCAAACTGATAAGGTTTCACAATGTTAGACTACATGAAGTAGTAATAATTGTTTTTACCTTGTTCGGATTTTACTTGAGATATTATAGTGAGCAAATGCCCATTCAAACCAAGGTGCTAATTATAAAGATAAAGTTTAAAACATTGTATTAAAAAAATTCAATAATAACACAGAGAAACAATATAATTGGAATTACTTTTACAAAAATATTTCCAGCTGATGAATGATAAAAACATTGACAGCCAATTAGAAACTGCAGAGAATGCTTAGAATAAACAGAACGATATTGTGGTGTGTACACGCTAACACGCTAATCGTTATAGTTATCCTTCTTGGTGTGAACAGACCTTAAGACTTGTAAAACAGGCACAGCAAATATTACTAACCTCAGTAAATGATCAGTTCAATCATTTAAGATAATTACTGTGCAACTAAAAGTGTGGACATCTACTCTAGAATGAATAAAGAAATTATGAATACAGAAAATACTCAGCAGGAAGGTTAGCCTATGCTTTTCATAAACAACCCATAGGCTACTGGAGAGTGATTCAAAGATACAGGTCAGAATATTTTCATTATAGTTTTGAATATAGAGATCGAGTGGTCTTTCCAGTACAATAATAACTTATTCATAGTGCATCTGAGTAACATGTCTGCCCACGTTACAGTGTTGTTAGAGGAACAATTACTGATAGGAGTATCGGAATGAGCAAAGGTCTGTAGAGTCTGAAGTTCTGCCAGCAAAACAAACCCTTATTTAATTGATCAGTCTAGTAGTGGGTATTATTTTCATGCTTAGTTTCATTTAATTGATTCAATTAACATAATATAGCATGGGAGACACTATGGGTTTTCATTTTTTTTAAATCCCCTCATATGAAGTTATCAAAATGCCCCTGGTTTTCACTTCCAGGGGCAAATGTTGTCACTTAAAAAGTATGCATAGCATTGCAAATTCTTCATATTCTAAGTTACTTCTTTATTCTATATTCTATATAGGCTACTTATCCATTATGTTTTCATAGTCCCTTCGCCTTCATATTGCTCCCAAACAACAGATGTCCCTACACATCTTTCCATCTGTATATCATAGCGAGCGAATAAGAGTCACCACGGTAACCGTCGCGTCCATTGGGCGTCATCGTGCCCAGTGTTTTCAAAATGGAGAGGTTGACAAGCACATAGAGAGCGTGCAACAGCGACTTATGAAAGCTGATTTATTTTGATCGCTCAGAGAAAATAACGCAAAGACATGAAGTCAGATGTGGAGGAGTTGATGCCCAGACTTCTGCCCGTGGAGTCCTGCGACGCAGATGAATATAATTTAAACGAACCGCCCAGAAACCCTCAAGAATATCTCCGACAGGTCCAGTAAGTCATTCTGCGTCTTCATTTTTCAATATTTTATCTTTTCAAAGTAGACGCAAGTAGAACCTTATTCATATAAGCAAGCAAACAATTTAGATAATTAATATAATTTAAATACAACTTGCAAAACATAAAAAAATCAATACAAATAAAAAAATATCACAGATAGCCTACTTATGTGTTTATTTGGTTTTGCATATTATGTATTCTTTTCATCTATTTTATTCTATTATTTTCAATTATATGTACTATTTTTCTTATATTTGCTCCTTCGGTACGTTGAGTACTTAATATTTGTGTTCGTGTTTAACTCTGAGTCCATCTTGTATTGAATATATACATAATAATCACTGAAATTATGATCCAATCATAGACTCTTAAGTATTTGTCTATTTAAATCCAAACAGTGACTTTTTGTTTTTGACAGGGAAGAGGACTTATAACTATAAGTATATTATAAGATACCTTTTGTCGAATTATTTTTCAGATGCAACTGGTTTTGTTTTGTTTTTTGTTTTACATTGAGCATTATATTTTTGCAGGAAGGAAGCATCTCTGTTCCCAGATGTTGTTGTGGCACAAATTGATCCAAAGAGGCTGAAGAAGAAACAATCTGTGAATGTGTCTGTGAGTGAGACGAGTAAACAGTGTATAGTATGTTGTAAATCTTGTTATGTGTGTAATAATTGTGCATATTTTGTTTCACAGATCACAGGTTGTCTGGCCGCACCTCAAGGTTTCTCTCCTAGCTTGAAATGGCAGCAGCAAGAAGTCAGCAAATTTTCAGAAATCAGACAGGTGTTCAATTTTAAGTGCATTTACTTGTACTATTAAAATCAGGAAATCAGGTACC
The DNA here is from genome assembly GCA_031834385.1 of Semotilus atromaculatus. Classification (NCBI taxonomy): domain Eukaryota; kingdom Metazoa; phylum Chordata; class Actinopteri; order Cypriniformes; family Leuciscidae; genus Semotilus; species Semotilus atromaculatus. Next base: position 8,403,818 of record JAULUF010000028.1, read on the forward strand.
GGTATCTAGCATTTGTCTGTCTAGTATCGTCAATTGCTTTCTTGTTTTCAGAGTGTTAACAAGCATCGTCAGCATTGGAAAGCTCAGTTTTTGGATGATAATGTTGTCATGGTAAGACAATTAATATGTGGACAGAAGTTTAAAATGAAAAAGGTGTTTACAAAAAATACAAAAAATACTTCTCCACCCTTTAGCCCAAAACTGAAGATGAGGATGGATGGAGGAGGTTCTGCTTGGGTGAGAATGTTTGTCTTGACATTCAGCTGAAAGAAGAAGACAACGTTAACCCGGGTCTTGATTATGTCAAGGTAGTAATTCCGCCTTTCAGCATGAATGGATTACATGACGTAGATTTATTATCACACCATGAGCATTCTGTCATGATTTGATGTTCTTGAATTCCTTTTTATCAGACTGGTTTCCCTCCTTTCCTGAGCATTGTCAGCAAACTAAACCAGGTAACTGTCAGCAGCTGTGATGAATATTCACATATGAATCACATATTAATTGAATATTTAATTGTCGTTTCATTTCTATTCTCTGTTCAGTCAACCATCTCTTCGGTGCTTGAGTATTTAATCATTTGGTTTGAGGAGAGAGACTTTGTACCACAGTTGGTGAGTTCAATTGCTCCAGTTTGTCATAGCCATGTGCATCAGGACCTGTCTTTGATATTGTTCTTTTAAGATATGTTTAATGATTTTTTTGTCTTTGAAGTCACCATGAAACAGAAGTTGCTATAGACTTTTCTTTCCTATTCTGACGTAGTGGTGGACAGTAACGTAATTTTTCAAGTATCTGTACTTTACTGGAGTATTTTTATTTTGAGAAACTTTTACTTTACCATACTTTTACTCCACTACATTTCTTTAAAACATATTGTTACTCGTTATTTTGAACTGAAGAAATTGTCAGATGCTCTGAGACGCAATAGTCTGATTCGTGAACGAGCTGATTATTTTCAATGAACCTGACATAACATTAAACTAACCCAAATATTGCACTTGCATTCTTCCCCACCATTTCAAATGATATAAAACTAGTACGTTTGCATATCGTTCATTTTAAAATGTTATGAATTTAGCCCTATGTGACCTCTGTCTTTATTATTTGTCAACACACAATACGCATTATGTATCTGCATCCACTAATCTTTCTTACTGACTAGTGCTGGCAATTGACAATTCATAATGATGTTCAACCCAGCATTTCCCCTCCCCCAGGTATTTTGAGTAGTAGGATTATAGAAAATATATAATGTAAAAGTATATGAAATTACAAAATAAACATTCATTGATCAGTACTTTTTATTGAATACTTAAGTACATTAAAAATCAAGTACTTTTACTCAAGTCCTCCACTGCATGGATATAACTGAGTGAAACGGCTTCTTGAACAAGAAAAAAATGTAGGGCAGGACTCGATTTTGTCCTTCAGTAATTGATTGGATTGTTGTGGTTTTCTATTGGTCGATCTCAGGTGAGTGACAGGTAGCCCTGCCCTCGCACCAGTGAACACGTCATCAGAGAAGAGTGGAAGTTATTTTGATTGAAGATCACGTTGGCATGAATTTAAAAATGTGCATAAATAAATAATTTATAATAAATACTGCAATGTTCCATAAAAAACAGGAATTTTGGTTTAATGGTGACTTTAATAGATTTAATATTATAACATGTACAATATTAAAACGCCATGTTTTCCTTTAAAATGTAAAGGTATTATTAAACTGTATTTGCTCAGTTTATCTGTACATTGCATACACTGACATTTATCTTCACAGGGCAGATGGCTATATGCATTATTAGCGTGCCTTGAGAAGCCGCTGCTTCCTGAAGCACATTCTCTTATCAGAGAGTTGGCAAGACGCTGCTCAACAGTGCGTGCCAATCTGGTAAACACCTTTTGGTTTGCTCTGAATTAAAAGCTGAAGTATCACTATTTTCTCCCTTGCTTCAGTTGCAGGTGCACAAGTGAAGGCATGTTTGTTGACAGCCTTAAAAAAAAAAATCTAAAATAGACTGAATATTTTTCTCTTCCAGGAGAGCAAAGACGATGATCGTTTGTCAGCTCTTAACTTGATGATTTGTATTGTTGCCAGGTAACTAACATGTGCTGTTATAACCAGATTTAGGGTTCCCTGAAATGTGTGCAGGTGTTCTTATGAAGTATAATCTCAATTCTCTCTGTTAAAGGTATTTTGAGCAAAATGATTTGGCTGACAAAGAGTGAGAAACAGATGGAAGAGCCTTTACGAAGAAAATTCATGTGAATTGGAGCAACTATAAGAGATATTTTGTAGAATATAGAAATACTATTTTGCCAAATTTCATTTAATTCTGTGTGATATTAAAGTAGACATGTTACAACTGTAAATTACTGTCATTGTGAATCATTGGTATTGTCAAATAAAAGTTATTTTTTGACATAAAATGCAAACACATATTTGGCGTCTTGGCATTTCTTTGTTGTGGTGTTGTTGTCCAAAAACCATGCAAAGAACTAACAAATAATCATCCAATTTTTATTGAAAATGTAATGAAAATGAATGAAATATCCCTCGCAAAAAAAAAAAAAAATACCATGATAATTTCAGCCAAAATTGTTAAATAGCTAATTAAAATAAAACAAATATATATCTCTTTCAAAAAGTGTAAGACACTTTAAGAATGGTTCTGTAATTGTTATTATTTTTGGATGTTACTATTGATGTTTTGAATTCAGTTCAATTTCCTCACACAAGTAATAATTAGCATTGATTTAAAATTAGTGAAAATAAATAAGATAAATGTCATAGAAGTGATATGCAAGATCATGCGAGATTTCTTAAGAAACTACTTGGTCAAAATTTATAATAAAGAAACAAATGTTTATGGGGTGTCTTGCATATTGGGGTTATCAGCCATATTTGAAAATCTGATATAATGTTGCAATGAAGGGTAAGACATATCTATTAGAGGCCGAAAACTATTTGTATCCGCCGGTAAAGTGCTGATGTTAATTAATTACTCATACTTTATCTCGACAATGATCCTGTCACATTATTATCGGTTCTTGCGCGCCACCTGTGTGTGCGGTTTCGATATGCAGGAACGCCCATTATGGTCATGTGATCAGTGCTACTCGCCTTCATTGAGCCGAGCGCGCGCACAACGCTCCACGCGCAGCTGCTGGAAAACGAAGAGCAAGATGGCGGTGGCCGTTCGAAGTTTGCAAGACCAGCTGGAAAAAGCTAAGGAAAGCTTAAAGAGCGTGGATGAAAATATTCGAAAACTAACCGGCAGAGATCCGGGTGAACTGAGGTATTACTTGATGAAAGCGTTTTAATCAGTAACGTTTATTTGGTGAAAAATAAGCCAGGGCCTGTTAGCAAGCTAAGACTGCGGCTAGCGCAGAAGCTAAAGGATCACATGTGTTCAATTTCAGCGTTTAAATCATCGACATGTTACACTGATCAGTCTTTATTTTTGTGCAGTGATCTCCCAGAGCTATCTAAATCACCCATGTCCCATAAATAAGTATGCTGGAGAGAAAGCATCAAATCTGTTTGCAAGCACAATGATACGCAGTATGAAATAGATTCTATATAATGAAGGCTGGTTGTAAATCTAACCGTAGTAACGTGTTAATTAGATTAAAAATTAGGTTCTCTTCGAAGATTGGTCCTTAGAGTTTAACTAATTGCAATTGAATTTAGTAAAGGTTATACATTAATCATGCAAGGACTTCCTCCTTTCTGTTTGTTTAAATGGCAAGTGATGCGTGTTAGCTACTGGCTTTTTATCCAAATCTTTGGAGACCCAACACAGTATCGTAATTTGTTATACTACAAAAGTAACTAAATGTCTTCTAGATGCACCAACCCTGTTTATTTCTCTTTGAAACTGTATGTTTAGACTAGAAAAGGGAGGTATTGTCTTTATTTTAATATTCAATAGCTAGGCTTTATTTACGTGACCGACTTGAACGTGATTTAGTACGTGTCAGAGTATCATGGGGCGGGTCATTCTTTAGGACCGTTCTCACACACACAAAACTCGTGGTGAAAGTGATTCTAAAGGTATCGTTTCTCTGTGCCGTTATAGGTTTGATGTGGGCTCTGCTATTATTTTATATTTAGAACTATCTTTATTGTTATAGCCTAGGCTAGCCCTTTATTCTAGACTGCGTTTGATTGAACACAAATCTAGTACAAGATAAGTCATCAATAAAGTGCAACAGTGGTGCCCACTTCTCAGCATTAGAAACTTTGAAGAAACAAAACAGGACAGTACTACACTGTACATTTACCTATATATATATATATATATATATATATATATATATATATATATATATATATATATATATATATATATATATATATATAGCTATAGCATATATAAATATAATAATTTTTTGTTTTGTGCAAAATATGCTTATTAGGCTTACAGATGAGTGGAAGGATAGGGGGTTCATAGATCATAGTCGAGGTTAAATTTGATGTTCTTTTATTTAAAGCTATGCTTTTTAACTGTATGTTGTAACTTTTGCCTTTTCCAGACCGGGTCAAAATAGGAGGCTGACCATCCCAGGCCCAGGTGGAGGTAGGGGGCGTGGAATCAATTTGCTGAGGTAAGAATCTGTTCTTTTCTAGGTAACTGCTTGTAATAAGTACATGTTAGATGTGTCCTTAATTTGTCAACCCCTCTCAGGCGTGGACTCTCAGATAGCGGTGTAGGACCCCCAGCCAAACAGAGGGACATCGAAGGGGCACTCTTGAGGTGAGATCTCTCACCAATTAGCTGATTTCTCTGTGTTATGAATGAAGTTCATCTTTGCAGGTTTCCAAAATGTATTTACAAATTGTCTGTCAAACTAGGCTGGCAGGGGATCAGCGAGCCAGGAGAGATTCACGCCATGACAGCGACGCTGAGGATGATGACGATGTCAAAAAAGTATGCAGAACACATTTGTCTCCTCCCCATGTAGATTTGTCCCCTTATTGAATCATGTTTTTATTTTCTATCTATAGCCAGCGTTGCAGTCATCTGTAGTCGCTACCTCCAAAGAACGTACGCGCCGAGATCTTATTCAAGATCAGACCATGGACGAGAGAGGAAAGCAGAGGTACTGCTTTTGTTTTGGGCAATGTCTGCAAAGCTTTTTTTATAATTTATTTCCTTATTTTTCCACTGCAAATTTTCTTGAATTAATTTAAAAATGATTATTTTATCTCATTCAGAAACCGGCGCATGTTTGGCCTATTGATGGGAACATTGCAGAAGTTTAAACAGGAGTCTACTGTGTCCACAGACCGGGTAGACATGCTTTGAATTTTGTACTAGGTCTTTTTTATTTGTTTTGTCCTGTTTGATTCCTTTATGAGTATTTTCTGATAAATTTGTCTAGAGCATGGAGGTGGAAAAACTGTCCTTGAGGGCCACTGTTTTTGAAGTTTTTAGCTCCAACCCTGATAAAACTTACCTGACTGTAGCCTTCTCGTAATCCTGAAGACATTGGTTAAATGGTTCAGGTTTGTTTGATTAGGGTTGGAGCAAAACTCAGCAGGACAGTGACCCTCCCGGACCAAGTTCGCCCCTCCCTACATGGTGTAGAATGAAGATTTTTTTTTTTTTCAACGGGTCCTTCAAAGCTGAATTATTTCCAACCCACTTTTTGTATTCAGTTCATGCTGATGTCAGTGAATTGCACACAACATTAAGTCAAACTGCATCTGAAACGAAGTGCTGCTTTAATTTTAAAACTTTTTTTTTCCCCCTCCAGTTAAAAAGACGCCAAGAAATTGAGCAGAAATTGGAAGTGCAAGCAGAACAGGAGCGTAAAAAAGTTGAGGGTGAAAGGAGAGAGCTCTTTGAAGAAAGACGTGCCAAACAAACAGAGCTGCGACTTCTGGAGCACAAAGTGGAGCTCGCTCAACTGGTATGTGTCTTAGCTGCAGGGCTCTTTTATTGTATGCTTGCAGACAGTAATTTTTTTTGGGATTGTCCTTGGTCTGACTTTTCCATACATGCATTGTGGTGTTCTCATGGAATTCCAGCAAGAAGAATGGAATGCTCATAATATTAAGCTCATCAAGTTCATTCGCACGAAGACCAAGCCCCCGATCTTCTACCTGCCTGGGCGAATGTGCTCCGCTACTCAAAAGCTTTTGGAGGAGTCTCAGAAAAAATTAAATGGTAAGCTTGCCTTGATGCTACTTGATACTTCAGTTTTTTTTCTCCATTTTCACAGCTTATATTTTAGATCCTTTTTACTCCTGATATATTTACATTTTACCTGATATTTTCATTGCACCCAAACCAAACATTTAAGTAGCTTTAAAGTTATGAACTAAAACAGTGAAATGATTCAATGTGTTTTCTACAGTATTTTTTACTGATTGAACAGAAGTTGTTGTACTGCTGTTCAACATGCTGCTATGACTTGATTCTATTTTTTTTAAAGACTATATAGTCCTATGGGATTATTAGTTTCCAATTGTCTGTTTCAAATTAACTAATGAAGCTAAAAGTGTTTTAAAAGTAACTTGTGAAATACTACTACCGCATCTTTCCCCCCCTACTTAAAATAGATGTTGATTTAAAAGAAAAGATAATATTTTGTCAAATTTCCAGGCGTGTTTGATGAAAGACGTGAAGCCTTTGCAGAGCAACTCAACAAAATGGAGGCTCGGCCAAGGCGTCAGTCCCAGAAGACATGTGACAGAGAAATGGAGGATAGCCGTCGGGCTGAAGAGACGAAGAAAGAAGATCCAGAGGAGGGTAAGGCTGGAGTAGGGTGGACAGGTAACAGGCATGATGTGGAGATTGAGGACGAGGAGGAAGATTTAGTGGAGGTGGAAGCAGAGATTAGAGAGGGGGAGCAGGAGCAGGCAGAGGAGAAGGATAAACATGAGGAGAATGAGAGGAAGGCAGAGGAAGAAGATGAGGAAGAGGATGATGTGGGAGCGGTTGAGGTTAAGGAAGATGAGGAAGAGCAGATGGAGGTCACAGAAGTTGTGAGGGAAGCTGAGAGCCAGAGTAAGTTGCAGGTTGAGAGTCCAGAAGCCATAGTTGAAGAGGTAGGTAATGGGAGAAGGGAGGAAGAGCAGGAGACAGAGAATGAGACTCAGCAGGCAGTCGTAACGGACTCTCAGAAAACCCCCGAAAGCCACATGGAAACACAGTCTGAGGAGTGTAAAGAGCCTCAACTGGACATCCCAACTCCTGCTGTGACAGAACATGACACCAAACAAGATGACTCTGCGCCTGAGACCCAACAGCCACAGCTTGAACCTGACCCAGAAGTCCCGTCTCAAGAGCAGAGCCAAGAACCATCAGTCCAACCACAAGGAGCCAAAACGGACACAAAGGAAGCTGGCGAGGAGGCCGATGACGCTCGCGTACGATCCAAAGTCCGGGGAAAAAAGAGCAAAAGCCGAAGTAGCAGCAGCTCTTCTTCCAGTTCCTCTTCAAGCTCCTCCAGTGGATCCAGCTCTTCTTCTAGTGGCTCGAGCAGCAGTTCCTCTGGCTCCTCCTCGTCGTCTTCCAGTTCACGCTCCCGCAGCCGTGGCAGGGATAGAGACGGCCGAGACCACAAACGCCGCCGGAGGCCGTCGGACAGGGAGCGCAGGAAGAGCGGCAGCGAGAGGGGACACAAGTCCTCCAAAAGCAGCGGTCGGGAAAGCAAGGGGTCTAAAGACAAGAACTCCAAACCTGACAGGAAGAGAACGAGTTCAGAAGGAAGAAGGTCCTCCAGAAGTGAGAGAGATCGGAAGTCTGATCGAAAGGATCGACGTTAAGAAAATGATACTTCCAGTCTTGCATAATTTCTTCAAGGCCGTCGTGTGGTTACCATAGTTTTTTGAGGTGCAGTTGCCTTATCGTTTTTCTTAAATGAGTTTTACATTTGAAGTCTCCATCTCCAATGTTTTTTTTAATTTCCCCTTCTAGTTTTGTCTGGCAACTGGTTTCAGTGTATCAATTTTTAAGATTTATAAACTCTGCTTTTAAGAGCCATCACTCTAAATGTATTGGTTTCATGCTATATCAGACCTTTCACTTTATCTGACAGAAACAATGCTTGAAATATGCTTCTCGTGCTGATCCACCATGGTGTTGCCAGATCCTGTTATACAGAAGCCACTTACGTTTTCAGTTATGTGATGCCATACTAACCTGAGTCTTTTTTTTTTTTTTTTAACAATCAGTAAATATGAAGCTTTCATTCTGACAGTATCTTACAGTGAGGTTATTTTTTTCTTGTTGGAGCAAAATTGTCTCTTTTGTATAAATCATTCATTAATATGGGGAAAACATTAAAGAATATTTCTCTTCATGATTCTGTTCTTGGTTTTTCATGTTTGCATGTGTGTGTTTTAAATTATTTATTTACTTAATTTTAGCATCACTTGTGATTGTGTATGCAGTGACATTACTTTGAGTATTATGACTGGTAAAACTCATTATGTTGTTGTTTTTTATTGAACATTAGAAAGGCTAAAATTGTTAAAATTAAAGTATAAAAAACTATTGTTGCATTTGAATGAAATGGTAAAATTGAAGAGAAATGCACATTTATTCTTGGTTTAATATTTCCTTTCCAATTAAGTTTCCTCATAGTAAAAGTTGCTCTAATGTTGGCAGCTGTCTTATTGAGCAACGGGCCCAGTTTTGCCCTCTATTCAGTATTTATGGAATAAGGAAACTTATTAAAAAGCATGGCTGATCCTAAGAGAACTTCATAAAATCTAAATGAATAAATGGGGATTAATTTTTTTTTTTTTTACAGGTATACATTTCTTGTACACGCATACATATTTTTCTGATAAAACCGAATGTTCACGAGATGAGGCTGTACATGATTAGAAGTGAACTAGTAAAATGCAGCCATAATGAAATGTGTAATAGTAATATGTTATTGTCCCCACCTCATGGTGGCAGTAGTGTTTTACAAAGCACCGTAAGAACATGCTGTATTTCCTCAGGTTTTTTTTTTCCGCTGAATGAGTATCTGGTTGTTTCCACATAGTTACACACAACATCAATGCAACTGTGCATAAAATTCCCTCAAACTTGGCAATATTGAAATATAAAATGTGCACTGCACTCTCGTCTGCCATTTGCAAGAAAATGCTTTCTTTGGCCAATCAAATTGCCAGATAATTAGCTCTGAAATAAATTACAGCCTCTTAATCATCGTTAAAAGAATATGCATTGTTTACATCTGAGAACTACACAGCATACAAAATGGTGTCCGCAAGATATATAAAACGTGTAGAAATGTATGAAATATTCTGTCTCCATCTTAAAGACAGCATGGAATCAAAACTGGCAGTAGCTATTCACGTTCTTAATGCACATTTGGGAGAGGTAATTGATAATGTTAGGCTATGAATAAGCTACGGTTCACGAACGTAAAATGGTTGACGAATGGCAATTTACGTTGACTTTAAAGTTATGTGCTCGCTTCTACGGGTGGTCATTACTTCTTGCTGGATCTCTGTTCCTGTTTCCAATGTAACCCCCCGTGCCCCCTACGGTCGTTCCCGCTCAGTGAAAGTGAGCAGTCAGCTGTTCTGAGCCTCATTAGCGGTGTCTGTCTCTGATGAAGCCCTTCTATTGATCCGTCTCCAGAGGAAAAAGTGCTGGGTAAACAGGACAGAGTTACAGCTCAGAGGGGACCGGCTCGGGCTCGACGCTCACAGAGGTGATGCAGGGGAGAAAACTAAAACTTTATCATGCTGTCTACATCTCGTTTGAACCTATCTTTAGAAAGTGTGGTAGCCTACAGTCATTGCTTTCTGTGAAATATCGAAGAAACGCCCGTTACAATTCAGTTCAACCTTTACAGTCGGAGTCGGACATACGAATAAAAAGATATTGGAAGTTAAACTGGATATTCAAGTAGGCTAGGCTACACAATTTGATATTTAAAGAGGGCTTTATAGTCTGATTGTACATAATACATTGTATTTTAAAAAGTGAATCGCAATCAAAGGTGTGTGAACCCTGTTCCAAATGACTTGGTTTTCAACAACAAGAAGTTATGTGGGAAACATCTATGTTGGATTTTTAACTTTTTTATGCTTAGAACCCACAAATACGATGATTCCCTATCCATTCATTTTTAATGTAAAAAAAAAATTTTATACTTGAAAACAAGTGTCCCCTTTCTCTGACACCCTGAGTCGTAAAAACTTCTTTATATCTGTTAAAAATAAATGCAGAATGCAATTTCTGACAGATCGAGTCATAAACTAAAAATGTATGGCCGAGTGATCAAGGTGACACCCTTTAGGAGACCCCAGACCCCAGTTTGAAGTTTTCAACAAGACCTTTTAAAGAATCATAGTCAAATGAAATACTCTAAAAACAATGGTTCTTCATAAGAAAAGGATTCTTTGCAGAACTATTGACAAACCTTTATTTTTAAGACATGCCTAATTGACATACTGATTGGCTTCATCACTGTCTCCTCACCAGTAAGCTGGTGTGTGGTGTGTGGTGGGCGTACTGGCGCCGTCGCATCATCCAGGTGGATGTTGCACATTGGTGGTGGTTGAGGAGATTCCCCCTTACATGTAAAGCACTTTGAGGTCCCAGAAAAAGCGCTATAAATGTAACAAATTATTATTATTATGCCTCATAACGGCAGATGTTGCACTACAGCCAAGAGTAGCGATAAGAACATATCAATAAAAGAATAAATGTTCTCAATCAACATAATATAATGGTTTGCTACCTCTTTAATGGGATAGTGAACTGCTGTGCGGGTAATGCTATAGTTTGTATTCACTAAAGGAGTCGTTATAGTTGAATAGGACATTAATTAATTATTTTCTTCCACACTTTGTCTGTGGGTGATCGTGCATTGCTAGCTTTCTGTCAGTGTTCAGTGTTTTTTCTCAGCGGTCATGTGAGAACAGTTTGATTTTTAGATCAATAGCAAGATTCCTTCCCCCAAGCTTCAAAGGCAGAATGATTGAGCACAGCTCAATGAAACCAGGGTCTTTTAATAAGCGAGTGTGGGAGTTCCTTATAAATGGCTTAACTGACTTGTTCACTGACACTAAAGTGTGTGTCACTTAGGCTAGTTTAACAGTTTGTTCTTTCGAAAGCTGAGTTGTGAGGCTCACAGGCGACCGGAACAGACTCTAGTCTCAAGAGTGCATCTGTTCGTGACTCTGGTTGTAATGGAGAAATTAAACTGACCGCATTGGTGTTAAGTTTGCTTTGGTGAGCTCGGTCAACTGGTGAGTTTCAACTAGACGTCTGCTGCTGCATTGATCAAGGCTACATTTCATTCATCATGTCAACATCCTTTCTGCAAATTGTATTCACAAAGAAAAATATGAAAGCATTTCTACGTTCTTTAAAAGTCTAGCTTTTATAAACTTGCCTTAGAAAAAAAACATTACTGTGTATTTTGAGACAAAACAATGGCAGTGTCATTGTTTAAAGATATATCAGTCGAAGTTGTTTTCAGTGAAGACAGCTCAAACATTATTTTGGGACTAGAATTGTCTGTGAAACCAGGGGATACTGTTCTATGTTTGTTTTCTGTCCTTCTTAAAACAATCCAACTGACAACTTTTCAAACTATGAAGAAGTAATATGACATTAAACTGACTGGATGTGGCTTTCGGTGTTTACCAGGATGGTTAGTAAACTTAAGATCCAAAGGATAAATGTCCATTGGTTTTTGCATAATTTGTTTTTAATTTATAAGTGGAAAATGCAATTTCTGACTGCACGAGTCACAGAAACTACTTTTTAAAATCTGTTACAAATAAATACAGAAAAATGATGCACGTGTAACCGAGTGGTTAAGGCACTGGACCTAGGATCCAGTGGACAAATACCTGTTGGATAATGCATCATAATTTTGAATTATTGCAGAATATGATGTCTACTTGCTCAGGGCATTGAAACCAGTCAGGGTGGCCTGAGTGGTTAAGGCATTTATGCATACTTTTGCATTAATGCAAAAATACAATTTCTGAATGCACAATCTGAAACCAAGCAGGATGGCCGAGTGGATAAGATCCAATGGACAAATGTCCTCTTGGGTTCAAACATCACTACTGATAATGAAAATTAGTTTTCCATGTTGATGTTTAAGCACAAAAAAAGCCTTTGAAATTACAGAATAGATGGGTTAGTTTAAGTGTGAATCATTGACCACTCCAACCAGGATGGCTGAGTGGTTATAAGGCGATGGACTTAAGATCCATTGGCCAAAACCCAACTCCTGGTTAAAAAAAAAAAAAAAAAAAAACTGTATTAATTTGTAAAAATAAGTGCCGAATACAATATAACTGCTTGAGTCATTGAAACCATTCCATATGTAAAAATAAATGCAGAATACAATTTCTGACTGTATACAAGTAATTGAAGTTGACTTTGAGGTGTTGGATTTAAGAACCAATGGACAAATGTCCTCATTGGTTCAAATCTCACTCCTTGTTCAGAGTTTTTATATTGAAACTGGTTTAAAAAAAAAAAAAGATCTATTCACACTGGCTGTGATTGAACCGCTGGAGTTCATTGAACAGTTTTTTCTAGTGGATGGTCCACACAATGTGGTGGATAACTTTCTGTACTTCCAATATAACTGCTCTATTGCTGCTCATTTGCATGAAGTTGAAGGTCTTCCATAAAAGAAAGGCCATGGTATGGCAGATACAGTAAGAGAAAAATGCTAGTATGCAAGTCCAAATTCAGCCTATGAGACTAGAATGCATGGTATTTAGTGCAAGTGACTTTTTATGTTTAGATTTATGTAAGATACACTGTTGATCTTAGTATTTGCAATCATTTGAGTGTTGAATGTGGCACTGCGGCTGTGTTCCAGTGGGAGATGGCATTCAATTTTTCATTTTGATGTAGTGTGGAAAGCCCTAAGGCACAGAGCAGAAATCTACACCATGTGTGAACCACCGCAGAGCTTTGCGTTTTCTGATCTCAAATGCTCTAAAAAAGATCCGGTGTGTTTTCCTCATAAACAAACCCAAATTGTAAATTAAAGTTCCCCTGCTAATTTCTATTCTTATGGGCTCCCTTTAATCCTTTACATTTCTTTTAGACTTTTTGTCTGGCTTGGTTGAGTTCCTCCACCATCCAGTCGAGATCCTTGAAACGGTTTGGAAAGCAGCACATCATTTAGACATCATATGAAGTGCCATGGCAACAGCAAATCTGCAGTGCAAGTTACACTTAGCCGAGCAAATGCACATAATTTTACATGAAAATACCAAATGTCGTTTCTCATCACTTCCTGCGTTTTGTTTAAGTGACCTTACTTTGAAAGCTGTGAGGGAAATGATCTTAAACTTTATCCACCATGAGCATGAAAACATCTGAATGTGGTTTTACCTTGTGCCCGCTTTTCCAAGAATGTGTTTGAAATGCCATCAAGTGGGGCATAAATTGAAAAGCAGCTTAATCTTTAAATAAAATCTGTTTAACAAGAATATTTGCAGTACTTACATTTCTAAAATTCATTTAGAAAATCATTCAGAGTATATACTAATACACAAGTGATTCCATTTATTTATATACATATATCCTCAAGAACCGTGCACACCCACACGATGTCCACAAATGCCCACACAGAAAATAAGAGAATATCTGCGAATGCACATTCTGCACATTGAGACCTAAATATCACAGTCTTTTTAGCCTGAAGTGGGCCTGAAACTCTATTTCTCTCCCACTCTGGAGTTCTCTCCTGTGGAGCAAAGGACAAACTCATGCTTATATTGTTCTTCTGACAAATCCTACTACAAAGCTCTGGCCTCCTCTCTGTGCTGGCCTAAGGCTTAGACTCTGGATTTAACTACAAAGCCACTGGCTCAAGTAGCCGCAGTGGGTTGTTGGGTCTCCAGAACCATGTGCGCTGACCCGTTGGAGGCTCTGCTGAAAGGCCAGTTCTTTCACCCCGATCTTGCACCTACAACCCTCCTATAGTCCCTCGAGCCGCAAAGCAAAGTCCGTCATTTGTTCTGAAGTACAGTAATCTCTGTGAAGAGCCGGAGCAATTGTTTTGCAGTTGTTCAATCTTGGAGCAAACTCCAAGTGCACTGCTTGTCTTTTTGGGCGGAAGAAAAGCACTCAGGTCGATGCTCTGCTCTTCCATCTTCGCACTGACAGCGATGAACTGAAAATAGGCAGGTAGGTTTATTTACCAGTCAGATTTCAGTATAATTTCCCCTTGCAATGTGACTTTGACTTTTTTTTTTATAATAGAAAGGGCAGCTGATTTCTTTGTAAATGCATGTAATTCCATTCACTTAAAGTATATAAGTATATTCATAATATAATTATAATCCTATATAAAATAGTCAGATTGCTGAATGCTAAAAACCACACTGATGCTACTGCACTGAAGTTTATAATATTATCATAATTTTTTGTTTTTATTTATTAATGCATACAATACATACATACATTGATACATACATAGGCGTACATGCATACTTACAACATTTGAAACTGATTGGTCGACTGGTTGCCTGCTTACATAATTAAGTCTTTTTGAGTTAGCCAATAATTTATTCATTACGCTGACTCATTCTAGAATGAAACAATTGTAGAGTATATTTCACAAGATATACAATAACCTCCACTATGGACACCTCTAAAAATTGTATGATACTCAAAATAGTTCACAATATAAGGGGTAGTGGGGGTGATTTAGGACATAACACCCTTATTTTGTTCCTTGAATGAATCGGTGTGATTGAACAAACCGGGATTGATTGAATTATTGATTCACAGACTGATAATTGTTTAGTTCCTAAATGAATTAAGCGTCTTTGAACGAATCGGACAACTATATGACTCATAAAAACTTTCCAGATTGAGTCAGCTTGATAACTAAATTATTGACTAACTCAAAAAGACTCACTTGTCAAGATAATTATTGGCTAAAATTGTTTAAAAAAAAATCTATTTAATATCAGTAGCAGTATTGGTATCGGTGATACTGGCCTTTATTTATAAAAAGATGCTAAAAAAATATGGTAACTTTTTAAAATATGCTGTCTTTATTTTGTTTCTGCATTAATTTGGAGATTAAATGTGAAATTATTACATTAAAAACTTTGTTCTTAGGTGCGATTAATTAGAGAAAAATGTGCGATCGATTAAAAAATAACTAAATAAATCACACATCTTTCTCTAATTAATTGTAACTAAGATTAAAGTATTTAACATATATATAAATTTTGCTTGCACATGTGTAAACAGGACGTACTTATATGAAAGAAAATCACAAAATGTTTTAAGGGAGATGTGGACCCAGAAACTGACCATGGCAACCTGGTCAGTTGCTACAGTAATATTTCCTCCAAACATTAACTTTTTTAATATTTCTGGAAAATGTTTTTATGATAACTTAATTATATGAGATTATGGCAGAAACTATTGTTACCATGGTGCATTTTTGTAAGTAAAAGTGATATTTATCTTAAGCTACTGCATGTCCACCTTTTTAAAAAAAATTTTTTTTTTAACACTTTTGTCATGAGTCATAGAGATAAATACAGGTTAGAACAGACTGATTGAAACTAAAGTGAGGTGAAATTGCATTTCTAGTGTCTGATTAAATCATGTGGGCTTGAAACTGAATATGAACACATTTACTTTTTTCAGACACTATGAAGATCTTGCCAGGACATGATTGCTAATTGTATGTGTCCAAAAACAACCTGTTTTGACATTTTTTCATAATATGCCTGATTAAGTAGACATTTAGTTTTCGACTTTCCTCAAGATAGCTTTTCACGCTGACAATTATACTTAATGACAAACACCGAAATCACAATTTCCCTCTCATCCAGAAACATCACCCACGTTAAAGATCTGATTCTGCAGCTCTTGTTTTCTGCGCTGCGACAGGTTTCACACACAGACGCTAATTCGATGGTTTCTATTTTTAAACGCCTCAGAGCCTCAGGTGAGGTTTATTCCTGCACAACGAGGTTCCAGTCAGCCAACTCCTATCAAAGAGATAACGCCAGTTGCCATGGAAACCCGCTCACTGCTCAGGTTATAAATCACAGACACGCGTATACACACTCACACTTTGTGGAGTGCAGGTTCACAAAAGCGCTATCTTCATGACGGCTCTCCCAGCAGACCTGCGTTTTGGGTATAGCGCCTACGAAACAAACTTTCCAAACTGCTGCATGCAATCTTTTGTGGTCCTGCATGGAGAAAAATGCTTGTTTTTTCCAGGTTTCTGTGGTTATAACTCAACAAAACTAGCTTTGTTTTTCTCTTTGCACTCTGTTGGGCTTCCTGGCCCAATAAATCAGGTTCTCCGTCGCCACAGAAAGAGAGACGAAGACATACACTGTAAAAAATATCTACTTGGTTCTACTTAAAATCACAAGTTAAGCAGCTGCCTCAAAATTTCAAGTAAAAACAAAATGGATTAATGAATTGTTTCAACTCATTATTTTGATTCTTGTTAAGCTGTGAATTGCCTTCTGCGAGTCAACATGACTATACAATTATTGTTGTTTCAACTTTGCTATGCAAGTTCAAAATAAAGTGAACTCATTAATGAGCATTCTGTTCACTTATCCCCAATAGTGGGTTCAACTTAGTAATTTCAATTAAATAATATCTTTGAATTAGAGTATCAAGTTAAGATGATCTAAAAGAATGCCTTGTTTTAACTTAACAACTAATTATAAAAACACACAAATTTGATTACAAAACTTTTTTATTTTTATTAAAACCAATGTTAAGCCAATACAAGCTATACATAAACACTTCAATCATGCAATCGTCTCAAATTTGTAATCAATACTTTTTTAGGTACCAAACTTCAGTTGGGTGTGGGTCACATGAGGCTAAGATAAATAGAAGGGTTGTGTGTGAGCTTACACTATGAGTGGGTATCTCAAGCAGTCTCCACAAGTATTTCTCAGTGTGTGTTTAGAAGGTGGATGATGGGAAGTGTTTCCTGCAGTTGTCTGCACTGCATGTAAACATTTAAAAAAACTTTTAAAGCATTAGTTCACTTTAAAAAAAAAAACTTTGCTGATAATTTACTCACCCCCTGTCATCCAAGATGTCCATGTCTTTCTTTCTTCAGTCGGAAAGAAATTAAGGTTTTTGATGAAAACATTCCAGGATTTTTCTCCATATAATGGACTTCAACAGGATGCAAACGGTTCAAGGTCCAAATGACAGTTTTAGTGCAGCTTCAAAGGGCTTTAAACGACACCAGACGATGAATAAGGGTCTTATCTAGACAAACCATCGGGCATTTAAAAAATAAATAAACAAGTTTAAGTTTTAAAAGCACAAATGCTTGCCTTGCTCTGTTCTGTGATGCGCGTCGTGACGTTCGTTCGTGACCTTTTCAACGTAATTGCACATTACGTGACATCATCAGAACGCGCATCACAGAACAGAGCAAGGTGAGCATTTGTGCTTTTAAACTTTATTTGTGAAATGACCGATGTTTTCGCTAGATAAGACCCTTATTCATCGTCTGGTGTCGTTTAAAGCCCGTTGAAGCTGCACTGAAACTGTCATTTGGACCTTGAACTGTTTGGATCCTGTTGAAGTCAAGTCAAGTATATTTATATAGCGCTTTTCACAATACAGATTGTATCAAAGCAGCTTCACAGTATCAATCAAAGCAGCTTCACAGTATCAATCAAAACAACATAATGTTCGTTTCTTAGTGGAAAAATTCCACGTTTGGTAGGGCTGATCAGTGGTATTAATGATTGGTTAATTAATTTGAATATCCCCATCTGAGCAAGCCAAAGGCAACAGTCCATTATATGGAGAAAAATCCTGGAATGTTTTCATCAAAAACCTTAATTTATTTTTGGCTGAAGAAAGAAAGACATGGACATCTTGGATGACATGGGGGTGAGTAAATTATCATTATAAGCTTTTTTTAAAGTGAACAAATCCTTTAACATTAATCTCACAGATCCAGCTGATTTATACCAACAGCTGTGCTGAACCCAAAACACAAACAAACTAAAACTTCAGACTGCAGCTGGTTACAGTATACTTAGACCCCCTTATTTGAACAATATTCAGCATTAAATATATTCAGTCCAACAAATGCAAACGTATCAAGTCCCAAAAAAAATCCAAAAAAAAAAATCAGGGCTCCTCTCCTGTTTGCAGAGCTCGATGGCACATCCTTGAAGTTGTGAAGCACAACAGTCCCCTCAACCACAACAGCCACATTGAAGACCTCACGTGGAAAGGCATCCTGGTTGTCACCTTCATAGCCTATCAACAGGCCAAGTTGCATCCCCTCCATGGCTGCGGTCTCACCATGGGCCTTGAAAAGCAGAAAAAAATAGTGTGAATGTTTGGGTCAAGAAGTACATACTCTGCAAAGCTACTTAAGTCTCAGTGATCATAAACATGCATGACAGAAAAATGTCTTGCGTCACATCCTGATGATGTCTGATGGCTCTTCTCTTAGGTAGTGTGTAAATTTATTTCTGTGATCAAAGCTGAATTTTCTGCATCATTACTCCTTTCTTCAGTGTCACATGATCCTTCAGAAATCAGTATAATATGATGATTTGATGCTCAAGAAATATTCTTTATTATTATCAATGTTGAAAACAGTTGTGTACAATATTTTTTTCAAAATTCTTTGATGAATAGAAAGTTCAAAAGAACAGCATTTATTTAAAATGGTATATTTTCTAACATTATACATGTCTTTACTGTAACTTTTGAACGGTAGTATTTAATGTTACAAAATGTTACAAAATTTCAGATAAATGCTGTTCTGTTGAACTCTATTCATCAATCAAAAAAAACAATCAATCAACATTGATAATAATTAATGTTTCTTGAGCATTAAATCCTCATTATCCTGATTTCTGAAGGATCATGTGACTCTGAAGACTGGATTAATGATGCTGAAAATTCAGCTTTGATCACAGGAATAAATTACAGTTTAAAATATATTCAAATAGAAAACAGCTGTTTTAAATTGGAATAATTTTTCACAATATTACTGTTTTCAATCCAGTAAATGCAGCCTTGGTGAGCAGGAGATACTTCTTTTAAAACATAAAACATCTGACTGACCCCAAACTTTTGAACGGTAACGTTAGTATATTTGGCCTTGACATACGGTCTATCAGAAATTACGTTTTCTACAACGTTTTACAAAGTTTACAATGAAAACTGGTATCGTCTCAGATAAAGCTTTATCAACCGTCTCTGACTGAACTAAAAGACTGAACTGCTAGCAAACGTGTTCTAACTAACGGTAACGGTCGCTGAAATGTGCCTCGCTTAAATGACATCACAGTTGTTGCACATATCAAAAGGTAATGATAGCTAACGTTATTCACTGGCTTCATCAACTCACATTCTTAATATCTACAAAACACAAACACTTACCAATAGCGAACTTGTTCACGCCAACCCGATTCGTCTTGTCTGACAGAAAAATGAGGCACCCGGGCGGCGGCCGATTGAAGTTTGAATCCTTGACTGTTGCTTGATGGCGCGTAAACTAGTTCGTCTCGTGGCTTCGTCTGTAGTCCCCGGCACATGCGCAAAGAGCTGTCCTCCACTCAATCTGCAACACGCCAAAGACTTGTACCCCACTCAATTTAAAATGGCAAGTTCATTCAGGCACCTGGAATTTGTGATTCATTGAAGTAACTTATTAACCTAAATTGGAAGATTGAAAACTCAAACACTTGAGTTGAAATTGCATAACACATTATTTTATGTCTGATTTAATGACATATATAAGTTATCATAACTTTTTCATCAGATCATTTTTTACAGTGTAGGGACTGCTCTATGTGACAAGATTGCAATTCTGTCCTCTAATCACATTACTCTTCCCATTCTTTGCCACCGCTGTTCCCGGGCTGTCATTACCGATACTGCCAGGGGGTCGACACTGGCTAAGGCTGTTGGCTTTAATTGGTTGCCTGTCACTAGGTGAAAAATCTACACATTGGATGTAGGTAGTAGGACTGGAGATGTAATGCTGAATCAGTGGGTATAGTATATGTTTCCCCTTCCTTCCATAAAAGTGAGATTGTCTCACACTGTGGCCACTATGCTTTGTGGTTGAGGCGATTTCCTTTTAACTGGCGCATTGCATGGCATGTTTAACCGGTCAGAGTGTGGTCACTCTCGAAATGTTTGTGTTGCTGCCAAAAACTGAGTGTCCCTGATGTTACGGAACTTAAAGGGGAAGTGCATAGATAGGCTACACGTTATTTATTGGATATCAAGTACATTTGACTTAATTCTGCTGTTGTTTACCTTTAAAAAAAATCTAACTAGATGCTAAACTCGGTTTTCTCAGGTAAAAGTAAAAATGGTCTAAAAAATTATTTTGAGATTGAAGTTGGAATATGCAGTAGAGTTAGGTTCATATGGGACACAAATGTGCAAGTCTTCTGTGCAATTTGGAGGAATGAATATGTAATGTGACCATAGTGCTCAAAGCAGTTGCAGTAGCTTTGTGTTAAGTGCAGTTTTGTTAAATGAGCTGAAACTGAATGTCTGGTTGAGTCACAAAACGTTCTAGTGTGTCTTGTTTTTGTTCACATACAGCCAATTAGATTAGGAAAACTGAATATGCAATGAGGAAAAATGAATAATGAATTGCACTGTAAAAAGTAATTCTGTAAAATGTCATAATTCATTATATTCGACATTCATAATAATCTATATATACATACTGTACATATTAACAAACACACCAAACGGGAAGATAGCATTAGTGCCCAAGTGCAGGAGTTTATTAACATCAGTTAATAACCCCTGATATCAACAGGTATCACAGGTTGTGGTAGACTGAACGTAGGATAACAACAGGTGAGTATCACAGGTAAATACACTGAACGTAGGATATCAACAGGTGAGTATCACAGGAAAATACACTGAACGTAGGATATCAACAGGTGAGTATCACAGGTAAGTGTGTGGTAGACTGGACGTAGGATATCATATGTATATGTATGCATACCAAAATAATAGAAAAGCATCACAGTAGAATGCAAAAACTCATTAGGTGGGAATGGCCTCTTACAGTGTTTCAAGTGATTTATTTTGATGCAGAATTTTTATTAATATAAACAACATTTATTTTCTTTATTCGATCCAAGAAACGTAGCAGGTAAGTTAACTTAAGGCATTTTTGTAAGTTAAAATAGGCCTACAAAAACAATTTTGTTGTTGAACAAAAACATTCAGTCTCTTCCCAGTATGCACTGTGATATGAATATTAACTTTCTTTGTAAATATTGATTAAATTGACTTTCTGATAGATATATTTCCATTGTTGTTGATTGTTAGTATTTGTTGTCACATTTAGTAACTCATTGTCGTGTGATGTCAGGTTGAGTTTGTTTCACTACTCAAAAGGATCAGGCTTGTTGTAAGTCTTGAGATCTCTGTGGTGTTTCAAGGTATTTCATCAGTTATTTATGTCTTGTGAGTTTCTTGTGATGTAGTTAATAGTTTGAGACAGCAAGTGCATTGCTATTCAAGATGTTTGTCATATTGAGCGTGAGCGGAACATATTGGACAATGAAAATTCATGTAAATATTAAAAAGTATTCTTAATCTAAATGGGCAGATTTTAAATCAGGGTTATGAGATATAATATAAAGGTTTGGACAGTATAAAAATCATTATGTCTATGGAAAGTACCCATAAAACATGGAAAACCCTACATCTGTGTGTGTGTGTGTGTGTGTGTGTGTGTGTGTGTGTGTGTGTGAGAGAGAGAGAGAGTCAGTGAGTGAGTGTGTGTGTGTGTGCGCTGCTGCAAATGTGAATGGTCTCCTTTCCTAGTAACGTTTCATCCAATTAACTGCAAAAATGACAAATTATTGAGGGAAAAGGGAACTGCATGCTCTGATGGTTCACTGGCTGTGGTAAAGGTGCCTATCAGTGTAAAAAAGTATAAAACAAGAAACATCCTCAAAGTTTGACTCTCTGGAGTAAAAGTTCAGCACATGTTCAGCACATTTTTTTGTCAATTATAAGTTACATTTCAGTCAGTTCCTTACACAGAGCTATTGTATTGAATAAATTCATTATATAAATGAGGACCATATTGATCATTGGCAGTGTTTTTAGATTCATCTAAAATCTGTTTAGAATCTGTTTTTAGATTCATCCATCTTTTTTGCATATAAATCATAGATATTACATATTTAATTGGTCATGCTCCATATTTTTACATTTAGATTACCTTTGCCATTACCAAACACCCACTTAAAATTAATCTTTAAAAATACTAATAATTTACACTGATAAATGTAATCTTTAGCAAGTCTCAAAACGAACATCTGTTTTTCATACTGTACGTTAAAATGTTGTGTGGCTTACGGGCAGGACAACGATGTACTAAAAACGGAAATGGTTTTCTTTTGCGTTTTCCTCATACAGACGACAAAGTTGTTAAAATGATCCCCATTCACACGGATTCCTGAAAACGACTAAAAATTTGTTTCACAAATTAGCTTTTTTGTAGTTTACACGGAGATGATAGCAGTATAATTTTCAAAAACTTACTTTGAAAGTTTGTAAGGTACTTTGTAAGGTACTGCTGATTTAATTTTTTAGTTAACTACTTTTATACTTACTACTTTAACTACTTTTATACTACTTTTATACTTGTCATAATATTTTTTTCTTTATATTAGCAGTAAAAATCATGTTCCACTTTCATTTTATGGCAAACAGCAGCTTGATATTTTGCTTAATATCTGATTTTGAGTTTCACAAAAAGTCACACAGATTTTAAAACACTTGAGGTTGAGTAAATGTTACAGAATTGTTATAATTTTTTTGGGTGAATTAGATATCCAAGTGGTTTCCTTGGCTTTAGTATGAAGTATAGATGTTGTATCCTTACATGTATCAATGAAATATATATATATATATATATATATGTAACAAGTCTGTGTATCAACAACACTATCTATACCAAGAATCTGTCATGCTCCAGTGGGACTTTAAGCCTGAGAATCATTCACCATATTTTTCTGCCTTGAAAAAAAAAACTGAGGATATAGCAACATGCAACTCAGTTTGATTCCATATACCAGTCATGAGATGTGAGGATAAACCTCAAGGACTATCTATCTATCTCTCATATGGAGCGTGATTAAGTCACTCTAGAAGAAGAACTGTGCACTGAATGAAGCTTTAACAATCATGTATAGAGTCAGAAGAGTGGTTTGTGTTGCCTCTGATCAACAGCAGTTCAACAAGGGCAAATTTAATGGTGGATTGAAACCATGCTATTTTTCTTCAGGCAGCAGGGTATTGATCGACCCCATTTCTGCTGCTCTATTAATCTTGGTGGCCAGAGGTCATGTGATCTGCACCAGCCAATCCAGAAACAAGTCTCATCTCCCAGACATGATTCTACAGCTTCAAATAGACACTCTTAGCACTTGAACCAGCGCTCTCCTCCTCAGTCCTCTGCCTTTATAAAGAAGTAAACATTCCTTTGACCAATTGATCTTATCTTACAACCCTTAAGACTCTAAATCTAAATTGTGATCGAACTATCACAAGTTATAATCTGAAACACAGTTTTTATCTGCGTTTGGACACATTTGAACATCCACAACACAAACAGTTTTTGTCAGAGAGTTAAAGCCAGAGATGAACCCACTAATAAATTCCACTCATTTTCTCCTCGCAAACAAACAAAGTGCTGCCAGGAGTTTATCGGAGCACTCGTAACAAAGCCAATCTCATTCGTGATGGCAGATGTGGCAGGGGAATCCACGTGCTTAAACAAAAGTAGCGCACATCGGGTCTCTGTTTAAGAGTCTGCTCCATAATTCTCATCGGGTTCAGGCTGTTCAGGCACCTGGTGGCAGACATCTGCAGATCTGCCAAGGCTGGCTTTGTGGCTGATCGTTTGAAAACTTGCCATTTGTGGCAGATCAAAAAGCCTGATATTTAAGTCCAACTGGCCTGAAGTTTTCAGGTGCTGCCTGAAAGTTGTAGGTGCCAGTTGAATAGATCAGCATTTTCTCTGTAGTTCTCTGTATGTGCAAAACAAAGTATTTTTCTATTACCAGCTTTCTCCTTTTTTCAACATCATGTAAATTTAATCCTGCGTGACTTTCTTTCTTCTTCAGAACACGAAAAAATATATTTTGAAGAATGCTGTAGTCCAAACAGCAATGTATTCCATTGGCATATAACTGCATATAAAAATAAAACATAGGCCTGTTGTTTAAAATATCTTTTATCGGTGGTTTGGAACAACACAAGGGTGAGTAAATGATGGTCAGTTTTGAGGGTTTGAAATTCTTTAAACATGCAGAGACAAGTTTAGTTTAACAGAGATCATTTTAAAAGATCTTGGGCTCAGTTCTTATATATCAGCAAACCAGTAAACCAGACAGCTCTTTCTGTTTCAGCTCTTTTTGTTTGGTCAAAGCTAGAACGGTCTCGTCAAAATCATTGAAGGTGTGTATACAGTACACCAAGCACATTTTTTTTTTTGTTAGGTTTGTCATGTTGCTCACTTGCAGATTATATGGAGCTTCAGCCTTTCTGTGAAATTCTGAGTTAAATATTAGTGTTGCAGTATATCTGCTACTTTTTTTTAAAAGTCTCATTTGAATTTTGTCGCATCTTACAATGACAATTATCATACACTCTCTGTCACACTGAGCTCTCAGAGAAGAGCAATTTATTATAATAATAGCAAACAAACAAAATAAACCAAACACAAGAAAATCAAGAAGATCAGGGAGCAGGGCTGAGACCAAAGACTTCACATCCACCAACGGAAAAGTCCAGAAAACGAACACAGCACAAGGGCTTATAGACACACAGGGTAATAGACTAAGAAGACACACCTAGCGACAATCAGGGAACTAATTAAACAAGAAAACTACAAAGGACTCCAAAAACGGCACACAGGGCAGGAAACAGGAACAGAACCAGGGCTAAATGCAGACTAAAAGACCACATAACAAAAACACAAAACCAAGGAATACATAACATTGTCATTCAAATGTTTGGGGTCAGTGAGATGTGTTTAAAAGAAGTCTCTTTTGCCCGCTTAGGGCAAACTAAAACCGTAAAACTTTATATGTGTTTTGGCCAATCATTTACACAACAATGGCGTTTTAGGGGCCTGCAAATGCAAGCTTCTATAGGTTTTATAGTGCAAGTTTTTGAAAACGATACCTTTATTATCTCTGTGTAAACGTGACATTTGTGAAAATGGTGACATCATAGGCTCATAGTGCTTCTTTACAAAGTGACATCTCTAACTACTGGCCTGGCATCATAATACAGCGTTCATTTTACATTTTTACATTTTAAGTGCATTCTGTATCCAATCATTTGGCCGGATCCCGCGATTTCCTCAGATATAAATAAAGCTGGATAACTTCATCCAGTCTGAAGAGTGTTTTCGCCTGTAAAGTATTCTGGCGCTAGCCTGGATGCCAGCCAAACTTAGCCCCACCCACCACATTTGAGGTCGGGAAGTTCTGTCTGGACTTGATCCGTTGTGAAGCAAGTTGATCCGTTGATCAACAGTTACGTAATCATCTACGTCACCAAAGAGCGCTTGGGTTGAATTTGTTTACAACAAAGAATGGCTGCCGCTGGAGATTTTAAATGTGTAGATTCATCCATCGCATCTGTTATAGAAGATGTAGACAACACATTCATTTTAAAGGGTAACTAAACCCTAAAACAACTTTTTAGACTGGGCTTTATTAATGCTGTTCATTGATTTGAAGTAATTTTTTTTACATTTGGGTATAACGTGTTTTAATTCTATAAATATATATCGTAAAAACGTCTGAGTGCTGCCCTCGTCAGGTTGAATGGTGGCTACTGCAGTTGAATTTTCCTATTGGAAGTTGTGGTGCCCTCTGACGTAAGAGGGTACCAGCTAACCACGCCATTGCCTGAGATTGCCAGTGGGTGGAGTCAGGCTCTGACCAGGGGTTTTAAGGGTACCCTTTAAAAGAGGAACAGAGAACTGCGATCAAGTCATTTGCATCACTGAACATACATCATTTACTCCATTGCTCTGACTGGTTTTTGGTCTATCCAATTGAGTGCAGAGGCATTTTCTTTCCTGGTTTGGTTGAAACACGCCCCTTAATCACAGCCCAATGGAGCACTGAGCAGTATCAGACTCACATTCTGACTAGAATCTGAGTATGACGACGTCAGGCTATTCCGCTATTCCGGCTATTATTTACCATATGGGATGGTAAAGCTTAATTTGTAGCATCATTACTTCAGTCTTCAGTGTCACATGATCCTTCAGATATCATTCTAATATGCTAATTTGCTGCTCAAGATACATTTATTATTATCAATGCTGAAAACATTGTGCTGCTTAATTTGTTTTGTGGAAAATATGATACATTTTTTCAGGATTCTTTTATGGAAAAAAAGCTTAAACAAACATTATTTTTTTAAATATAAATCTATTGTAACAATGACTTTACTGTTACTTTAGGTTGATTTAATGCATTCTTGCTGAATAGGCTATAATTGCGAATAATATTCAGTTATAAAAAACAAAAACAAAATTCTCACTGACCCCAAACTTTTTAACAGCTGTGTAAGTTGAAATGAAAGAGGCTCAAACAGTGTCTGTACAACTCAATCTCCAATGAACTTACTTTGAACAAACTTTTTGCAGTGAAATTCATGTCCTAGATTTCAGGCCTTGTTGCCTGTCCATGAGGCTGTTCAACCTTTTGATTTAGTGTCCAAATGCCGTCTCACAAGCTCTATCCCATGCGCACATCCTCCTCATTTCATCTTTTTAAATGTCAAGTTTTGCATAAAGACCAGAGTGATGGGAAAATTACCACAGCAGCTTTCAGAGCTCCAAAATATCTCATTGCGATATAATCTTTTTTAAATGTCTCCCCCTGCCAGCTTTGCTTCTCTTAGCGGACTGGTCATGTCAAGTATAAAGGACTTGTGGAGATGTGGATAAATTATTGAATTGTTTCAAATTTGCAAATTAGTTTCCTTTGTTTTAAGGGCCCTTTAAGCTTGAAAAGCTCCATTCATTGTAACTGAGTAAAAAAGATAGACCACACATTTTTTTTGTGTTCAGCTGATGAATAAAAGTCATGTAGGTTTGGAACATCATGAGAATGAGTAAATGATGACAGATGAAATTGCATTTTTTTAGTTTTTTGAGCATTATTACTTTAAGATGATTTGAGATGATCAAATAGATCATGACCTGTGCCATTTAAGAGTAATGATTGTCCTTTATTTTTTCTCTTTGAATTTCCATCTGCTCACATTCACTAGGCCTATGTGCTTCTACTATCAGGGGTTACAGAGGTTGAATCCATAATAGTTTATGTCCCTGTTCATATATGTTCGTTTGTTTTTTCAGTGAAGGAATCTTTAAGGTTAAAGGTCCTGAAGGAGCTCTTGAATTTCAGAGCGAGCACCACGGCAGCCAATGGCAATTCATTGATTTGTCTAATGCTTGACTCCTGTGTAGGACACAGAGGTAAAGTTATGTGTCCAAGAGCACAAGGTCACAAAATTGCTGTAATAAGTTTTTTTTTATCTGAAAATGAAAGGTACGATTGAACACAACCTGAGCATTCAGAGTAAAATGACAATGTTGTTTATTTATTTATTTATTGAGCAAAATAAGATGCCCATAGAAAAAAAAAGAGATTTCTTTATTATCACAGACATTCCTCCTAGTCTAAAATGAGATTGAATAGAGATTTTTGCTGACTTTTCTCTACACTCTCAGTGTGTTTCTAGAAATTCAGAAGGGATCTCGAACTGTGATTTCGATCAGATTTGCTAAGTGTACAAGTTATCAATTTCAATGTGAATATAGAATATTCATTATCAGATTATTCCAATACCAATGCTGTCCATATTCTTTCTGTAAGTCAAAAATAGTCTAATTTGATTCTTTCTATATCTCCAAAGGAATTTAAGAAGAAGCATCTGGGAAAAACCTGATGTCTAGATTAATCTGAGCCTCCTGAGCAATGAAAGCTCAACCTCTGAGCAATATAAATTTCTTCTGGGTGGGTCCACAATGCTTTTAATAAATGTTCTTATGTGTAACGGTCATCAGCTGGAGTGCCCTTGAGAGCCACCAGAGGGCACTCCACATCAGACTATCGTGATTCCCTTACAACTACATTCCCCACAACTCACTGCCAGGACTCATCCCTGATTGCATTCATCCTGTGTCTCATTATCTTGTTAGTCTCAGCCTATTTAAACCATGTTCACTCATTCATTGTCTGCGAAGTCTTGTTAGTTGTTTCATATGCAATTCTGAGCGGTTTCCATTGTTTTTCCCTTGTTCCTGGTTTTCCCGTTCCTGTCTCACCCTCTGGATTTGTTTGTTTGTATGGACTGCCTGCCTGTGTATGACCCTTGCCTGGATTTGGATCACGTCTTTGGATTACTCTGTTTAATAAACTGCATTTGAATCCTTTACCTTCGCGTCTCAGAGCAGTTCGTTACATTATGTTTCTTGTTTCAGTTTTGTTTAAAGATTCCCCAACTTGTAACATACATTTAGATATTCTGTCTGTCATTCCACTTTGGTAAACCAATGTAGGAACATCTCTACAAATTATCTGGGGTGCGTTTCCTGTACAATGACGTAACTCGCATGCATAAGTACCATAGTACGATGCATTATTAAAGAAATCCCGAACCCGTAATATCTCAAATTTGTTGTTCAACCACATTGGTTAATGATTTCACGCAGGTGGTTGAATAATAACTTATTTTAATGAATCCTTTTGAGATTGAATTACATTTTTTTTCAATCGCTAACAAGCGCTTACCTATTACTTCAGATACTTTTTCTAAACTCTTAACACAGACTCACACCTACAAAACACAATTGGCCAAATGAATAATTTTCTTCTCAAAAAACACATTTTGTTAAATATATACTAACTCTTCATTTCAAAATAGAACACATCTTTCTCTGCACTCACTAACTTTACCAAAACACAGGAAATCTGACTCAAAATGAAATAATTCTGTCAAAGAATAACACTTGTTTTCACTTCACGCAGTACATGCAGTCAAAGTACACCAGGTTTCAAAATATTGGCTATTGTTGACATTACAAAAACTGCATAGACTTTTATGTTTCACTTTTACAGGTATTTGCATGCAAAACATGCAATCCACCGTTTTTACATTAAATTTCTTGGTTGGGAATTGTATGTCCACATATACAGTAATGTTCACATGATACATATACAGTAATGCGATCTTCAGGGTTAGGCCATATGTTTTCATCAACATCACATCTGATATTATCCAAGGCGATGCACCTGGGATAAAACCGCTTGGTATGTCGGATCCACCCTTGGCAATCATGAACTGTGATGTCCCTGCAGCCAGCATCCATGGCTTCAAGGAGGGACATCTGGTCATGTGACTGATGGTCATAAACCTTCCACCTCCATGCACCTGCATCTCTCACTGCATCTCTCACTGCACCTCTTACTGCATCTCTCACTGCACCTCTCACTGCATCGCTCACTGCACCTCTCACTGCACCTCTCTCACTGCATCTCTCACTGCACCTCTCACTGCACCTCTCTCACTGCATCTCTCACTGCACCTCTCACTGCATCTCTCACTGCACCTCTCACTGCACCTCTCACTGCACCTCTCTCACTGCATCTCTCACTGCATCTCTCACTGCATCTCTCACTGCACCTCTCACTGCATCGCTCACTGCACCTCTCACTGCACCTCTCTCACTGCATCTCTCACTGCACCTCTCACTGCACCTCTCTCACTGCATCTCTCACTGCACCTCTCACTGCACCTCTCACTGCACCTCTCACTGCACCTCTCACTGCATCTCTCACTGCACCTCTCTCACTGCATCTCTCACTGCACCTCTCTCACTGCATCTCTCACTGCACCTCTCTCACTGCATCTCTCACTGCACCTCTCACTGCACCTCTCTCACTGCATCTCTCACTGCACCTCTCACTGCACCTCTCACTGCATCTCTCACTGCATCTCTCACTGCACCTCTCACTGCACCTCTCTCACTGCATCTCTCACTGCATCTCTCACTGCATCTCTCACTGCACCTCTCACTGCACCTCTCACTGCACCTCTCACTGCATCTCTCACTGCACCTCTCACTGCATCTCTCACTGCACCTCTCACTGCACCTCTCACTGCATCTCTCACTGCATCTCTCACTGCATCTCTCACTGCACCTCTCTCACTGCATCTCTCACTGCACCTCTCACTGCACCTCTCACTGCACCTCTCACTGCATCTCTCACTGCTCCTCTCACTGCATCTCTCACTGCTCCTGCATCTCTCACTGCATCTCTCACTGCTCCTCTCACTGCTCCTCTCACTGCATCTCTCGCTGCATCTCTCCCTGCACCTCTCGCTGCACCTCTCGCTGCACCTCTCGCTGCACCTCTCGCTGCACCTCTCGCTGCACCTCTCGCTGCAGCTCTCGCTGCACCTCTCGCTGCATCTCTCGCTGCACCTCTCCCTGCACCTCTCACTGCACCTCTCCCTGCACCTCTCGCTGCATCTCTCGCTGCACCTCTCACTGCATCTCTCACTGCACCTCTCACTGCATCTCTCACTGTACCTCTCACTGCATCTCTCACTGCGCCTCTCACTGCATCTCTCACTGCACCTCTCACTGCATCTCTCACTGCACCTCTCACTGCATCTCTCACTGCACCTCTCACTGCACCTCTCACTGCATCTCTCACTGCATCTCTCACTGCACCTCTCACTGCATCTCTCACTGCACCTCTCACTGCACCTGTCACTGCATCTCTCACTGCATCTCTCACAAAACAAAATTTTGTTGGGAGGTATAGCTTGTCTGTTAAGAAAATGCAAGCATTGTGGAAATGTGTTCACTGACTGCATATTGTGTGAAAACGACATGAAATGTGATCGATGCTGTGCTCATTGTGTTTAGAGTTTTGAAAATGTGACAACTGATTGGACAAACGCTTGTTAGTGACTGAAAAAAACTGTAATGTTAGTTATTTTGCTTTATTTCCAGATTCAGTTCCTACAAAACATATGCACATGCACAATCTACAAAAACAATGCTTTAAATCTCTTGACAAACTAAAAGATGTAAATTTGTATTTATTTGAAATAAAACATATAGAGTGTACTGAATGTCAGCTTGCTTATGTTTCTCAAGATAATGATTTTATTAAGTCCACAAGTCATGTTAACAACAAACTATGCTTCTAAGCACAGGTCGAAAGCTTTCGTTCCAACCACACCACTTTGCAATGCTGTTTGCGAATGTTCGTTGGAACTATGGTTTTGGGGAAACACCGATTTGTTGAACTATACGGATAACGACGGATCTTGCACCCATAGTTGACTTGGCTAACAAAGCTTTTGGGAAACACACCTCCAGTTAGTCCAGACTTGACACAAAAAGTTAATTTCATTGTCTTCCTGCAAGAATAGCTGCGGCTGGAGAATGTCACTCCCACAGATGTCTTTTGAAACGAGGATACATTCATTAGGAGGGTTAATTAAGCTAACAGCGGGAGATACATTCAGGTTTCCGGCCTCTGATGTGGCTGTAATGAGGGAGAGGAGGAATGTGCAATGTCCTGTGGCAGGCATTCACACGTCCAGCACCAGATTGGGCTCTGATGTTCCTTTGTCTCGTCCCGTCCTCCTAAAGCTTCATAATGCAGAATGGGTACACAGATGGCAGCCTCTGCTGTGCTTTGTAAAACTTTATGTTGAGTCTCGGAGAAAAGTAAAATCAATTGCTCCTATAGTTTTATGTAGGTCCTTGTTTTTAGCCTTTATATTTGGAAGCAAACTAGAACGAAAGGATTGTGTTGGCAGCCATATATAGAATAGCTCACCTTGTTTTCATTTTGGGTTATTGTTTTTTTTCTATCAGTGCTATTTTTCACCCTCATCCAGGGGCAGGGCAATAAGAATCTCTCAGTCAAGGCTGCCGAGTGAAAATATTGCGGAGGAGAGAGCAGTAACGATTTCAATAAGGCCTATCATCTCTCATTCCCAGTGTGGCTGAACTCCGAATGGGGACAGCTCTCAGGGGGATGGATATTAGAAAAGATGTGTCAAGGTCTCCTCCGCTGGTTCTCGCTAGCTCTGGAGCAAAGGGTGCCAGAGAGAGGGGAATAGAGGGGCCGGCTGGGGGAATTGTGTGCAACCTTTCCTGGCTCTAAAACAATCAAAGGCAATATCCATCTGGGCAGGCTATAATAATCAGTTTCAGATCTGAAATGACTCCATCATTTACAAATATAGCATGGAATGGCAGTAACACAGTTTAGCTAATCTTCCACATTTTTTATGGGAACGTCTAGAGGTTTGTCTGAATTTTAGCTAGTTTACTTTGCTTTTGCATTTTTTTAGCACCAAATATGGCTAAATTAAAGTTCTAAATTCTAAAATATTCTCAATAAAACTCTAAATGTCCAACATAACTGAACATTGAAAATTAACATAAACTACTAACATCTTTCCCTTTACTGAAAAACACATACAATAACATTAGGTGGATTAAATTAAGTTGTGACAAAATGTTAAATTGTGTTACTTTAGCTAATTTTAATTAATGAAAGTGTATATTTGTTTTACAATTGTGATTTTCACTTTGATGCAACATACAGTAATCTGTACAATAACCTCAAATCACAATTTGCGCTATCAAAATCAAAAAAGCCAAACACAAACACATTTTCTTCTGTGTGCTTCAGATGTACTGTAGCTGACACAAATCCCGACTATTGCCCTCTATAGATCTGGTGCAGTCTTGGTGTGCATGTGTCGAAAGTGTCCATCCTGAGATTTATTGTATATTGGGTCAATAACTCAATTAAGTTAAAGTGTTACATAAACCTGACTGAATTAGGTTACAACAACAAAATTAGATTTTAGGTAAAATCAGGTAGAAATACCTCCTTAAGATGGGAGACCAGCAAACCTGCTTAAATATGTTTGTTTTTTTATTTTTTGCAGCATCAGCAGCAGGGATTTATAATTTGTCATGAATTTGTTGTTATTGTTAGTTAAAAGTAAAGTAAAACTATTAAAACTCATTTTCACAGTGACTTTTGGGCCAGTACCTCATTTTCAACTCAAAGAACACAAAGCAAAATGAATTACCATATGACCCTGCTGTTTTTCAAAATTTGGCTGGGAATTTTCACCTGGGTAGTGCAAGAAAAACAGATTCAGATTCGAAAAGCACTAAAATCACCTACTAGCTTGTTAAAA
Organism: Semotilus atromaculatus; assembly: GCA_031834385.1. Lineage (NCBI taxonomy): Eukaryota > Metazoa > Chordata > Actinopteri > Cypriniformes > Leuciscidae > Semotilus > Semotilus atromaculatus. The sequence goes on from JAULUF010000028.1 coordinate 8,437,102, forward strand.
TGCTGAAATTACAACACCGTCCCCATGTAAAACAATTACTGTCAGAATACAGCTATAGAGACCAACAAATCAATTTGCAGCTCCTTCATGGTGAGGTAGAGTCAGAGGGGCAGTCTGTGAATTGGAGCTTACAAATGCTAAACACTACCATTAATATTTGATGTCATACATTTACCAATTGTTGTGACTGTTTTGTAGCATTCTGCATTATAGTAATGCCACACAGGTCCTTAGCAAGGTTTAAGAGATCAGCACATTTTTAGTAATGGCCTACATCGCATACTAGCATTCTCTCATGTACAATGCTATACTGTGGCTCTGTAAAAAAAAAAAACATCCTTTGCGACACTGAGACAGGTTTTGTGTAAAGAACAAGCTATAAATATCTCAGTTTCTCTG